>NC_069413.1:69145430-69346759 GCF_026875155.1 Cherax quadricarinatus | reverse complement strand
CAAAAAGGTTTGCACTTTAAGCCACATTGTACACATGTCCTTAATCTTCGAAGTAGACAACTTCTTCAATTAATCTATCCCCTCCTCCAGAGCAGTTTCCTCAGGTGTGGCCTCTTGCTGTTGAAGATGATCTTGCAGCTCATCGGTGGTTAGTTCTTCGTTGTCCTCCTCCACCAACTCTTCCACATCCTCCCCACTAACCTCCAACCCCAAGGACTTCCCCAATGCCACAATTGATTCCACAACTGGCATAGGATTCCCAGGGTTAGCCTCAAACCCTTCAAAATCCCTTTTGTCTACACATTCTGGCCACAGATTCTTCCAAGCGGAGTTCAAGGTCCTCTTAGTCACTTCCTCCGAAGCCTTACCTATAATGTTTACAGAATTGAGGATGCTAAAGTGATCTCTCCAAAACTCTCTTAGAGTCAATTGAGTTTCTGTGGTCACTACAAAGCACCTTTCAAACATAGCTTTTGTGTAGTTTTTTTTTTTTAAGTTTGCAATGACCTACTGGTCCATGGGCTGCAGGAGAGGAGTGGTATTAGGAGGCAAAAACTTGACCTTAATGAAGCTCATGTCCCCAGAAAGTTGCTCTGCCACATCTGAAGGATGACCAGGAGCATTGCCTAATACCAGGAGGCACTTAAGGTCCAATTTATTTTCCAGGAGGTAATTTTTCACAGTGCGGGCAAATGCATGGTGTAACCAGTCATAGAAAAGGTCTCTAGTGACCCATGCCTTACTGTTTGCCCTCCACATCACACACAGATTAGCCTTGAGGACATTGTTTTTCCTGAACACACTGGGAGTTTCCGAGTGATACACCAATAAAGGGTTCACTTTGCAATCACCACTAGCATTGGAACATATCGACAGAGTAAGCCTGTCTTTCATAGGCTTATGTCCTGGGAGTGCCTTTTCCTCCTGAGTAATGTAGGTCCTGCTTGGCATTTTCTTCCAAAACAGGCCTGTTTCGTCACAAACACTTGTTCAGGTTTCAATTCTTCACTGTCGATGTACTCCTTCAATTCCTTCACATATTTTTCAGCTGCTTTTTGGTCTGAACTGGCAGCCTCACCATGCCTTATCACACTATGTATGCCACTATGATTCTTAAATCTCTCAAACCAACCTTTGCTGTCCTTAAATTCACTCACATCACCACTAGTTGCAGGCATTTTTTTCTAATTAAGTCGTCATGCAACTTCTTAGCCTTTTCACATATGATCGCTTGAGAGATGCTATCTCCTGCTATCTGTTTTTCGTTTAACCACACCAATAACAGTCTCTCAACATCTTCTATCACTTGCGATCTGTTTCGAAAACAAAGTTGCACCTTTGACAAGAACAGCTTCCTTGATTGCCGTTGTCTTGGGGGTTTTGTGTACAACCTGGCCAGCTTGGAGACACGCACTCCACTTTCATACTTAGCAATGATCTCTCTCTTCATATCCATAGTAATTCTCACCCTTTTTGCTGTAGGGTTGGCACTAGAAGCTTTCTTGGGGCCCATGGTGACTTATTTTGCAGGTGCAATCACTAAAAACGGTGTGATAATATGAAATGTTCCGATTGTATGTTTGGATCCGACCGCGGTGGCTGGCTTGTAAACACTGGCACCCACGGGACAAGTGAGGCGCGCTCAGGCCGCAAGTGGATGCGTCTCGAACGGAATGAATCGCGTTTGGCGAGTTTTTTAGCGCTAGCCTAGGCAAAATTTTTGCGTTAAAATGTATCACTAGCCGGATTTAACTTTATGCGATGCGTTCGTTAGGCGAGGCTCCACTGTACTTTTATTAACTCCACACCTCCTAATTTCCACACTCCGAATTTTCTGCATAATATTTACACCACACATTGCCTTTAGACAGGACATCTCCACAGTTATGGAGGTGGGAAATGCAGTGCCCAGATCCAGAAGGATGGGTTGGAATGTTGCAGTAGGGAATACAATATCATTTGACATGTTAAGTTTACATACTTTTAGCCATACAATTATTGAATAAACAATAGTTTTCTCTGCTCTGGGGCAAGTACTGGTGTTTCTCTGCTCTTGGGCAAGTACTTGTGTTTCTCTGGTCTTGGGCAAGTGCTGGTGTGTGTGTGCTCTGGGGCAAGTACAGTAGGGCCCCACTTATACAGCAGGTTAGGTTCCAGGCTACTGCCTGAAAGCAGACATCGCTGGAAAGCAGAACTCCATTTTTCCCACTTATAACCCCTTTAACCCTTTGACTGTCGCAAGCCCTTTTCTGAAGCTCTCATTCTATGTCGAAAAATATTTGAAAAAAAGAAAAAAAATCTTAGGAAATGATAGTGAATCTTTTCCCGATGGTAATGACACCAAAAGTACAAAATTTAATTGAAAACTTACAGAATTACGCTCTCATGAAGTTAGCAATCTCGGCGATATATACGCATCGTCGATTTCACCGACTTTGAGCCCTATTTTTGGCCAATTCCATTCTTCCAGTCAGCCAAATTCATAGCAGTTTCTATAGAACTCCATTTTTTCTATCAATTGAGTACAAGAAGCTGCCCATTTACCAATTTTAACTACCCAATAAAGTCA
Organism: Cherax quadricarinatus; assembly: GCF_026875155.1. Taxonomy (NCBI): domain Eukaryota; kingdom Metazoa; phylum Arthropoda; class Malacostraca; order Decapoda; family Parastacidae; genus Cherax; species Cherax quadricarinatus. The sequence goes on along the minus strand of NC_069413.1, from coordinate 69,344,190 downwards.
GAAATTGGCAATTTGGCCAATTTTACGCAAATTAAAAAGGATGCCAGTATCAAAATAGGGTCCAGAATAAACAATGCAGACATTCTTGGCACTAAAATAACATATCCTCTGTTCATTAGACATGCCTCCAGGCCCCTCTTATATTTCTCTTGCTTGCTATTTTGACATTTTATTCACACAAAATAGAATATTTACTGTATTGCAGACTACTGCATTATTGTAAAAATGGTATGAATAATATCAGTGCACTAGTGAAAGAATATTAGACTCTACAGTTGACGTGTATTGGATGTGTGGTGTGATTTGTTTACTCTTGAGCATTTGTAAAAATCGAACATTTTCACTAATTTGAGCTCAATTTCAAGGTCGTTTTTGTCATGAAACTAATCAAAATCACCGACTATTTCTGTAATATGTTTTCCATTCTATCAAATGAGACCATGAAAACGAGAATACAACCATAAATACTATACGAAAATACACCTCAAATTCGGCATTTTAATCCAAAAACACAGTCGGAGTTTTTTTCTTCTCACGCACTACGTGCTGCAGGATTTTTTTTATACTGTGCACACTGACCACACAGACCCATTCTCTCAAATGTGGGCCTACCAGCTTTCTCCTGCTTAATTTGATGCCACTAGAATTATTGAGTATAATAAGTTTGAAACACTGGCAAAGGGTTAAGGGGGCTCCTTGTCATGGTAAAGAGGCTATCAGTCTGAGGAATTGGACCTCTTGGTCGTCTTCTTCCAACCAAACCTAATTACCCCCCAATCCTCCTTTCCCTATCCCTTCCTCCCCATACACTCACTTTTTTTCCTTCCCTCCCCTCTCCCAACCTTCCTCTTTTTCCCCATCACATTTGTAGCCCCTGGGAACCTTCCCTCTGGCATTGCGATTTCTAGGTGGGAGGTGGCATGCTGTGGTTCGTCCCCCTCCGCGAGGTTCCTCAGGGTGGTGTGGTTTGCCGTGGAATCTAAATTGTCTGAGGATACCCTACTCCCTTCCCGGTTTCTGGGTCATGGGCAGGGTGCCCTTTGGATAATGGGTGTATCTCCGGAAGCTGCCTGTCGGTTCTGGTAGGTGGCAGCCGAAGGAGGTATGCTTTGTGGCGGGTTTCCAACAGTCCTCTCTTTTGTCTGCCGAGGTAGCTCAGTAGATGTGAGGGTGCTATCCCGGAGCGCTGGTTTACTGGCATGAAGGGTAGAGTATGGCACGGGTTCTACACTGCATCTTTACTGCCAGTGGGCACGAGGCCCTCTCGGATGAGGGGGGGAGCTTTCAGCCCCTCCATGCCTCCTAGCAACTGTCCCTCTGCTGTCCCTCTTTTTTTTTTTTTTTTTTTTTTCTTGGATTGCCCACCTCCCTTGGGTCAGACCGCCCGCAGTTCTACTCGTAAGCATCCACAACAATGTACTGACAACAGTATGTCAGTGACCACTCAAAAACAACCTACACGACACTCACTACCTTTGAATGCTGGACTAACAAGTACATAAATGAACAAAATTCTTTTCTTTACAAACGACATCTCAAACTGATTATCTTACTGACCATGGAATTGTTAAAGCTCTTTTACAGTATGTTGGCCAAAATGTATGTTTCCACGCTCCTCGAAGCGGTGCGCATGTCATAACAGTGCAGAATTTAGAGCAAGCTCATGCCCTCTCCCACATCACTTCTGTAGATAACATACCAGTCACCGTTCATAAGCACGCTACTCTTAATTCTTGCAGTGGTACTGTGATTTTGCCACATACCATTGTACAGTGATTTTTTTTGTCTTGGAGCGAGGATATTTTAGAACAATTAGCCCTTCAGAACCTCCCTATCCTCAAGGTAGTTACGTATATCCTGCCTGCTCATGGGTGGAGGTGCTTTCCTGGTAATGTTGCTCGTTTAACCTTCGACTGCCGTGAGCTTCCGTCCTCTGTCTATTGCAGGCCATTGCCTAGAGTCCGTCAAGTTGCTCCCACGCCCCAACAGTGTCGTAATTGCTGGCGTTTTGGAGACCCCGCTAAACATTGCAGGTGTGGCAGAATGCCCGGTCTGCGGAGCAGCAGATCATTCCAATACGTCGTGTAGTCTTCCCCCTCTTGTCTTAATTGCAGGGAACCTCATCCTTCCTCACCCACCCTGTTGCCACATTTATCGCAATGAACGAGAGATCCGTTATCTTAAGGAGCGTGAGGGCCTCGCTTACACTATGGCTCTCTCTCAGCTCCGCCTTCAAGGTAAACTCCCTCGTGTCCCGTATGCTTGGGTAGCCCGAAGATCTCCAACCTTCGCACCACTTCCTACTTCTATTTCTTCATTTCACTTGCTTCTCAGTCTACGAAACCTAGCAGACCTACACTTTCTTCATGTTCATCACCTATTCAAAATATATCTGCCTCGGAGCCTCGTTCTCATCCTCTTTCCAGCTCTCACACGAAGGTAGAGGTTCACCCTTTCCCTCGTGTAGTCCCCTCTTCTCCTGTTCCTCCCGTGTTCCTCTATAGTTACCCTCCAACTTCCTTCCTCTCCTGTTACACTGCAGGCCTCTTCTACCCCAGTCGACGCATCTCTCCAGGTTCATGTTCCCTGCCCCCCCCTCAGACCTCTTTGGTTGCCTCTGTAGTTCCTCTGACCTTACCTTGCAACGCCTCTCCTGTCTCTGACATCATGACATCGTCGGCTTCCTCAGTGACTGAGATGTTAGACGCTATTTCCAGCTATATTGCGGAGACGACACCTCTGATGGACACCATGACTCCCTCTACCCCTTCTATTTCACAACATTCTATTCCTCTGCAACATTCACATTCTTCCTTGCTTACACACTTACCGTTACCCCCACGTGTTGACTTTACAGATCCTAATAGCCCATAGGTTTTATCATTTCTTATTGTTGCCAATTTTATTTCTGTACATAATGTCTTTTACAGTGGAATATTCATGGCCTTAGGGGCAATCGGGGAGAACTCCAAAGTGTTGCTCTCCCAGTTGTCCCCCAGTATGTGTTGGGTTGCAAGAGCCCAAAATTCATTCTGTGGTCATTCGCCCTGTTTTGGGCTACGTGCTATTATATTCTTCAGATCCTTTACCTGATGAATCTTTTAATGAAAGCGCGCTTATTGTGCGCGTTGATATACCGTATCAACAAGTTTTTATTCGTTTCCAGCTGCATTATACTGCAGCTTGGATTTATTTACACAGATGGTTTACAGTTTGCTCTATCTTTCTCCCTCCTGTGCATTCTGTATCTCCGATATTGCATTTTTAATTTCTTCTCTACCTCTGCCCATCTTGCTGTTGGGTGACTTTAACGCTCACCACCACCTGTGAGGAGGGTCTCACTGCGACTCGTGGTGATCAGTTGGAGAGACTTCTCGCTTCTCACCCTTGTCAGGTTTTAAATACAGGTGCTCCTACCCATTCTGACTTGCACTCAGTCTCTCCTGCGTTGATCTTTCTATCAGTTCCTCGCCCCTTACACTTGATTACAAGTGATCTTTTCTTCCAGATTTACATGATAGTGATGACTTTCCTATCCTTCTTACTTTTGCTACATATACCCGACCGTTTCGTAACCTTCGTTGGCAGTTTGCTCAAGCAGTTTGGTAATTATACTCCCCTCTTACCACCTGTTGCAAGGACCCCTTTCGTCATTGTTGATAAACTGGCGCACCAATTTTCGACCTTAGTCCTGACTGCGGTGACTCGTTCTATCCCCCAAACCTCAGGTAAGCATTCTCAGACATGCGTACGTTGGTGGTCTCCTACATGCGCCCACGCGGTGCATTTAAAATGTGCTGCATGGGGCCATTATCAATATAACTGTACCGTGGAGCATCTGTTGGATTTTAAGCGGGCAAGGGCAGTTGCTTGCCGCATCATACTCAATGCTAAATGCGCTTGTTGGCAAGACTACGTGTCTACCATTACCTCGTCTTCCCCTATGTGTGCGACTTGGAAAAAGGTACGGAAATTGTGTGGTAAGTATGCTCTGGACCCAGCTCCCGTTTTGCGGGTTGCTGGAGTTGATGTCGCAGAACCTTTAGAAGTTGCCACACAAATTGGGAACTATCTTGCCCATATCTCCCGAGGGCTTCACCTCTGTCCCTCATTTCTTGCATCTAAACCTACCAAAGAGCAATTGCCCTTAGATTTCTCCTCCGATGAATTGGAGCCGTGTAACATACCTTTTACTCTTCTAGAATTAGTCCACGCTTTCCATGTGCCAGCCGTCAGCACCGGGACCTGATGATATTCACATCAGTATGCTACACCATCTCCATTCTATGGCCCTTCCCGTTCTTTTACGTCTTTTAAATCTAATTTGGGAGCGAGGGGTTCTCCCACAACACTGGAAATCAGCTACTGTACTACCATTTTGCAAACCTGGCACCACAGGGCTTGACACCTCTCACTATCGTCCCACTGCCCTGACCAGTGTGGTCTGCAAGGTGATGGAATGATTGGTGAATAGACGTCTGATGTGGTTCTTAGAGACACACAATAGCCTTTCCCCTCGCCAATATGGCTTTCGCAAAGGCCACTCTACTTTAGACCCCTTGCTCCACTCGATACATTTATTCAAAATGCCTTTGTTAACAACCACTCTGTCCTAGCGGTCTTTTTTGATCTAGAGAAGGCATATGACACCACTTGTAGGTATAACATTCTAGCCCAAGCCCACTCCTTAGGCCTCTGCGGTAATCTACCAAACTTCATTGCTGCTTTCTTGTCCGATGTACATTTTCGGGTCCATATTGGCGCCTCACTTTCCTCGAACTTTGTTCAAGCTGAAGGAGTCCCGCAAGGTTGTGTCCTCAGTACTGCTCTTTTTCTCTTAGCTATAAATGACCTACCTTCCATTCTTCCTTCACATATTTGGTCATCACTTTGTTGATGACTTCGCTATAGCTTACTTGGGCGTTGACTGTCGACTGGTAGCGGCCTCCCTTCAGGTAGTGATACACACACTCCCATTGGACCACTTCTCATGGCTTTAAATTTTCCAGTACGAAAACTCGATTCATTACCTTCACTAGACGCCTGCTTATACTGGATACTCCCTTGTACTTACACGGTTCACATATTCCGATGTGTGATGCAGTCAGGTTTCTGGGCTTGCTCTTTGACTGCCGGCTGACGTGGAAACCTCGCATTTCTTCATTAAAGACAACTTGCCATAGTCGACTATATCTCCTTAAGGCTCTTGCACATCGTTCATGGGGAGCAGATCGTTGCACTTTCCTCCATTTGCATTCCACCCTAGTCTTGTCCAAGCTAGATTATGGTGACCAGATCTATTCTGCAGCTTCTCCTGCAACTCTAAGTTAGATCCTATTCATCACCAAGGTCTCCGCCTGTGCCTTGGTGCCTTTCATCCGTCACCTGTTGAGAGCCTCTATACAGAGGCGAATTTTCCATCCTTGTCTGAGCACCGTGATGCTCATTGCCTTCACTATTATGTTCGATCCCATGACCTCTATAATTCTTCTGTAAATAAGATAGTCGCTGATGTTAGTAAACGTTCTTTATTTGTTTGTCGCCTGTTTACTCCGTCCCTTTTCTCTCCGCCTACATTCACTTGTCTTCTCTTCAGTTACCACCTCTGTGTTCATGTAGCCTCTCACTTTTCCCTGCCCTCTTGAGAGGTTCTGGCAGTTCATGTCTTTTCTTTCCCACTGCCATGCGCGACAGCCCAACTACATTTGGTGGCTTCACGCTCTTTTTCTTCAACACTTCCACTCTCATTCTCATGCTTCACAGTGTACACTGATGGTTCTAAGTCTTCGGATGGCGTTGGATTCGCAGTAGTGTTTCTGGACAGTGTCGTGCGAGGGCATTTATTACCCTCGGCTAGCATTTTTACGGCTGAATTGTATGCCATTCTTGTAGCACTTATCCATATTGCATCTATGTCTGTGTCACCATTTGTGGTTGTTCCAGACTCCCTTAGTGCTTAACAGGCTATACGGAAATTTGATACACCTCACCCCCTAGTTCTTCGTATCCAACTTTGGTTGCGCCGTATCTCTAGCAGACACAGAGATATCATTTTTTGCTGGGTCCCTGGTCATGATGACATAGAGGGCAAAGAACAGGCAGACACTGCTGCGCAGTCAGTACATGACCTCCCAGTTTCATATAGAGGTGTTACATTCACAGACTATTTTGCTGTAATTGCTATCCGTCTTCACACCCGTTGGCAACAACGTTGGTTTGATCTGCTCCATAACAAACTTCATTCTGTTAAGCCGAGTGTAGGTTTCTGGCCGTCTTTTTGTCATCACTGTCGAGGTTGGGAGACTACTCTCTCCCATCTTCGCATCGGCCACACTCGTCTTACTCACGGGTATCTCATGGAGAGGCTTCCTGTTCCTCTCTGTGAGAATTGTCAAGTTTCAGTATCTGTTAGCCACATTCTGTTGGACTGCCCACTCTATCAATGAGCACGCAGAATTTACCTCCAATGTCATCTCCGCTCTGCTGCTCTTTCTTTACTTTCCCTTCTTGCTGACAGACCCTTCTTTAATCCAGACTCTCTCATTGCCTTTTTGACAGCAACTGATTTACTACACAAATTCTGATGATGATGTCTCTGGCATTCTTCTCAGCCCTTTCCACCTTAATCTCTAGCTACCCTCTACCCCTGCACTATCCACTGTCTTGCTACACTTCATAACCTCGTAATTATCCCTTTCCCTCTCCCTACCCTTGCATCCTTCCCTTCCCTGCCCTGCTGCACTGTATAACCCTTGTGGTTTAGCACTTCTTTTTTATTATAATAATAGACACTGTTTAAAGGCTAAAATACAGTTGATTAAGTTTATAATCACCATCCATAATCACCAACCATAATCAACATCTTACCAGAAGATATCAGAAATATGGCTGGAACAAGTGTGGAAGCCTTCAAGAGGAAACGGGACAAGTATCTTCACCAGGTGCCAGATCAACCAGGCTGTGATGGATATGTGAGGCAGTGGGCCTCCAGCAGCAACAGCCTGGTTGACCAGACCCATGGCTGGGCTCACTTGTCAAGACTTGGAAGAGTATAAGCATAAGATATTTTTTCTCTAGACACTCAAATACTGGACTTACACTTATATGCAGAACTGTCAACTAAAACGGGCAATTAATAGTTCAGTTTTGAAAATATCCAAATTTTACAGCATAGGAATTCTTTTTCATTTATGGTACAATACAGTAGGAATCTTGAGGTTGTGTACCATACTTCTAAGACACATTTCAGAAAGATGACCTGATAAATTGTTAAATATTTTTAAAAAGATTCTCGAAGGTAATAATGATTAATATAAACTGCAGAGCTGACAATATGTTTAGTAGACATCTCCATATTTTTTTTTTTTTTTTTTTTTTTTTTTTTTTTGTTGTTAATTCTCTAGCATAAAATTTTAATGAAGTTGTGTACTGTAATGTGTTATGAGTAAGGTAAGAAGGCAAGACATGGAATAGTCTGTTTACCTTGGCTGACAATAATTGTGACAATGCCTGTTGAAAGTTAAAAGTGGATTACCACATTCTGGAGAGCCAATGGGAATGTCCTGTTAAATATTCAGAGTATTGTAATTGGCGTAAGGAAATGCTGGCATAAAGTAAACCACCACCACATTTTACCACATAAAGTTCAAGCTTCAGCTAGAGCTAGAGAGGCAACTTGTAGTAGCCTTCTCCCAGCAGGTAACTGAGAACAATTAAGCAAGTATTGCTTCTTCCACCTGCAGTTACTCGATTCCAACTGCTCAGATATGAATTAGAGCTGAAAAAGATAAAAATTGTTTGCTGCCTGCAAAGCCATTAATGTATTTAAGCTACTGGGAACATTTCAAAGAATCAAAAATGGATTCTCTGGAGTGAAGGAAAGAGAAGTGCTTGATAATATACAGGAGGGCCCCATTTGCACTGATCTAAGACCCTTGTAGGTTCAGCACTTTTTTTTTATTATACTCTAATAATAATGTACTGCTCTAAGCTTCACAACCCCATACAGTAAGTGAAAATTGCCAGCAGGTGGAAAAGATGCATCTAAAGTGCCTGATAATGTGTTTACACTATCATATATTAAGTGTTCAATACAGCTAGGCATACAAAAGCAGATAAAAAAGCAAAATAAATACACAGTACATACAATACTTGCTTTAAAATAAGGAGCCAGTTGTCCTTCCCTTATGCAGCTATTGCATGAAAATGGTGTAAAAGCAGTAAAACCATTGAATGTAATGAACAATGGCTCAGTTGAAAGCCAACAAAAATGTGAAACACCAAAGAGATGGTGCTATGTATGTGAGTTTACACAATATACTGGGGTAAGAGAAATAGAAGGAAATGTCAGATAGATCCAGTGAAATTCAGGAGTTCCATGGGCAAAGTAAGAGAACACTCAACATCAGTGCCCAAGACTCTTCAGCCTGCCACTAGTAGGTATCATAAACACTGCTGGAACAACTGTAGGAATTTTCAAGAAAACTATCTCCACCTCTGCCAAGTGCCAAAACACTCAAGCTGTGATGGATATGTGAGTCAGCGATGTGTCTACAGATACTGATGGTAAAACTGGCATTTGACTGAAAAACTCGGCCAGGTCAGGCAATAAAATCTCAAAACCGGTTACAGGATAGTTTAAAATTTCTGAATGCATTCCCATGTGTTAAATAAAAATGTCATGATACCCAAATTGGAAATTGGAATCTTGTTTAAAAATCAAAATTCATTCCAGATTTGAAGTTTGCATTTCTGATAATGAAAGAGAGCATTGTAGCTGCAGAGCATATAGTGATTATTTCATTTTTCCCTTGTGGCTGACTGTCATTGTTATGGTTTGAAAAACCAGTGTCACTGCATATTACTATGCTTTCCTATGATATTTGCTTTTTTGCATGAATGATGGGAAGCTTTTTTTTCAGTACTACTTGTAGTTACTAACCATTGGCTTTTAGTATGCAAAACTGTGATTATTTGAAAAGTTTGTATAGAGTACTATGACATTTGTCTTCATTGTGTTAACTATGTGCATGTTTAATGTAAGTCTTCATTATTCTCTTCAATTTTTTGGGTAGTCTGTACATAAGTCAGAAATTTGTATTTTGTGATTTCATTTTCCTGTAATCTGATTTTCTGATGTTTGTAAACTGTTACGATGACTAACATAGTGACATAACCCAAATTTGACTGAATTGGTAGTCCTTCAGTTTACTGAATTATCTCGTTTCCACAGCAGCGTGTTGACATCGTGACTACGCCGACTACACAACGGACAGTTACGGACAGCCAACACATCGACCTAATACTACCCTAACCAACCAACGATCCAATGAACCAACCAACCCCCTGTACCTTTAGACAACCACCTCCAACAGTCATGTTCCCAGTGACGCCCAACACTTCTGTAACAAACTTGCAAATGACTTAGCCAATGGGCTGTAGTGTACATGTGACTACACACAGTGACTTAATTATAGATGAATGTGCAGCTAAATGCACATGCATGACACTTTTATATTATGGTAACTAAGGGGGTGTTGGACTGGATAAACTAAATACTGGCTGTAAGAAGTATTGTCTAAACTTGGAACTATGGTATGACAAAGTGGTTTTATAAAGGAAGTGTTGATTATATAGGGTCCTATATGTATGGAGAATAGCTCACTGTTGTGTATCATGTAAAATGTGATGCATTGTAGATTAGTAGATATCCATTAGTGTGTGTAATTCAGTATTACATTTAGGTGTAATTTTGTTAAAAAATTTTCACTTTTTTCAGTCATAAATGTTAAAAAGTTTTTAGGGGCAGTATTTGAATAATGAATGGGATGTGTTATGGCTCCTTGTTTAACATCAGACATGTTGAGTTTATTTTTTTCTCCAGTACATTAATGCTTATTTGAGCATTTGCAGGACTACACAAACAATTTTGACTGGGGGACTTTGTTTATATTATGCCTTTAATATAATTAAGTCTTAATATAGGTATCTCGTAGGTTGAAATCAGTTTTACTTGGTAAAATGAAATTTGAGACTGCCACCCTCCTTACCCCCACCTCCTGCTTCTCCAACCAGACAGAAGTAAGTATGGTCTTGGTTATCAAATTTCTTATCTAGTTTTGCACCATAAGAGGACCTGTATGACATGATTTTACTGTTATGACTCACATTCCATTTCCATCTCAAACAGCTGCACAGTAGTCCTGAATGGCAGTTTGTGTTGTGTTACTAGCAGTGTGTTTTAACATTTGTATAAGTGATTACAAATTGTGGACAGACATAGTTATTACAGTTATTAAAGGAAACCTGCCACAAAGAGCTTTTTATATTCCTTACAGAGACAGCTAAAGTAATGGGCATATGTTGTGTAATAGGGTCAATTGAAATAGGGTAGGAAAGCATGTAGGCAGGGTATGTTGGTTGGTGTTGGCATTTTGTAAATACCTGGAGAAGCAGAAGCCGCCCAATTTTAGTTAAATGGTGGTTAACTGTTAGTAAAGTGGCTTCTAAGCACTTTAATCTGTCTGAGTCACTTATGGATAATTAGCTCAGCCACACCCCACTTCATAACATATCCCAGGCTACCTTTGTCAGATGCAGGTGGTAGGATTGTAGCTGCTAAGTGTGTTTATTTTCACTGATTAAGTTTGACAAACCTTGTCATTACACAAAGGTATTTTCACATTTCCCATTGGATAAAACATGACTTCTGGACTGGTGAATGGGTCATCTTTCTGCCTCATATGCACTAGATCTTAATTAGTGGTAAAGGAGTTAATGGCTTTCTTAAGTAGGTTACTGGAAATTGTAATGGAAACATTAGTTGCCATGCTTCTGACTGGTGTCACACTGTATCTGGTAGGTCCTGCATTTGGAGTTTTAAGTTTTTGTCAAAGATGCATGTCACCTGTTTCTACTAGTTGGCAAAAGTGGCATCTAATGCTTCCGTTAGTATTTCTAGTAACCTACCCAAGGTGGCTACTAACTCTTCCACCACTATAAAAGATTTAGTGAAGAAGAGGCAGAAAACCAACTCAGTCACCAGGGCAAGAGTCAGTCATACCCTATGGAGGGTAAGAAATGCATAGCTGAAATTGCAAGGTCCCTCAGACTGAATCTGCAAACATAAATGCTCTTATAGCTGTTATCTTACCAACACCTGTGTCCAGCAGAGGCAACCAAGGACATCTCATAAAGTGGGTTGAGGCTAAGCTAGTTATTTGCATGTAACCTATGCAGACAAGAAATGCTTGGATGCTGCCTTAATAGTAATCTCCAATACCACCTCACAAAAAAAATTGGGTAGCTTTGTCATCTCCAAGTATTTGGCAGTTAAGATGCTGCAAAACTTGGGCACTATTACAAGCCGACACTCTTTTCTTACTTCCTACCCTAGTTTACCTGACCCCATTTCATTATATATGCCTCTTGTTACTTTAGCTCTGTCTGTACCGGGACTGAAGAAGTCACTCGTGGGAAAATTTAATACACGGCATAACTGTACGTGTGTGTCTTGGTCCATCCACATCTTGTCAGTATCACCATACTTTGCACAACCTGACTTCAAATTGTTAAAGTATAATGAAATACTTTTGTGTTCAATCATCAGGTGTTTGCAGGATATTGCTCTTGTTTTGGATGGAATGTCTTGATGCCTTTCAGTTGGTACAAGTCTGTTAACGTTGTTGGATAATCTTGTAAAATGTGTGTAAAAGGCTACACTTCTATTGTTAAGCAGCTTGTTAGATATAATGTATTGCATGATGTTACTGATGTAACTGCATTCTTTTTAATTCATTTCTTATCTAAGGCATTTTGTTTGGCAGCAAATTTTAGGTTGCATAAAGTATATGTATGCAAATTTGATTGAAGTCATGAGAAATAATAGTTGGCTTGTTTAAACTTTTTTAGTCAGTCTTTAATTATAAAGTCTAAAGTGGGTTTCTAGTTATACAGTATATAAACTTCATTTAAATTTTGAAAGCCATGTCTAAAGCCCTTACAACTATATTCAGTGGCAAAAATAATGACTTAAATGACTCAGCAGACAGACTTAGGAACAGACTTAAAAGATCTGACAATTAGCAGTCAAAATCTCGGAATCCAAAAATATGAATTACATTATTTATTATTAAGATTCATTTGACTGGTTTGAGGACCACTTTGGCTATTATTTATATCATGAAATATGCCCACTTTTTTTTTTTACAGTGGTTATGCTGTTATTATGCCAAGACAAATTATTAAAAAGGGGTTTCTGGCTTATTGACTTTAATCCCATAGACCCAACAGTACGACTGAGGTTGAGTTTACATAATAAGAACTGTATTGGAACTTGAAGGTATATTTTTTTCCTCTTTAATTTCTGCTTAGCAGCATTAATTTCAGGTAAGACACATATGCAACAGTTAGGTATCTTTATTTCGATTAAAAAAAAAAAAGGAGGTATCTTTATTTCGAAACGTTTCACCTACACAGTAGGCTTCTTCAGTCGAGTACAGAAAAGTTGATAGAAGCAGAAGATACTTGAAGACGATGTAATCAGTCCATCACCCTTAAAGTTTTGAGGTGGTCAGTCCCTCAGTCTGGAGAAGAGCATTGTTCCGTTGTCTGAAACAATATGAAGTTGAAGTGACAGGATGGAGCCTTTATATAGTGCCAGGAGGTGAGACGTAGGTTGCTTTGGGAGGGCAGGTCCCTCTCAAACTCAGCCGTTCTCACTAGTAGAGGTCGAAGTTGATGGTCTGTACCAAGATACCCTTGTGTTGCAGTGTCTGACAGAATGAACATTAAAATGGTATAAAATACCGACAGATTGTTAGGTAAGACACATAAAGATACCTAACTGTTGCATATGTGTCTTACCTAACAATCTGTCGGTATTTTATACCATTTTAATGTTAAGCATTAATTTCCTTTACTGTTTTTATAATGTGAACTGGCCATGACTTAAATCACTTGTACCTGTTTGGGAACTTAAGTCAGTGTCTTCAGTCATTTTTTTTTTAAAATGATGGGCAGTGTCCCAGAAAATTATTTATGTAAATATTATTTAAGTGGTGAGTCATTCTCGAGTCACCAAAGGTGCACAAATGAAAGATAAAGTAGTACAACTGCATTTCCATTAAACTGCTAATGTCCCTTGTATTCACTTGCTATTTGTGCCAGGAATATGCCAAGAGTTTTGTTATTTGCCCCAAGCTTGGTTGTGTGTGAAATATTGATGTACATAGTCATTTTTGTGGTAATTCATTTTAATAATTGCAAAGAAATATGCAAATACAAGATTAAAGTGTTTGTCAATGTATATGTTAGGCAAAAAGCAAAATATTAAGAGTTTTTTCTTAGAAAGTTCCATGTATTTTCACTTAGAAAATAAGGCTTATATTTACATAAAGTATAAAGGAAATAAAATAAAACAAACATGAATTATTTTATTATCATGCTTCTTTGTTATTCAGAGAGATGCAAAACATGAAGAATGCTTACTCATTAGTAAATTATAAATTGTTAAATATGTTGGACAATAAGTTTTTAACATGTATGCACATGTTAATCATGTTACTGAACTTTTTTGTTTAATGTTCTTTGATATGCCGTCTACTGTATGCTGAAGATTGAGACACTTATGCAGCATATGGGAATCTTTATTCAGGAAACGTTTTGCCACACAGTGGCTTCATCAGTCCAATACAAAGAGGAAGGCGCAAGGAGAGGAGGAGTATGAGGTAATCAGTCCCTCAGCCTGGAGTCGATGTGTTCAGTCCATCAATCTTGTAGAATGTACAGCATAGGGCCGTAGACGTGGCTTATATACTGTAGTGAGGTGAGGTTTTTCAAACCATTCATCACAACTGTCAGACACTGCAGCATCATGGGATCTTGTTACAAAGAATTCTTCAACACTTGTTCAACCTTCGGACAAAGACCTACTTCGACTAGTGGATGGTACCACTATGACCCCGCCTCCGCCTGCTTCACCTCACCTCACTACAGTATATAAGCCACGTCTACGGCCCTATGCTGTACATTCTACTTGTCGGTTTTTCAAACCATTCATCACTACTGTATGCTCTAAGTACTGTTCCTATTTATGAAATAGTAAGGTAGTATAAAAATATTCAAAAAATTTTTTAGACTTCAGAGTGTTAGCCAGACTTAGTCCTGGAGGTGTGAAGCATAGTGCCTGCACTCTGAAGGAAAGGGGGGTTATTTGGAGTTCAGAGGGGCATCTTAACTGTAGTATCAGTGTGCCTCCTGCAAGACTGATGGTGAAAGTATTTTCTTTTTCAGGTCACCCCTACCTTGATGGGAGATGACTGGTATTAAAAAAAAAAAAAAAAGTGTTATTTGTATGCTTAGCACTGATTGCACAGTAAGTCAAAACTGTCCCAAAATTATCATGAACTGAAAGTCAAATTATACTATGACCATAACCACTGATCACTATAAGTTTAGTGTTAATTATGAATATTAACATTTCTTCTGTATTTAGACAATATAAAAATAAGTTTACTGAGTATACCAGGAAAAGTGTACAGTAGGGTTATTCTTGAAAGAACTAGAGGTAAGACAGAATGTAGGATTGCGGATGAGCAAGGAGGTTTCAGAGTGGGTAGGGGATGTGTAGATCAAGTGTTTACATTGAAGTATATATGTGAACAGTATTTAGATAAAGATAGGGAAGTTTTTATTGCATTTATGGATTTAGAAGAGGCATATGATAGAGTGGATAGGGGAGCAATGTGGCAGATGTTGCAAGTATATGGAATAGGTGGTAAGTTACTAAATGCTGTAAAGAGTTTTTATGAGGATAGTGAGGCTCAGGTTAGGGTGTGTAGAAGAGAGGGAGACTACTTCCCAGTAAAAGTAGGTCTTAGACAGGGATGTGTAATGTCACTATGGTTGTTTAATATATTTATAGATGGGGTTGTAAAAGAAGTAAATGCTAGGGTGTTAGGGAGAGGGGTGGGATTAAATTATGGGGAATCAAATACAAAATGGGAATTTACAGTTACTTTTTGCTGATGATACTGTGCTTATGGGAGATTCTAAAGAAATGTTGCAAAGGTTAGTGGATGAGTTTGGGAGTGTGTAAAGGTAGAAAGTTGAAAGTGAACATACAGAGGAGTAAGGTGATGAGGGTATCAAATGATTTAGATAAAGAAAAATTGGATATCAAATTGAGGAGGAGTAGTATGGAAGAAGTGAATGTTTTCAGATACTTGGGAGCTGACGTGTTGGCGGATGGATTTATGAAGGATGAGGTTAATCATAGAACTGATGAAGGAAAAAAGGTGAGTGGTGCATTGAGGTACATGTGGAGTCAAAAAACGTTAAAATAGAGGCAAAGAAGGGAATGTATGGAAGTATAGTAGTACCAACACTTATATGGGTGTGAAGCTTGGGTTGTGAATGCAGCAGCGAGGAGGCGGTTGGAGGCAGTGGAGATGTCCTGTCTAAGGGCAATGTGTGGTGTAAATATTATGCAGAAAATTTGGAGTGTGGAAATTAGGAGAAGGTGTGGAGTTAATAAAAGTATTAGTCAGAGGGCTGAAGAGGGGTTGTTGAGGTGGTTTGGTCATTTAGAAAGAATGGATCAAAGTAGAATGACATGGAGAGCATTTAAATCTGTAGGGGAAGGAAGGCGGGGTAGGGGTCGTCCTCGAAAAGGTTGGAAGGAAGGGGTAAGGGAGGTTTTGTGGGCGAGGGGCTTGGACTTCCAGCAGTCGTGCATGAGCGTGTTCGATAGGAGTGAATGGAGACAAATGGTATTTGGGACCTGACGATCTGTAATATTTAGTGAAGGGATTCAGGGAAACCGGTTATTTTTATATAGCCAGACTTGAGTCCTGGAAATGGGAAGTACAATGCCTGCACTCTAAAGGAGGGGTTTGGGATATTAGCGGTTTGGAGAGATATATTGTGTATCTTTATACGTATATGCTTCTAAACTGTTGTGTTCTGAGCACCTCTGCAAAAACAGTGATTATGTGTGAGTGAGGTGAAAGTGTTGAATGATGATGAAAGTATTTTCTTTTTGTGGATTTTCTTTCTTTTTGGGTCACCCTGCCTTGGTGGGAGACGGCCGACTTGGAAAAAAAAAAAGTTATGACAGAAGTTTTTGAATGTTGCTGAATATGTTAATTATGAATGTAATATGTTATGGCAGCAGTTTTTATGTTGCTGAATATAAAGGAAGAAATCTGTTATCAAACTGCAAAAATGAAGAAATCTACCTGAGCACTGTGTGTGTGTACAATGGAGGAGAACCAGGATATGTACACTACGTACAGGTGTGCCAAAGTATCAGCTAATTTTGAAGGTATTGGTATCAGCCTACAACTGAGTATTGGTATCTTGACAATTTTTGTCATCCCATCACTTCTATATACAGTAGGACTTCACATGTATGGCACGTTGGGTTCCAGGCTACCTCCAGAAAGTGGACATCGCTGGAAAGCAAAATGTCATTTTTCCCACTTATAAATGCATATGAATGCCAGGTAAGTTTACACTAACATATATATAAAGCTAACAGTAGAACTAGACATTAAAAAGCAATAAAAAGTAAAATACACACTTCATTCATTACCTTAAAATATTTTTAGTCTTAATGTAGGGTGAGAGGTGAGTAGTATTTATTTGTAGGAAGTTAGGTGTAGGTAGTCCTGGCTCTCCCTCCCAAATGTAATACATTGGATCCTTGGTTTTCATGTTTAATCCGTTCCAGAGCAGTCAGCGAAAAAGGAAACCATTTTCCTCATAAGAAATAATGTTAATCCATTCCAGACACCCAGAAGTATCAACAAAAAAATTTTCTTTTTTACCTTAGATTTACATGCACAAAAGAATGAACATTCAACGTGACATTTACCTTTATTGAAGGCTGTTGTTGATGGATGGGAAGACGGAGAAGGGGAGAAGGAAGAGAGGTTATTGTTTGGAAGGGAAATCCCCCTCCATAAGGACTCGAGGTACCCAGTCCTTATCAGGGGTCACTTCCCTAGCTTAAATATAGATTTACATGCAGAAAAGAATGACAAATAAATATAAAGCTCTAATAAAATTTATAAATGAACATTTAACATCACACTTACGTTTATTGAAGACTCTTGTTGGTGTATGGTAGATGGGGCGTAGGGGAGAGGGAGGCGAGTTTGTTGGAAAATGACACTAATATCAACTCTATGGCTTATTTATCTATCACAATTCAACTAATATGACATAATAAGCAATATTAATAACATAGAAACATGACATATACTCTAGAATGAATAAAATAAGTCATGTAGGTCACAAGGTGTTCTGTTGTTGCTTGTATAAGGGCCACTGAGAGCATAAGCCGTACGTACATGGTGAAGCAGCAGTTGAGGTGGCGGTGTTTTCTGTAGTCCTATATAACTCCAACAACATTGGAGGAGTTAGCAGAATCACTGAAGAAGGCACCCTCTGCCACCATCACAACCACTACTACCCTCTACCACCATCACTACCACCCTCTACCACCATCACAACCACTACTACCCTCTACCACCACTACCACCCTCTACCACCATCACAACTACTACTACCCTCTACCACCATCACTACCACTACTGCCCTCTACCATCATCATTACCATCACAACCACTACTACCCTCTACCACCATCACAACCAGCCTCTACCACTATCACTACCACCCTCTACCACCACCACTTTCGTATTTTTCTGCAAACTTTTTCTTCAATTCTACCATGTTTCTCACATTCTTTACCAAAGGGCTGGCACTAGAAGCTTTCTGTGGCCCGTGCTGACTTATTTAGCAGTCACACACAATAAACAATTGCTAAAAACAATGGATTATTACGAAATGTTTCGTATGACCTTGCAGAATATGTTCACTCACCAAGAAACAACGCGACTGCCTGAGAATGCATGTGGGAGACAAAACTGAAATCAGCGATAACAGAGATCAACGAAAAGGGAGGGTCCACTGTATGTGATATTTAAGGCAGCCCAGAGTGATAAAATACACATACAGTGCACTTATTATATACCTTAAAATATGTGTAGTCTTAATGTAGGGCAAGAGATGAGTAGTATGTGTAGGTAGCAAGTAGATTGTAGCTATGTAGCCCACCTGGGCTACATAGCTACACCTACCTACATAGCTGTATGATATTTAAAGCAGCCCGAAGCAATATTAAAATCGGCATACATTGTTCACTGAGTTAAGCATTTCTAAAAATTGCCTTTAGATACCATAAATGAAGGGAGAAGTCATGCCCAGAATTGCAAACAAAGCCGAATGTGTTAAAGGGAGCCACTCGGTCAAAGGTGGATTGATACACATTTTCTCTGGTGCTGGACCAGAGAAAACTTAATTTTTTTTCGCTCTGCCCAGCTACCACCTCATACGTGTGAAATTTATCGTACTGTGGGTTTATGTATCATGTTTATATGCTATGTAATATATTTCTTATATAATTTTGATGAAAAATCTCAAAGATGGTTTAACAAAAATGTCAAAATTAACATAAAGTAAGACATTTAATGTGCCCAAGAGTGATTATTATTGTTACGTATTATTATTATTATCATTATTATTATCACTCTTAATGATTTTAATGTGTACGTGCATGCCAGCACACTATGTAAGTTTATTTAGAAACAGGTATACATAAGTATAATTATCAGAGTACATATCAAATACAGGTCTCCCTCAACATTCACGTTTTCAGCTTTCGCGGGCTTCACACATTCGCAAATTCCCAATCGCCAAATTCCCAGCCACCAAATTCCCAGCCGCCAAATCATATTTAAGTTTCCCGCCACCTGCGAGTCCCTACTACCCTCCCTCCGACCCCCGCAACTGGCAGCCAGCCCTCCCACCACTCAGTGTGGTGAGTGTTTTGTTTGTTCATTATTTGCTATTAAACTACAGTATAAATAATGTAAACCCATTCATGACTGCATATTGGAATGGCTATTCGGACAGGTATTAGACGGTGACATCATGTGTTTACTCTTGAACACAGCAAAGAATCAAACATTTCTGTTACTGCTAATAATAACAATAGTAATAATAATAATAATAAATACGATATAATTGAAGGAATTTGTACAAAAATACGAGGGAGTGGTTGACACATTGTCAGTGTGGCTTTGTTTATGCTGGAGTGAGCATTAGTCTCCGTGCTCTTCCAAACATTTCACAATAATTCATTGTTTGGTGCTTGTAGATTGAGTGCGACTGGAGTGGTAGAGGCAGCTGTTGAGGCAGCGATTGAGGCAGTGGTTGAGGCAGCGATTGAGGCAGTGGGTGAGGCAGTGGGTGAGGCAGTGATTGAGGCAGTGGGTGAGGCAGCTGTTGAGGCTGCTGTTGAGGCAGCAATTGAGGCAGTGGGTGAGGCAGCTGTTGAGGCAGCGATTGAGGCAGTGGGTGAGGCAGTGGTTGAGGCAGCTGTTGAGGCAGTGGGTGAGGCAGCTGTTGAGGCAGCGATTGAGGCAGTGGGTGAGGCAGCGATTGAGGCAGTGGGTGAGGCAGTGGTTGAGGCAGCTGTTGAGGCAGCGATTGAGGCAGTGGGTGAGGCAGCTGTTGAGGCAGTGGTTGAGGCAGTGGTTGAGGCAGCGATTGAGGCAGTGGGTGAGGCAGCGATTGAGGCAGTGGGTGAGGCAGTGATTGAGGCAGTGGGTGAGGCAGCTGTTGAGGCAGCGATTGAGGCAGCTGTTGAGGCAGCGATTGAGGCAGTGGGTGAGGCAGCTGTTGAGGCAGCGATTGAGGCAGTGGTTGAGGCAGCGATTGAGGCAGTGGTTGGGGCAGCGATTGAGGCAGTGGATGAGGCTGCTGTTGAGGCAGCGATTGAGGCAGTGGTTGAGGCAGCTGTTGAGGCAGCGATTGAGGCAGTGGGTGAGGCAGCTGTTGAGGCAGCGATTGAGGCAGCTGTTGAGGCAGCGATTGAGGCAGTGGGTGAGGCAGCTGTTGAGGCAGCGATTGAGGCAGTGGTTGAGGCAGCTGTTGAGACAGTGGGTGAGGCAGCAATTGAGGCAGTGGGTGAGGCAGCTGTTGAGGAAGCAATTGATGCAGTGGTTGAGGCAGTGGGTGAGGCAGCTGTTGAGGCAGCGATTGAGGTAGTGGTTGAGGCAGCTGTTGAGGTAGCAATTGAGGCAGTGGTTGAGGCATCGATTGAGGCAGTGGGTGAGGCTGCTGTTGAGGCAGCGATTGAGGCAGCTGTTGAGGCAGCAATTGAGGCAGTGGGTGAGGCAGCTGTTGAGGCAGCAATTGAGGCAGTGGGTGAGGCAGCTGTTGAGGCAGCGATTGAGGCAGCGATTGAGGCAGTGGTTGAGGCAGCGGTTGAGGCAGCGGTTGAGGCAGAGGTTGAGGCAGTGATATTTAATAACATACATGTTATTAATAATAATAATACATGTTATTAATAATATGTACTATTATTATTTATAACATATATGTTATTAAATACCACTGCCTCAACTGCAGAATTATTGTGAAATGTTTGGAAGAGCAGGGAGACTAATGCTCACTCCAACATAAACAAAGCCACACTGACGATGTGTCAACCACTCCCTCGTATTTTTGTACAATTTCCTTCTTCAATTATATCGTATTATTATTATTATTATTATTATTATTATTACTATTGTTATTATTAGCAGTAGCAGAAATGCTTGATTCTTTGCTGTGTTCAAGAGTAAACACATGATGTCACCGTCCAATACCTGTCCGAATAGCCATTCCAATATGCAGTCATGAATGGGTTTGCATTATTTATACTGTAGTTTAATAGCAAATAATGAATAAACAAAACACTCGCCACACTGAGTGGTGGGAGGGCTGGCTGCCAGTTGCGGGGGTCAGAGGGAGGGTAGTAGGGACTAGCAGTGGTTGAGGAAGTGGTGGAGGCATTGGTGGAGGCAATGGCGGAGTCTGTGGTATTTAATAACATACATGTTATTAAAGCATAGCATGTATATTTTTAGTACAGTTTATGACGTTTTCATGTATTTTATGGTTCACGGTTCAACAAGTTAAGGAAGCAGTATTGTATTATATTTCCCTACAATATATTGGGGCACCAAACATTCACGGTTTTTCAACATTCGCGAGGCTCTTGATCCCCTAACCCTCGCGAATGTTGAGGGAGACCTGTATGCAGTAACTTTAAAACACTTGAAATTTTGGAAAGTTTCCAGACATAATGGAGAGATGTGTTCATGGAGAATGTAAACAAACCAAGTGGCAGGCATTGACCATATTAGTCAGGTGGGGGGAGTCATATAGCTAGTTTTGGTCATAATTTGAAATGTCCGTATTAGCAGAATGCCGTAAAGTGGGGCCTTACTGTACATATGAACAGTTTATCACAGTGCTATTTACCAAACCTTCTTTAACACACTGGCCGATTCCCACCAAGCCAGGGTGGCCCGAAAAAGAAAAACTCTCACCATCATTCACTCCATCAGTGTCTTGCCAGAAGGGTGCTTTACAATACAGTTTTTAAACTGCAACATTAACACCCCTCCTTCAGAGTGCAGGCACTGTACTTCCCATCTCCAGGACTCAAGTCCGGCCTGCCGGTTTCCCTGAATCCCTTCATAAATGTTACTTTGCTCACACTCCAACAGCACATCAAGTATTAAAAAACCATTTGTCTCCATTCACTCCTATCAAACATGCTCACGCATGCCTGCTGGAAGTCCAAGTCCCTTGCTCACAAAACCTCCTTTACCCCCTCCCTCCAACCTTTCCTAGGCCGACCCCTACCCCGCCTTCCTTCCACTACAGACTGATACACTCTTGAAGTCATTCAGTTTCGCTCCATTCTCTCTACATGTCTGAACCACCTCAACAACCCTTCCTCAGCCCTCTGGACAACAGTTTTGGTAATCCTGCACCTCCTCCTAACTTCCAAACTGAATTCTCTGCATTATATTCACACCACACATTGCCCTCAGACATGACATCTCCACTGCCTCCAGCCTTCTCCTTGCTGCAACATTCATCACCCATGCTTCACACCCATATAAGAGCGTTGGTAAAACTATACTCTCAAACATCCCCTCTTTGCCTCCAAGGACAAAGTTCTTTGTCTCCACAGACTCCTAAGTGCACCACTCACCCTTTTCCCCTCATCAGTTCTATGATTCATCTCATCTTTCATAGACCCATCCACTGACACGTCCACTCCCAAATATCTGAATACACTCGCCGCCTCCATACTCACTCTCCCTCCAATCTGATATCCAATCTTTCATCACCTAATCTTTTTATCCTCATAACCTTACTCTTTCCTGTATTCACTTTTAATTTTCTTCTTTTGCATACCCTACCAAATTCATCCACCAACCTTTACAACTTCTCTTCAGAATCTCCCAAGAGCACAGTGTCATCAGCAAAGAGCAACTGTGACAACTCCCACTTTATGTGTGATTCTTTATCTTTTAACTCCACGCCTCTTGCCAAGACCCTCGCATTTACTTCTCTTACAACCCCATCTATAAATATATTAAACAACCACGGTGACATCACACATCCTTGTCTAAGGCCTACTTTTACTGGGAAATAATCTCCCTCTCTCCTACATACTCTAACTTGAGCGTCACTATCCTCGTAAAAACTTTTCACTGCTTTCAGTAACCTACCTCCTACACCATACACGTGCAACATCTGCCACATTGCCCCCCCCCTATCCACCCTGTCATAGGCCTTTTCCAAATCCATAAATGCCACAACATATTACCCAAAGCAATTTGTTTAAGTACATATAAACATTTAAAAATATACCAGAAATATTATAAATGGTGCAAAGGTGACATTAAAACATTATCAGATATGGTTGACACAAACCCTCTTATCATTATCGTATGCTCCTCTCTTAGCGACAAATTCGTTTGCCGACATGGTCTTAGGAATGGAACTCTGTCATTAAGTGAGGCGAGGCTGTACTGCTATTTTGTATGGTACAGTAGGACCCCTGTATCTGCAGGGGATACATTCCAAGGACCTGCCGTGGATACCAAAACCACGGATAGTAGCAAACCCTATATACAAGTACTATACGTACCTATTAAAAAGTTTAACTGATGAATTATGTACAATAAGTGGAGAATTATCACTTTTCACTGATGGGAAGCACTTCATGGCTTCTCTTCAGCTCTGAAGAACTGCCAGCTTCTCTATTTTGTGCTCTGAGGCCATTATTATGCAAAATTAGGAGGTATTTTTGGGCCACAGTAACAAGTGGATAACTGAAACCGCGGATACCGAATCGATGGATACGGGTTCTACTGTATTGAGTTTTACAATGAATACTTTCCACAGGGGAGGTACCTTGATGCTAGTGAGGGGAAGGTTCTTTATCAAAGGAATTGGATGTCCATTTGAATTGAACCTGATTGCTTCCATACCCAGGTGTTGTATGATCCATATGGGTTTAATACTTCACCATAATATAATGAATACCTCTGTAAGATGAATGTTTTATATGACAGGTTTTTGTGAGATTTTACCCCTGAAGCTGTTCTTTTGTATTGTATTGTCCAATATGGCTCGAGAGGGTTTGGTACATTTTAAGTGAATAATTATGTTGACCATTTCAGGTTGAGCCATCTCATGCAGCTTCATGTTCTGTTATCTATCATCTCTTTACCTAATATCAGGTTTAGTACTTTTGATTATAATAATTTACCTAATATCTGTGGGAATGCCTATAACTACGAATATATACTCTGGAGCAGAGAGAGAGCCAAGTCCCAAACCTACACTGTAACAAGGGGGAGAGGGGGGGATGTAGGAAGTGTAAAATTAACCCATGTGCAACATTTTGATATCTTCATTGTAGACGTTTCGCCACCCAGTGGCTTTATCAGTACAGATTCTAGGACATAATTAGAAGACAGTAGAACTATATACAAAAGATGAGGTAATCAGTCCCTCAGTCTTGGAGATAGTGTTCACAGCATCGTGGTGGAGGAGAATCTGGAGCAAAGGCATCGTCCACCACGGTGCTGTGAACACTATCTCGAAGGCTGAGGGACTGTTTACCTCATCTTTTGTATATAGTTCTACTGTCTTCTAATTATGTCCTAGAATCTGTATTGATAAACCCACTGGGTGGCGAAACGTCTACAATAATGACATCCGGATGTTGCACGTGTCTTAACTTTCATATTGTCGGTATTTTATACCTTTCTTGCACAAAATTAACCCAGAAAATGCAGTGGCATTACAGGCAGAGACCCATCAAGTGAGGTTCCTTGATTCTAGGAATTGGAATTGTCCTCTACTTGCGTCAAACCCAGTTGCCTCCCATTCCCCAGGTTTTGTATGACCCCACCTAATAATATAAGCATCGAATGCTGTACTCCTTGAGCAGCAGTTTTTTAACTGCTGCTCAAGCAGTATTGCTATCTGCTTCTTCAGCAGATAATATTGCCATAAGTGTAGAAACCTTCAAGAGAGAACTAGATTGCATCCTCTGTCAAGTGCCACATCAGTTAGGTTGTGATATGTGGGGCCAGTAGCCTGGTTGACCAGGCAAGAAACAGAAAAGCCTAGACTAGGCTGGGCTGTGGGAGCAAGACTCCTCTTGAAACCAGTCACAAGCATGATTCTGTTACTGCTTGGCAAGCTAAAATTCTTCCTTCTATATCTATTGTTCTAGAAGCATCACATAACCTCTCCAATGGCTAGGGATCTGTCTTTGAAGAAAGATGTTTTGATGCTGGAGATGGGGGCTTTTGATCGAGGGACTTGGAAATGTCTTCCATTTCCTTAGATCGAACTAGACTGTCTCCCATTTCCCCAGGCACTGTATGACCTTATAGGTTTTGCACTCCGCATGATTAATAATGTACGACTCCTACAGTCTTGGCACTCTTCTCATAAATGTAATAATACATGTCTTGGTGAATGAATTTGCTCATTTTTGTTGAATTTTTCCTAGTTACATAATCACTTGGTCTTTGTTTTTATTTAGTGCTTACCCTGATGATAATAATAATTTATTTAAATTAGACTGAAGATAAATTTTATTTCTCTGACTCCAACCTGCGTTGTTGTAGTACTGTTGTTGACTTAGTCTTGTGTATTTTCCAGCCTCTCAGTGGAGGTTCATTGATGCCAGCAAGGAGCTCTTGATTTAAGGAATTGTGCCTATGCTCAGCTTAGATTGAACCTGAATGCCTCCTGTTCCCCAGGTGTTGTATGACCTCTACGGGTTTAGCGTTCCTCCATGAATAATTATAATAATTTATACTTTGTTTCTTCCTTCCACAATGAGAAGTCTCCCTTACACTAGTTTCCAGAAGAGAGACTTCTGTGCTTTAGATACTTACTCTTTTCCTTCTTATAAGACACACAAGAACAAGAAAGAAGGAACACTGCAACAGGCCTACTGACCCATGCGGAGCAGGTCCATACCCCCTCCCCCAGGATTAGCCCAATGACCCACCCAGTCTCGTCACCTCCACTCAAGGAAGGAGCACAGCACCAGACCCAGCAGCACAAGCTAGTCAGGTCCAACTCACACCCACCCACACCCGCTCATGTATTTATCTAACCTATTTTTAAAACTACACAACGTTTTAGCCTGAATAACTGTACTCGGGAGTTTGTTCCACTCATCCACGACTCTATTACCAAACCAGTGCTTTCCTATATCTTTCCTGACTCTGAATTTTCCAACTTGAAACCTTTGCTGCGAGTCCTGTCTTGGCTGGAAATTTTCAGCACGCTATTTACATCCCCTTTATTTATTCCTGTTTTCCATTTATACACCTCGATTGCTGTATAGCCCTTGTGGCTTAGCGCTTCTTTTTGATTATAATAATAATAATACACCTTGATCATAACCTCCCCTAATTCTACGCCTTTCGAGAGAGTGCAGATTCAGGGCCCTCAGTCTATCCTCATAGGGAAGATTTGTGATACATGGGATCATCTTTGTCATCCTCCTCTGTACGTTTTCCAGAGCATTTATATCCATTCTGTAATACGGTGACCAGAACTGAGCAGCATAGTCTAAATGAGGCCTAACCAAGGATATATAGAGTTGAACAACCTGAGGACTTCTATTATTATACTTCTAGATATGAAGCCAAGAATTCTGTTAGCTTCATTACGAACACTAACGCACTGTTGTCTTGGTTTTAGATTACTGCTAACCAGAACTAAATCCTTTTCACAATCAGTAGTATTAAGATCTACATTATTTAGTTTATATGTGGCATGGTTATTTTCCAGTCCAACATTTAGAACTTTGCATTCGTCTATATTGAACTGCATCTGCCACTTCTCCGACCATTGCATCAGTCTATTCAAATCATCCTGGAGTGCTCTAGTGTCCTCATTAGAATGAATTGGACGGCCTATTTTGGTGTCATCAGCAAATTTGCTTATGTCGCTATTTATTCCCTCATCTATGTCGTTTATGTAAATTGTGAACAACAACGGGCCCAACACTGACCCCTGTGGAACACCGCTTGTGACGTGCCCCCCATTCTGATTTCTCCCCATTTATCCCCTCAAGGAAGGTTCCTTGATGTTGGTGAGGGGCTCTTGATTTAGGGAATTGGATCTGTGCTCCAGTTCCCCGAATTAAGCCTGAATGCCTTCCACCCCCCCCCCCAGGCGCTGTATAATCCTCCGGGTTTAGCGCTTCCCCCTTGATTATTATAATATAATAATTATTATCTCCCCATTTATGCAAACTCTCTGCTGCCTATTTGTCAACCATGCCTCTACCCAGGAAATTTTTTTTCCTATTCCGTGTGCCTTAAGTTTCCTCAATAGCCTCTTATGTAGAACTATCGAAAGCCTTAATGAAGTCCATATACACAATATCATGTGCAGGAAAGGTATAAAATACCGACAATATGAAAGTTAAGACACATGTACAACATCTGGATATCTTTATTGTAGACGTTTCGCCATTCAGTGGCTTTATCAATACAGATTCTAGGACATAATAGGAAGACAGTAGAACTATATACAAAAGATGAGGTAATCAGTCCCTCGGCCTTGGAGTTAGTGTTCACAGCATCGTGGTGGAGGAGAATCTGGAGCAAAGACAAGAAGACTGGCGGTTATATAGGCGTCAGTGGATAGGGACGGGCAGCAGACGAGGGCAAAGTCACTGGTAGGCGGGATTCCCCAGTGGAAGTAGGTCCTTCCCAAAGAGATGGGTTAGTTGCAGCAGCCGTGAAGAAGGTCTTGTAGATGTCCTCTGAACCAAGATTCCATGATGTTGCAGTGTCGGTATTTTATACCTTTCTTGCACAACTTGTCAGACACTGCAACATCATGGAATCTTGGTTCAGAGGACATCTACAAGACCTTCACGGCTGCTGCAACTAACCCATCTCTTTGGGAAGGACCTACTTCCACTGGGGAATCCCGCCTACCAGTGACTTTGCCCTCGTCTGCTGCCCATCCCTATCCACTGACGCCTATATAACCGCCAGTCTTCTTGTCTTTGCTCCAGATTCTCCTCCACCACGATGCTGTGAACACTAACTCCAAGGCCGAGGGACTGATTACCTCATCTTTTGTATATAGTTCTACTGTCTTCCTATTATGTCCTAGAATCTGTACTGATAAAGCCACTGGATGGCGAAACGTCTACAATAAAGATATCCAGATGTTGCACATGTGTCTTAACTTTCACACAATATCATATTCAATACCATGATCTACCTCCTCAAACACCTTAGTGAAAAATGTTAGTAAATTCGTAAGACAGGAATGCCCCTTTGTAAAACCGTGTTGAGATTCATTAATCAATCTGTGCCTATCAATGAGGAAATGGTATGGTGATACCGACAAGATGTGGAAAAAGACACTTATTACAGTTCAGGACATTTATCAAAGGAAACGTTTCGCCACGAGTGGCTTCTTCAGTCCTAATACAGAGAAAACTAAGAAAACATTTATATATATAGTGGCAGGAGTCAGGTGAGGTGATGCGTGGGTAGAGGTGGTGGTAGTAGTAGTAGTAGTAGTAATGGAACTAAGGAGGTGAGGCAAGAGAGGGACCTGCTGGCATCAAGTAACACCAGTTCCCAGGATGGGTAATATCCTCTTGCTTAGTAATTTTGAAATACTGTAACTACCGGATTTTTGCAAGAGGATATTACCCATCCTGGGAACTGGTGTTACTTGATGCCAGCAGGTCCCTCTCTTGCCTCACCTCCTTAGTTCCATTACTACTACTACTACTACTACCACCTCTACCCACGCGTCACCTCGCCTAACTCCTGCCACTATATATATAAATGTTTTCTTAGTTTTCTCTGTATTAGGACTGAAGAAGCCACTCGTGGCGAAACGTTTCCTTTAATAAATGTCCTGAACTGTACATAAGTGTCTTTGTGCCTATCAAGTTGGCTACGAATTGCTTCGGCAATTGATTCCATAAATTTTCCCACTATGGAGGTAAGGCTTATTGGTCTATAGTTCGAAGCCAAGGACCTGTCACCTGCCTTGCTGTATAGCCCTTGTGGCTTAGCGCTTCTTTTTGATTATAATAATAATAATGTCACCTGCCTTGTAAATAGGTATTACATTTGCCATTTTCCACTTATTAGGCACTATGCCAGTTTGTAGTGATATGTTTAAAAGATTAGCCAAAGTTACTCTTTACATTCCTTTAACACCCTTGCGAATAGTTCATCAGGGCCTGGGGATTTGTTAGGTTTTAGTTTCTCTGTCTGAGGACCATGTCACTAGTTACCGCAATCGTGCATAGTTTATTATCATCCTGTTCTACATAATCTATTATTTCAGGAATATCGCTAGTATTTTCCTGGGTGAAAACTGAGAGGAAGTAGGTATTTAGGATTTCACACATATCCTTATCACTGTGAGTGATCTGACTAGAGTTACTCTTAAGTGGGCTAATCTTGTCCCTAATCTTACTTCTGTATACCTGAAAGAACCCTTTTGGGTTAGTCTTTGAATCCCTTGTGACCTTAGCCTCATAATCCCTTTTTGCTTTCCTTATTCCTTTCTTTATTTCTCTCTTTAATTGAATATATTGATTTCTTAACTGCCCATCCCCTCATTTGATACGCCTATATATGCCTCTCTTTTGACTAATGAGATGTTTTAATCTATTGTTCATCCTGTGGCTTAGCGCTTCTTTTTGATCATAATAATAATATTGTTCATCCACTGAGAAGACGATGCCAATGAGGGGCATAACCTCCCCTTCCTCTGATCAAACTTAGTGCCTCTCATTTCCTAGGTGCTATATAACTCCTACAGGTTTAGCATTTATTCGTGATAAAATTTGAAACTTGTATATGTCAATATAAATAGTGAAAATAATCCCCTCATAGGTGCCTTGATACCGGTAAGGGACTTAAGATCCATGGAAGTGGACCTGTCGTCCCCTTCCTTGGATCAAACCTAACTGCCGCCTATTCCCAATGTTCTTTATGACCCCAATTGGTTTAGCACATCACCTGATTATTTTAATTCTCACCCTGGCAACCTACTGGGAGGACTTCTTTGTCTAAGGAATTGGACCTGTCTTTCTTTTCCTTGGATCAAACCTACCATCCCCTCAGATGCTGTATGATCCCTATGGGTTTAGCACCTTTCCATAAATATAAACTGGTAAGCAAGGGCACTTTCTTCTGGCTTTTATTATTATTATTATTATTATTTATTATTATAATTATCCATTGTACATGAGTGTAGCACTTAACATGAATATAATACGTATGGTAAATAATTTTTTCAGCTACAGTATATTGGTATTTAGGCTTTGTTTTTCATGCCAAAGTAAAAGGTGTTATAAAGATAAAACAGTCAAGAGTAAAGATGTAGTAGCATATAGTGGAGGGCCTCTGGTACCTATCCTGCAACACTGCTATAACAACTTACCGGAGTGACGTAAGGGAGAGAGTTGAATAAACTCAGTGAAGAGCAGGAGATGGTGTGGATATGGATACAGTCGCAAAATTTTGTGAACATGCATGGCCCATGTATAGTAATGGTAGAACATACTGATATGTTAAGACTGATTTATGGCATTTTATCAAAACGCTTTCCTCTCGAGGGAGATTCTTTAATGTCAGTGAGGGGCTCTTAATCCAAGGAATTGGACTTGACCTCCCCTTTCTTGGATCGAAGCTAAATGCCTCCCAAGCACTATATGATCCCTATGTGTTTAGTACTTCCCCATAAATATAATCCTTGTTGAAACGCCGTGAGACCTCTTCCGGAGGCATGTCGGACAAAAGGGCCCAGAGCCTTGTGTCATAATATTAATCAAAACATTTCGTCTACCAGGGATTTTTTTTTATATAAACCGTGCACTATTGTGATGGCTATGTCCCTCAAGTGAGAATTGTCAGGTTCCACTATCTGTTAGCCACATTCTGTTGGACTGTCCACTCTGTCAATGAGCATGCAGAATTTACCTCCAACGTCGTCTCCGCTCTGCTACCCTTTCTTTACTTTCCCTTCTTGCTGACGGACCCTCCTTTAATCCAGACTTTCTCACTGACTTTTTGACAGCGACTGATTTACTACACAAACTCTTATGATGATGCCTCTAGTACTCTCTCCTCCGTCATTTCTACCTTAATCTCTAGCTACCCTGTACCCCTGCACTATCCAATGCCCTGCTGCACTCCATACCCTAATAATCATCCCTCTCCCTCTGCCACCCATTTCCCCTGCATCCTTCCCTGCTCTGCTGCGCAGTATAACCGTTGCAGTTTAGCGCTTCTTTTGATTATAATAATAATAATAATTTGATTATAATAATATACCTCTCAAGGAGGATTCATTGATAGCGGTGAGAGGCTTATGAATCAAGGAATTGTACCTGCCCTCTCCTTCCTTGAATCAAACCTGAATGCCTCCCACTCCCCAGGCGCTGTGCTGTATGACCCTAGTGGGTCTAGCTAGCGCTTGGTTTTGATGATCCCCAGGCGCTGTATGATCCCTACAGGCTTAGGGCTCCCCATGAATGATAATCATGTTTATTATATTACGCGATCTTAAGCAACGTACATAATACCGATAACAGTAAATGCAGTAATTTGAAATGCACTTTGAACCGATACAAACAAAAAAAAGCTAATTTAATAAATTAGTGAACATCTGCCATTGGTGAGTCAAGTGAGGGTAGCCAACAAGCAGTTAACCAGACCAGTCAGTCAGTCTGTCTGCAGCGGCAGAAGTGACGTTACGCTGCTTCATGCATTTGTATTCCTAGTTATATACTTTATCTGTACATTATATTAGTGCATTAATTGTTGTGACTGCAATTTATTTAATTGCTGGAACAGTTTAGCAAATGAATCACTTGCAAACTTTTCATTATTCTTAGTTAATACATAATTAGAAAAGTTTTGTGTGGATGATAACGATGTGCAGACTTGGATTCTGGTAAAATATGAATTGAAAGAAATGAGCAGCCTTCCATAGAAGATTACGTAAAATTTAATTCCTAGGTTATAGTGGAAAATTTGAGGCTTAGATCGGCGGCTGGTTCACCGACAGAGACAAGAGCTCAGCGCCAAGTCCACCTTGCAAGTGTCCAGCTTTGTGACAAGTAAGTTTTAAAAACATTAACTCCTGGAGTGTAAACGTTGGTCAATTTGTAAGTAATTTGTTTGTATACTGTCTGTATAACTCATAAAGGAAAATTATGTATGAAATATACAGTAGGTGACGAAGCTGAATTGAACAGCTTGCCTTGCTACTGCATGGATGAGGAATGACAATAAAACAAACACGATCATAAGAACGTAGGTTTACTCAATAGGGCTTTACCCACGACGAATGATTTCTCATATACTTAAAAAATAATGAAAGAACATTGCAGTAGGCCTATTTTCCCGTAGTAAATAGTTCTAACTCACACCCACTCATATACCCGTCCAACCTACATCTGAAGTATACTTGGAGAGGATTTCGGGGGTCAACGCCCCCGCGGCTCGGTCTGAGACCAGGCCTCATGGTGGATCAGGGACTGATCAACCAGACGTACAGCTGGCTGCACGCAAACTGACGTACGAACCACAGCCCGGCTGGTCAGGTACTGACTTTAGGTGCTTGTCCAGTGCCTTCTTGAAAACAGCCAGGGGTCTATTGGTAATCCCTCTTATGTATGCTGGGAGGCAGTTGAACAGTCTTGGGCCCCGGAGACTTATTGTGTTGTCTCAGTGTACTCGTGGCATCCCATCTTTTCATCTGGGAACTGTTACATCTCCTGTCGAGTCTTTTGCTTTCATAGGAAGTGATTTTCGTATGCAAGTTTGGTACTAATCCCACTAGGATTTTCCAAGTGTATATTATCATGTATCTCTCTCGCCTGCATTCCAGGGAATACAAATCAAGGGCCTTCAACTATTCCCAGTAATTTAGGTGCCTTATCGTACTTATGTGTGCCATGAAAGTTCTTTCTACACTCTCCAGGTCAGCAATTTTCGCCTGCCTTGAAGAGGGCAGTTAGTGTACAGCAGCATTCCAGCCGCCTAGAGAGAACAAACGATTTGACGAAAATCATCATGGGCTTGGCATCCTTAGTTTTGAAGGTTATCATTATCCATCCTATCATTTTCCTAGCAGGTGCAGTAGATACATGTATATTGTTGTGGTCTTTGAAGGCGAGATCCTCTGACATTATCACTCCCAGGTCCTTCATTTAAAGATGCCCAATGACGCTACCTAGAAGTTTGTTCCGTTCATCTAAAACTTGAGTGCCAAACCAGTATTTCCCTATATCCTTTCCAAATCTAAATTTGGCCAACTTTTAATTCATTGCTACAAGTCCTGTCTTGGTTAAATATTTTCAACATAGTTTATATTCCCTTTATTCCTGTGCTCCATATGTACACTTCAATCAAACAGTATCTCCCTTTTATTCTATATCTTTCCAAAGCGTCAATTCAGTACCTTCAGCCTATTTGTCTAACCTGTTTTAAAGCTGCCTCCTGTTTCAGCTCACCTGATTGCAGTATATAAGCCACTTTGTGCATTTCTTAAGACTGATGGACTGAACACATCAATTACAGGCCGAGAGACGGATTACCTAAAACTCCTCATCTTCCACTGGACAAGCACCTAAAGTTGGTACCTGACCAGCCGGGCTGTGGTTCGTACGTTGGATTGCATGCAGCCAGCAGTAACAGCCTGATTGATCAGGTGTAGACAGCCTGTACTGTCTGCACAGACAGCCTATGCTGTCTGCCAGCTTAGTTCATATTTTGCAGCAATAAGGTGCTGCCCTCTCTAGCCAGCCCAGGTCAGTGGGACGCTGGTCCCACACTCGCACTCTCACTCAGCGGCCAAGATACAGACAACAGTCCTACTAGCTCTCTCCCTCGTGGGCATGGCCCTCCTGGGCCATGGGCACTCAACACACAAGCCTGTGTACCCACCACGACTTTGCAAATAAAGTAAAGCCTCCAAAGACATATCATTTACTCCCCGCTACCAGCATCACCAAATAATCTCATTAAACATTGGTGGGAAGTGGTGGTCGCAGCAGTTGTGTTTGCCTGGAGAGAGGAAGGAAATGGGATGAAGTCATCTTCACTTTATCACCCTATACAAGAAGCATCCGTCTCTCAACGAGTTATCCTGATGTCGTGTCTGCACGTTTCAGTATCCAGACACAGGTACACGCAGGATCTAGCCAAAATTTACCGAATTTCTTCGAGAATTGTAAGTGGCATCCCAGTGACCCCATGCCACAGCGTCCCACGCTGTTTCTCAAGTCACGTGTTCAGCATCACTTGTATGTTCTGCTGTTGTTCAGCTCAGCACAGCTATTTCAGCAAGCCAGAGGTGAGTTTTGTGGTGATTTCTGCATCCAGAGTGAGTTTCTCCACGTGTTTGTGGGAGAACAGGAGGAAGTGGCCGGGTTCCTGCCTCACTCACACCTCACCCGCCTACCACCACTATGTGCTCACTCCCTCTGCTGTGTTTTCTGCTGTTTTCCGTGTGAATTCATTGCCAGAGCTGTGTATCCGAGTGCCCGAGGCCACTTGAAGCTACGTGGATCAGCAAGCCACGTAGATCACAATGCCACATGGATCCCAACACCACGTGGGGTGTGGACGAAGCCACGTGGATCTACAAGCCACATGAGTTACCGATGCTGCTGCCCAACTTCATGACGTCACGATGTCTGCCTGACATCACCTCGAGATGTCTGCTGTCACAGTGCTGCTGACATCACCTTGTGACATCATGCCTGACATCACATGATGTCACATCAAATGTTTCAGTAATTATGTCAGTATGGTCAAGAAGATTGAGAGAAGATATATGTTGTTTGTTAATTAAGTCCTCTCAGTCAGTGTTCTCGCATGTTAGTGTATGGCTTAGTGTCAATTTTGTGCACAGAAAAGCATCATTTGCCAGTTAAGCCATGTTGTACTGCATGTACCATGGATGTGTGTAAAGTTTTCAGTGTGTCCTGTGTGGTCTTGAG
The DNA here is from genome assembly GCF_026875155.1 of Cherax quadricarinatus. NCBI lineage: Eukaryota > Metazoa > Arthropoda > Malacostraca > Decapoda > Parastacidae > Cherax > Cherax quadricarinatus. The sequence continues at coordinate 69,309,732 of NC_069413.1, read as the reverse complement.
CCCAGCTGTGTGTCGACCACAGGTCTGCGGCCAGACCCTGTGTAGCTCTTTGTTGCCTGTCACCCGGTGTGACCAGCGCATTTGACAGCTGATATTACTCAGCCCTGAGTGTATGAGCCCCTTTGCACAGAAAGCTCTTATGCTTGTCACTCATAGATGTTCTGCAGAATCGTACCTGCTACGATTCCCATCGAGATTTGTTTCACTTCACCTCCAGACCATCAGAGTGCAGTTATATATAGAGAAACAAGTCTGGGGACGCTTAGACTAACCTCTGCTGTAACTCCAACTGCCCAGAGAATGACACTCATCAAGCCACAGTTAGCCCTGTCGGCAGGCGCTGTGTCAGCCTCGTGTCACAAGCTTCAGTGAGCAGCCTGCACAAAGATGATGTCACTTTGACTGTTAGCTCGCTCACTGCAGTCTAGTGTGTGATGTTACGACTCCCAGATGTTTTGCCCAGTCGTCTCTGCCACGACTCGCTTCACATCTCACTCCACGCTCGCCGGCAGTGACAGCCCAGTGACAGTACCAGTTGAGAAGTGTCCTGAGTCGCTTGCCAGAAGTCCTGCCCAGTTGCCGAGTTTTGACGACGCCTCACTCGAGGGCACCAGCATGTCATGCCCCAGGTTGAGTGAAACCCTGCAGTGACTCCTACGATGAATGCTTCACCGTTCTAGAGGAGACCGTACCCCGTTACGTCACAGCTCGCTCAGCTGCAGTATCTGTCCAGACACAGGAAGGCGTGCAGTGATGCCCTTCGATGCTCACTGCCTATGACCACAATTTTTAGCACACCCCATGTTTTTATTTTGTGTTCTGTGCCCTGTTCCTACGAGAGAGAGACTGAGTTTTTTTTACCACCAGTATTGTCGCGTTGGGACGATGCAAGGTAGGTGGCCGAGCAAATGTAGACAGCCTGTACTGTCTGCACAGACAGCCTATGCTGTCTGCCAGCTTAGTTCGTATTTTGCGGCACTAAGGTGTTGCCCTCTCTAGCCAGCCCAGGTCAGTGGAACGCTGGTCCCACTCGCACTCGCACTCTCACTCAGCGGCTAAGATACAGACAACAGTCCTACTAGCTCTCTCCCTCGTGGGCATGGCCCTCCTGGGCCATGGGCACTCAACACACAAGCCTGTGTACCCACCACGACTTTGCAAATAAAGTAAAGAAGCCTCCGAAGACGTATCATTTACTCCCCGCTACCAGCATCACTAAATAATCTCATTAAATACAGGCCCTGATCCACCATGAGGCCTGGTCACAGACCGGGCCGCGGGGGCGTTGACCCCCAGAACTCTTTCCAGGTAAACTCCACCGTGCTTCTCTGTACTGGACTGAAGAGACTACTAGCTGGCAAAACGTTTCCACAATAAAAATTCCCAGATGTTGCCCAAGTGTCTCATTCTTCAACATCTCGGTTTCTAAACCGTTTATATCACTTCAGTAACCCTATTTGCGCTATGTTGGCAGCTTACTTCACTGCCAAACCAGTGGTCTTTTATATTCCTTCCGAATATGAAGGCATTATAGCTCTGTCACAGTCAGACCTCTTAAACACCCAATATGTATCATTCCATTTTCACCCATCTTCCATCGTCCACATCAAACATTCTTCCTTGCCAGTAAGTCTACTGCAATGCTAATCTATCTGTAAGTACTAAAGTAAATTCACAGTGTATATATTCGCTGAAAAAGTAAAGCTGGTGTACATACCTACCCACGCTTTATCTCTTATAGCGATAGCCAAAATCTACCTAATTCACTTTTTTTTATGTCTGCTAGATCTGGGTTAAAAAAAATGATGAGGATGATGGTTGTGCTAATACTGGCTCTGGCTCAGTGTGAGACAAACTCTGACAGCTACGATGCAGACGAGGAAAGGTTCATGACAGGTGCCCGTGCTTTGGAAGACCACACAGGTGCACCTGAGGAAAGGTTCACGACCGGTGCCCGTGCTTCGGAAGATCACACAGGTGCACCTGAGGAGAGATCCACAGCAGGTCATGCACGTTACTTACAGAGAAATACAAATCTGGCACTCAAAACGTTGTCAGCGCCATGTGTTTTAGCCCACCTGTCTCCAGAATTTCCTGATGGACTAGCTGGTCAAGACATCCACAGAAACAATAAAGAAATCAACAAAACGTTCACACTTTTCCTAAAATATAACAGCTTGAAATATTTCCAACTCACCCACGCGGTTAAGAAAAGAAAACAGAATGTCTTCACGGCATTAAAAACTTCAGTGAAGACGGGTGAAACTCCTGAGTTATCTCTTAATGACGTAGAAGAGGACAAGTCTGAGGTGCAACTGAAGAAGGTTAGCGAGGATGTGCAGGTGATAGTGAACGCCAGGGAGACTGCTGGTCACCTCCAGCACTTCTGGCGCAGCACTGGTCTATGGTGAGCTCTAGGTTTTGCCGATTTTCTTTTGCATACAACCGCTCTACTGCCCTTTACCTTCCCTTCTTGCTGATGGACCCTCCTTTCACCCAGGCTCTCGTCGACTTTTTGACAGCAACTGATTTACTGCACAAACTCTGATGATGATGCCTCTAGTACTCCTCACAGCCCTTTCTACCTCAATCTCTTGCTACCCTCTACCCCCTGCACTATCCACTGCCCCGTTACACTCCATGACCTAATAATAATCTCTCCCTCTTGCTACCCAATACCCCTGCATCCTTCCCTACCCTGCTGTGCTGTATGACCCTAGTAGGTTTAGCGCTTCTTTTAGATAATAATAATAATAATTCTTTTGCATATATATAATAATAATGTTAGCATTTACTTTAGCTGATTCGGGTTATTATGTAAATTTTAAAACAAAAAGGTTGTGCAATGGTGTCAATTTTATTTTGTTCCTTTGGGAAGAAATTTTTTGGTACCCTCACCAAAAAACAGAATCCAACCTACCATGACCTAGGCTAGATTTTTTAATACAAGGTAAGGTTAGGTTTGGTTGGATTAGGTTGTTATTGTTACCAAAAATGCCTTTTTCCCATAGGTCCGAAATATTAATGTCTCATTGCACAACACATTTAGTAGTTAGTTTAATATGTTTATTATGCACCCCATACCCATCCTGTGGGCGGTAGTCACCCCATACCCATCCTGTGGGCGGTAGTCACCCCATACCCATCCTGTGGGCGGTAGTCACCCCATACCCATCCTGTGGGCGGTAGTCAAAAGATTACAAAGGTACATAATGGGTCCAGGGACTGGACCCCAAAGTTATGATAGCTGAACTAGTTACAAAGGTAATGAACTCCAGGTAGATCTGGTCACAATTATGGCAAGTTACAGAGGTAATGAATCAGCTTCACTCCTATACATGGTTACAGTCATGAACAAATTACAAAGTAATGAACCACTGATACGTCCACACCTGGTCACAATTGTAATGAGTTATAAATACAAATATTAAGTGGATCATACACCCACACTAGCGCGCGCACACACATACACACACGAGGGCGCACGCACTGACATGTGCACACGAGCGTACAAATATATGCATACACACAAGCACATTTAGTATTGTAGAATTTATTTACTAAAAATCCAGACATCTAAAATAAATTTTAATTAGTTCATTCAAAAACCCACAAAAAATACTTTATTAAAAACTTATACAAAATAATGATGCATATTGCAAAACCCGTTTGTTATACACTGTGAACTATAATAACCTGACTCCCCCGAGTAACTGAATGAAATATTGACTAATTAATAATAATAATAATAATAATAATAATAATAATAATAATAATGTATACTTTTACATTATTTTTGTATTTAGATTAGCTGAATTTAATATAGGAAAACACGCTAATGATATTAACCAGTTTGTGTATATTCAGTTGAGTAAATTCCTCTAGTGGGGGTACTGAGGGCAACAATGTATATACACGTAGATGTATATATATCTCAGTTTATATACCATTAGAGTTTAGTTGTGTCACCTGAGTGGCTGGTATATCGTGCACTTGTTCATCCCGTGAACGGTAGAGCAACAAAATAGGATTACAGAGGTCACAATAGGTCTTTGTCAGACCTCACTGAGCATTGTTACACCACTGGAAAGAAATACTTGTAGCCTTCGTAAACTTTTTAGAAAAAAAAAAATTATACTCAACATTCTCTTAATGCTTGTTTAGCTAATTCACCAATTTTGTCATGCCACTGGAGGCCTGTGTGAGAGGGCATCCACAAAATCTTAACTGTAATCCCTTTCTTAATAATCTGTGTATATATACATCAAGCTTCATATATAAACATGTTACGTTCAGGTCTCAGGTTACTTATTGCAAGTAATGAGGGAAAAATGTTAGTGACGCTCATATTTTCCACAAGTTTGAGAGCAACAAATATGGTAGCAGTTCAGTCTGTAAGGTCTAATTGTTAATTCTAATACACATCTGTATTACAGTACCATCAAGCTGGTTTACGATAACACTTAGAGTTTAATTTCATCCCAATATCCCCATATTTGGGATTAAAATATTTTCGATTAGTGGTGAAAAAATTACTGTGCGGCCTTAATGACCTTAGTGTAGTTGATAGGCCTTAAACTTCATTGACCAACCACCTAACAAATTAATGCTAACAACACAGGATATATACCCTGAGAAGTGTTTTTCTACCAGCGTATTTATGCTCAGACTTCACGTTAGGTGCAGTTTTAATGACACTAGTATAGCTGGTAGGCTTTAAACCCCATTAACCAATATCAACCAGTGGATATAATTATGCACCGAGAAGTATATATCTCTCAGTGTATTTACATTGAGTTTACTTTAATTCTTGTTTTAAGGATCAAAATATTCGTGATAGGTGGTGAGTAGGTTACATGCAGCCTGAATAACCCTAATGTAATTGCTAGGTGTCCCGTAGCTGCATCACTAGCGCACTCAGCTCACACACTGAAGCCCGGGGTTCGAATCTCCTCCGGTACGGCTGGAAAACGTTAGGGACGTGTTTCCATAAGACACCTGCTGTCACTGTCCCTGTTCACCTATCAGTTTAAAATGGGTACCTGGGTGTAAGTCGACTGATGTGGGTCGCATCCTGGGACAAAACTGACCTAATTTGCCCGAAATGCTCAGCATAACAATTGGCTTTGTATATAGTAGTATGTCATTGATGTCAACTAGGACTGTATAAGTTGTAGTAAATAAAGATATTATTATTATTATAGTCTTGAAATTCCATTAACTAATGAACCAATATTAATATGTGTGGATCATTCAGCACAAGGACTAGTGGAGGTTCCATCCTCCGTTCCGTAATCACTATACAGACACGACACCAAAGTGTATTCACCTATTTTGATCTCATATATGACTAGTATAAAGGAAAAACTAAGATTAATAAATAATACTCAGAACAGTGACTCCAGTACAGCAGTGGTCACTGCCACTATGGCCACCATAGTACCATCAGTTACCACACCTTCACATGTCCTTAGACACCAATGCAAATATTAAATTTCTATGATAGTTTATCTTAAAGCAGCACGAGCCTAATTCTGCTGCTGTAGCTATCAGACTGTAACTACAAAAGGGAAGCTACACAGTGCTGCTCCGCCCCGGACACAGTGAATCACTGAACCACTCATCACCAACATAGACATGAGTTATGAAGTTATTAATTCTTTGCTGCAGCCCACCATCTCCCCACACCTCCGCTCGTCCCTTCCTGCTCAGTCAAGACGAGACTCTCAACTTGGCATTGATTGGCACTTTGCCTCACGGCGCTGTGGCACAGGTCCGCGTACACTGGCTGCTGGATTTAGTACAAGGAAGGTAAGATTTATTTTGTGTTGAAACGTTTATACCGAGTTTTGAACAATTAGTATTTCAAAACCGAAAAGAAAAATTAATAGTCAACTGAACATATATGTATACTTAATTTATAATGCACAAATGGTGCAATAAATTGAAAACCCATAATATACACTGCAATCTTAAATAACCAAATATTTCTCTCTCTCCTCTCTCTTTCTCTCTCTCTCTCTCTCTCTCTCTCTCTCTCTCTCTCTCTCTCTCTCTCTCTCTCTCTCTCTCTCTCTCTCTCTGTCTCTCTCTCTCTGTCTCTCTCTGTCTCTGTCTCTCTCTCTGTCTCTGTCTCTCTCTCTCTCCTCATCTCTCCTCTCTCCTCTCTCTCTCACTCTCTCTCTCTCTCTCTCTCTCTCCTCTCTCTCTCTCTCCTCTCTCTCTCTCTCTCTCTCTCCCCCAATAATAGTTCCAAAGTAATTCTTTTAGAAATATTTACAAAAGCTAAGAATATAAAACTAACTTAATGTGACCTCAATCAAGAGACATTTTTTCCATTTTCCTGATGAGACACTCCAACAGCATCGATAACACTACTACCACTATCACCACCATTACCAACACCACCACTAACCACCACCCAAACCACCACCACCGTCTGTAACGATCACCACCAGCATTACTCTCAACCACCACCAATCTAAACAACCCCCACTCCAGCTACCACCCCAACTACCACCACCATCCCAACCACAACCACTACCACCACCCTACTTATCCACCACTACCATCGACTAGGACGAAAGGAACATGTGACATATCTGAAAGTAATTATGCCCTCTGACCGTTCTTTCAATGAACACAGTAAAACCACTGTCACAACAGCCAGGAAGATGACAGGGTGGATAATGAGAACTTTCAAAACTAGGGAACCAGTGCCAATGGTGACCCTTCAAATCACTTGTGCTCTCTTATTTGGTATGTTGTTCGATGTTGACGGATCATTTCAGGGCAGGAGAGATATCAGAACTGAAACAGATACCATTTACGGCCCGCACATATTATTATTATTATTATAATCAAAAAGAAGCGCTAAGCCACAAGGGCTATACAGCGCTGTACGGCCCGCACATAGCCGATATGCATTTAAGTAATTTACTAAGAACGCCTTAAGGTCCTAAATATGTACTCACTGGAGGGGAGGAGAGAGATCCATAATAATATATAACAGGAAAGTACTCGAGGGCCTTGTCCCAGGTCTGAATACTGCCATAATAACATACTGGAGTAAGAGATTAAGTAAGATATGGGAGGAATTGCAAAATAAACCCAGTACAAAGCAGAGGCACTGTGGAAGCAATGAGAGGTATCACCGTCCGTGGGCCCAGACTATTTATCATCTTACCAGAAGGTATCAGAAACACTGCTGGGATAAGTGTAGAGGACTTCAAAAAGAAACTGGACAAGTATCTTCACCAGATGCCAGATCAATCAGTCTGTAATGAATATGTGGGTCATTGGGCCACCAGTAGCAACAGCCTGGTTGACCAGGCAAGCACCAGACGAGCCTGGCCCAAGGCCGGGCTCTGAGAGTAGAAAAACACTCGGAACTTATCAAAGCTAAAGGTTTTATTCGAAACAACCACCATTATTGCCACCACCTGAAACCACCCCCATCACCTCAAACAACCAGCTCACTCACCAACCTATCATCACCACCACTACAAGGAAATGCCTCTAACGGAAAACTTATCATATTATAAGCTTAGAAAACGGGTTTCCGAGGTACGACTTCAGTCAACTGGACTCACTACTTGACCACCTTCACAACTACCACCTGCGTCCAGGCTTGGAGCTCATGGGCAACCCAGGTAACCTCTTCACTGACATGGAGAACCACACTCAGGTCATCTGGTGGAGGGACCTGGTAGCTCACACCGCACGCAGATACATCGGTATAGTAACTGTCTCTAAGTTCCAGATCTGCCACTGACTCTCTCCCTGCATGACCCTTGTGGGATTAGCGCTTACTTATAATAATAATAATAATAATAATAATATTATTATTATTATTATTATTATTATTATTATTATTATTTATTAATACCACTATTTCTTAAGTTTGACATTCATGGGGTTTAAGGTAAACCCATTGAATAATGTTTGCCTTAAACCACATTCATAGAGAAATGGGAGGCAATCGGGTTAAGAAGGGTTGATCCAAGGATAGAGATGTTAGGTCCAGTGCCTTGAATTAGTAGCCTTGGATCAGCAGCCTTGGATCAGTAGCCTTGATCAGTAGTCTTGATCAGTAGCCTTGATCAGTAGTCTTGATCAGTAGCCTTGGATCAGTAACCCTGGATCATTAGCCTTGATCAGTAGCCTTGGATCAGCAGTCTTGATCAGTAGTCTTGATCAGTAGTTTTGGATCAGTAGCCTTGGATCATTAGCCTTGATCAGTAGCCTTGGATCAGCAGTCTTGATCAGTAGTCTTGATCAGTAGTTTTGGATCAGTAGCCTTGATCAGTAGTCTTGATCAGTAGCCTTGGATCAGCAGCCTTGGATCAGTAGCCTTGGATCAGTAACCTTGGATCATTAGCCTTGATCAGTAGCCTTGGATCAGCAGTCTTGATCAGTAGTCTTGATCAGTAGTCTTGATCAGTAGTCTTGATCAGTAGTCTTGATCAGTAGCCTTGGATCAGTAGTCTTGATCAGTAGCCTTGGATCAGTAACCTTGGATCATTAGCCTTGATCAGTAGCCTTGGATCAGCAGTCTTGATCAGTAGTCTTGATCAGTAGCCTTGATCAGTAGTCTTGATCAGTAGCCTTGATCAGTAGTCTTGATCAGTAGCCTTGGATCAGTAACCTTGGATCATTAGCCTTGATCAGTAGCCTTGGATCAGCAGTCTTGATCAGTAGTCTTGATCAGTAGTTTTGGATCAGTAGCCTTGGATCAGCAGTCTTGATCAGTAGTCTTGATCAGTAGTTTTGGATCAGTAGCCTTGGATCAGCAGTCTTGATCAGTAGTCTTGATCAGTAGTTTTGGATCAGTAGCCTTGGATCAGCAGTCTTGATCAGTAGTCTTGATCAGTAGTTTTGGATCAGTAGTTTTGGATCAGTAGCCTTGGATCAGTAGTCTTGATCAGTAGTTTTGGATCAGTAGCCTTGGATCAGCAGTCTTGATCAGTAGTTTTGGATCAGTAGCCTTGGATCACATCTTGATCAGTAGTTTTGGATCAGTAGCCTTGATCAGCAGTCTGATCAGTAGTCTTGATCAGTAGTTTTGGATCAGTAGTTTTGGATCAGTAGCCTTGGATCAGTAGTCTTGATCAGTAGTTTTGGATCAGTAGCCTTGGATCAGCAGTCTTGATCAGTAGTTTTGGATCAGTAGCCTTGGATCAGCAGTCTTGATCAGTAGTCTTGATCAGTAGTTTTGGATCAGTACCTTGGATCAGCAGTCTTGATCAGTAGTCTTGATCAGTAGTTTTGGATCAGTAGCCTTGGATCAGCAGTCTTGATCAGTAGTCTTGATCAGTAGTTTTGGATCAGTAGCCTTGGATCAGCAGTCTTGATCAGTAGTCTTGATCAGTAGTTTTGGATCAGTAGCCTTGGATCAGCAGTCTTGATCAGTAGTCTTGATCAGTAGTTTTGGATCAGTAGCCTTGGATCAGCAGTCTTGATCAGTAGTCTTGATCAGTAGTTTTGGATCAGTAGCCTTGGATCAGCAGTCTTGATCAGTAGTCTTGATCAGTAGTTTTGGATCATAGCCTTGGATCAGCAGTCTTGATCATAGTCTTGATCAGTAGTTTTTTGGATCAGTAGCCTTGATCAGCAGTCTTGATCAGTAGTCTTGATCAGTAGTTTTGGATCAGTAGCCTTGGATCAGCAGTCTTGATCAGTAGTCTTGATCAGTAGTTTTGGATCAGTAGCCTTGGATCAGCAGTCTTGATCAGTAGTCTTGATCAGTAGTTTTGGATCAGTAGCCTTGATCAGCAGTCTTGATCAGTAGTCTTGATCAGTAGTTTTGGATCAGTAGCCTTGGATCAGCATCTGATCAGTAGTCTTGATCAGTAGTTTTGGATCAGTAGCCTTGGATCAGCAGTCTTGATCAGTAGTCTTGATCAGTAGTTTTGGATCAGTAGCCTTGGATCAGCAGTCTTGATCAGTAGTCTTGATCAGTAGTTTTGGATCAGTAGCCTTGGATCAGCAGTCTTGATCAGTAGTCTTGATCAGTAGTTTTGGATCAGTAGCCTTGGATCAGCAGTCTTGATCAGTAGTCTTGATCAGTAGTTTTGGATCAGTAGCTTTGGATCAGTAGCCTTGGATCAGTAGTCTTGATCAGTAGTTTTGGATCAGTAGCCTTGGATCAGCAGTCTTGATCAGTAGTCTTGATCAGTAGTTTTGGATCAGTAGCCTTGGATCAGCAGTCTTGATCAGTAGTTTTGGATCAGTAGCCTTGGATCAGCAGTCTTGATCAGTAGTCTTGATCAGTAGTTTTGGATCAGTAGTTTTGGATCAGTAGCCTTGGATCAGTAGTCTTGATCAGTAGTTTTGGATCAGTAGCCTTGGATCAGCAGTCTTGATCAGTAGTTTTGGATCAGTAGCCTTGGATCAGCAGTCTTGATCAGTAGTTTTATGGATCAGTAGCCTTGGATCAGCAGTCTGATCAGTAGTTTTGGATCAGTAGCCTTGGATCAGCAGTCTTGATCAGTATCTTTATCAGTAGTTTTGGATCAGTAGCCTTGGATCAGCAGTCTTGATCAGTAGTCTTGATCAGTAGTTTTGGATCATAGCCTTGGATCAGCAGTCTTGATCAGTAGTCTTGATCAGTAGTTTTGGATCAGTAGCCTTGGATCAGCAGTCTTGATCAGTAGTCTTGATCAGTAGTTTTGGATCAGTAGCCTTGGATCAGCAGTCTTGATCAGTAGTCTTGATCAGTAGTTTTGGATCAGTAGCCTTGGATCAGCAGTCTTGATCAGTAGTCTTGATCAGTAGTTTTGGATCAGTAGCCTTGATCAGCGTCTTGATCAGTAGTCTTGATCAGTAGTTTTGGATCAGTAGCCTTGGATCAGCAGTCATTGATCAGTAGTCTTGATCAGTAGTTTGGATCAGTAGCCTTGGATCAGCATCTTGATCAGTAGTCTTGATCAGTAGTTTTGGATCAGTAGCCTTGGATCAGCAGTCTTGATCAGCAGTCTTGATCAGTAGTCTTGATCAGTAGTTTTGGATCAGTAGCCTTGGATCAGCAGTCTTGATCAGTAGTCTTGATCAGTAGTTTTGGATCAGTAGCCTTGGATCAGCAGTCTTGATCAGTAGTCTTGATCAGTAGTTTTGGATCAGTAGCCCTTGGATCAGCAGTCTTGATCAGTAGTCTTGATCAGTAGTTTTGGATCAGTAGCCTTGGATCAGCAGTCTTGATCAGTAGTCTTGATCAGTAGTTTTGGATCAGTAGCCTTGGATCAGCAGTCTTGATCAGTAGTCTTGATCAGTAGTTTGGATCAGTAGCCTTGGATCAGCAGTCTTGATCAGTAGTCTTGATCAGTAGTTTTGGATCAGTAGCCTTGGATCAGCAGTCTTGATCAGTAGTCTTGATCAGTAGTTTTGGATCAGTAGCCTTGGATCAGCAGTCTTGATCAGTAGTCTTGATCAGTAGTTTTGGATCAGTAGCCTTGGATCAGCAGTCTTGATCAGTAGTCTTGATCAGTAGTTTTGGATCAGTAGCCTTGGATCAGCAGTCTTGATCAGTAGTCTTGATCAGTAGTTTTGGATCAGTAGCCTTGGATCAGCAGTCTTGATCAGTAGTCTTGATCATAGTTTTGGATCAGTAGCCTTGGATCAGCAGTCTTGATCAGTAGTCTTGATCAGTAGTTTTGGATCAGTAGCCTTGGATCAGCAGTCTTGATCAGTAGTCTTGATCAGTAGTTTTGGATCAGTAGCCTTGGATCAGCAGTCTTGATCAGTAGTCTTGATCAGTAGTTTTGGATCAGTAGCCTTGGATCAGCATCTTGATCAGTAGTCTTGATCAGTAGTTTTGGATCAGTAGCCTTGGATCAGCAGTCTTGATCAGTAGTCTTGATCATAGTTTTGGATCAGTAGCCTTGGATCAGCAGTCTTGATCAGTAGTCTTGATCAGTAGTTTTGGATCAGTAGCCTTGCACAGGTATGTTAATGTTAATCATAAAAACACTGATCTATATCCCAGAATTAAGGTGTAATGTGACAATGATGTAGAAGCTTTCCCTTAATGCAGTCATACAGTCTCTCTCTCTCTCCTCTCTCTCTCTTCTCCTCTCTCTCTCTCTCTCTCTCTCTCTCTCTCTCTCTCTCTTCTCTCTCTCTCTCTCTCTCTCTCAGTATATATATATATATATATATATATATATATATAATATATATATATATATATATATATATTGCGATTTTTTTGCAGATCGACTATGCTGTGAGAGGCCTCCATGGTTCGTGCTGTCCAGTCTCACATGCACTTCTTTAAGTACATTTACAATAAAACGCACTGTGTAGAGTACCTTTATAAGAAAGAATATGATAAAGCTGAATCCTCAGCCTCGACATATTCTGAAGACGACGGTCATGATTTAGTCACCTCAACTCTTATCGTATTGGAAAACGTGCGCTAAACCCATGTGGTTCATGCAGTAGGTGTTCCTTGAGAATGTGATGTATCTAGACCTTTCGAGGGGTAGGTGTGGGTCTGTTGATGCTGGTGAAGGGCTCTTGATCCATGGAATGGAACTACCCTCCCCTTAAACCAACCTTGATTACCTTACATACCTCCAGAGCTCTGTATGACCCCCTACGGGTTAAACATTTGTAATTTGCTTCTAGCTGTGTTCAACTTGTATATGGATAAAAATATTTTTCTTTTCTTGGCTCCGTACTGGTGACCTGGGTGTACTGGTGAACTGGTGACCAGGGTGTACTGGTGACCTGGGTGCACTGGTGACCTGGATGTACTGGTGAACTAGTGACCAGAGTGTACTGGTGACTTGGGTGTGCTGGTGACCTGGGTGTGCTGGTGACCTGGGTGCACTGGTGACCTGGGTGTACTGGTGACCTGGGTGTACTGGTGATCTGGGTGTACTGGTGACCTGGTGTACTGGTGACCTGGGTGTGCTGGTGACCTGAATGTACTGACCAGGTCGTTACGGGCTGGAGTGGGTGTCCTCCTGGCTGTGGGAGACCTGGAACGAACCTGACCACCACGATTTCGACAATCTGAATTTCACGCTCCAAGGTAATATGTGTGTACTCACCTAGTTGTACTCACCTAGTTGAGGTTGCAGGGGTCGAGTCCAAGCTCCTAGCCCCGCCTCTTCACTGGTCGCTACTAGGTCACTCTCCCTGAACCATGAGCTTTATCGTACCTCTGCTTAAAGCTATGCATGGATCCTGACTCCACTACATCGCTTCCCAAACTATTCCACTTCCTGACTACTCTGTGGCTGAAGAAATACTTCCTAACATCCCTTTGATTCATCTGTGTCTTCAACTTCCAACTGTGTCCCCTTGTTACTGTGTCCAGTCTCTGGAACATCCTGTCTTTGTCCACCTTGTCAATTCCTCTCAGTATTTTGTAAGTCGTTATCATGTCCCCCCTATCTCTCCTGTCCTCCAGTGTCGTCAGGTTGATTTCCCTTAACCTCTCCTCATAGGACATACCTCTTAGCTCTGGGACTAGTCTTGTTGCAAACCTTTGCACTTTCTCTAGTTTCTTTACATGCTTGGCTAGGTGTGGGTTCCAAACTGGTGCCGCATACTCCAATATGGGCCTAACGTACACGGTGTACAGGGTCCTGAACGATTCCTTATTAAGATGTCAGAATGCTGTTCTGAGGTTTGCCAGGCGCCCATATGTTGCAGCAGTTATTTGGTTGATGTGTGCTTCAGGAGATGTGCCTGGTGTTATACTCACCCCAAGATCTTTTTCCTTGAGTGATGTTTGTAGTCTCTGACCCCCTAGACTGTACTCCATCTGCGGTCTTCTTTGCCCTTCCCCAATCCTCATGACTTTGCACTTGGTGGGATTGAACTCCAGGAGCCAGTTGCTGGACCAGGTCTGCAGCCTGTCCAGATCCCTTTGTATTTCTGCCTGGTCTTCGATCGAATGAACTCTTCTCATCAACTTCACGTCATCTGCAAACAGGGACACCTCGGAGTTTATTCCTTCCGTCATGTCGTTCACAAATACCAGAAACAGCACTGGTCCTAGGACTGACCCCTGTGGGACCCCGCTGGTCACAGGTGCCCACTCTGACACCTCGCCTGTGTGTGTGTGTGTGTGTGTGTGTGTGTGTGTGTTACTCACCTAGTTGAGGTTGCGGGGGTCGAGTCCGAGCTCCTGGCCCCGTGTGTGTGTGTGTGTGTGTGTGTGTGTGTGTGTGTGTGTGTGTGTGTGTGTGTGTGTGTGTGTGTGTGTGTATGTGTGTGTGTAGGTGCTTATCTGTACTTACCTATTTGCAGGGGTCGAGTCACAGCTCCTGGATCCGCCTTTTCGCTGGTCACTACTAAGTCCACTCTCCTTTTTCTATGAGCTTTATCGTATCTCTTCTTGAAGCTATGTATGGATCATGCCTCTACTACAACACTCTCCAGATTGTTCCATTTCCTGACAACTCTGTGACTGAAGAAATACTTCCTAACATCTCTGACTCATATGTGACTCATCTCAGTATTTATATGTCGTTATCATATCCCCCCCCCTGTCCTCCAATGTCGTCAGGTCGATTTCCCTTAACCTCTCCTCGTAGGACATACCCTTTATCTCCGGGACTAGTCTTGTTGCAAATCTTTGCACTTTCTTTAATTTCTTAACGTGCTTGACCAGTTGTGAGTTCCATACTGGTGTTGCATACTCCAATATGGGCCTGAACCTGACGTACACGGTGTACAGAGTCATGAATGATTCCTTACTCAGGTGTCGAAATGCCAGGCGCTCATATGCTGCAGCAGTTATTTGGCTGACGTGAGTTTCAAGAGATGTGCTCGGTATTATACTCACTCCAAGATCCTTTTCCTTAAGTGACGTTTGTAGTCTTTGGCTCCCTAGCCTATACTTTGTCTGCAGTCTTCTTTCACCTTCCCCAATCTTCATGACTTTGCATTTGGTGGAGTTAAATTTCAGGAGCCAGTTGTGGGGCTAGGCTTGCAGCCTGTCCAGATCCCTTTGTAGTCCCACCTGATCCTCATTCACTTGAATTTTCTATAATAGCTTCACATTATCTGCAAACAGGAACACCCCTGAATCCATCCCTTCTGTCATGTCATTCACATACATCCAAAACAGCACCGGCCCTAACCCCACTCATCACAGGCGCCCACTCTAGCACCTCGTCACGTACCATCACTTGTTGTTTCCTTCAGGTATTCTCTGATCCATTGCAATACCTTCCCCCTTATTCCTGCCTGCTCCTCTAGCTTTCGCACTAATCTCTTTGCGGAACTGTGTCGAAAACCTTCTTGCAGTCCAAGAAAATGCAATCTACCCACCTCACACTCTCCTGTCTTACATCTGTCACCTTGTATAAAACTCAAGTAGGTTTGTGACACCGGTTACCGTGTATAATCTCATTCCTTTCTAGGTGCAGTAAGTGCTGAAAATTGATCTTGATAATCATAAGACAGAAACTCTACCTAAGTGTACCCAAGTAGTTGTCACTCTTACACAGGGTTCCTCAACTACTTCGACGCGTGTAGCGCCGGCCTGAAGGAAGTATCCGAGAGTCTTGTGCTTGGTGGCCCCGGGGGGTCTTGTCACCCCCCTAACTTCTTCACCTTCTGCTGGGCAATTCTTCAACACTGCCACAATGGCTCATCCTACTTCACCCCAGGAAAACCTCCTACGATTGACTTCATCTCTTTTCACAAGAAAGGTGTGTATGTGTGTGTGTTTGAATGCATATATATATATATATATATATATATATATATATATATATATATATATATATATATATATATATATATATGCAATAAGATCACAGTAAACAGGTGATATCACAATATGCAGAACAGCCAGTGTGAAAAAAATAGTGAAATTCCAAGCGTTTTCGTGACTTCTCACATTACTAGGAGCTATAAATAACAAAAAGGCATAATACCGTGACTGCAGACAGGGCTCAACATGGCCGACACGGCAGGTTGTGTAGCGGGCTAGTTGCGGGATTTTCAAGGATAGCTCCTGGTCAAAGAGGCTGACCAGGTCCCTACTTAACAGAACTCAGTGTGAATGCTTGGAGAAGATACCAGAGCAGCGAACGGACATCCCAGTGCATCGTTTCAGCGTAAATAGTTGAAGTGTTGTGCAGTTTCAGAGGATTTGGTGTTGTCGAGTCAGGACCAGTCAGCGCCTCCCCCCCTCTCCGCTGGGGGGGAGGGGGAGGGCGTGTGTAGTAAACAGTGACCCTCTCATAACGCCTCACACCTGCGCGTCTCCCCCGCCTCACCCACCCAACTCCCAGCGCCACCCCATCAGTAGAGGGTACTTCTCCCCTAACCCACGATGTCAGCGATGGCACTGCAGGGAGTGCCGGGCTCACAGGAACTTCCACTACAGGACAGCATCGTGGAGTTCGACCGCGAGGCAGCTGTCAGGTGTGCCACAGGCAGTGTGTACTCAGTTCCTCAAGCTTCAACATCCGTGCACACGAGGGCCTGGGATCTTCAATCAACTTGGCGTCCACCAGGACGCTGACATGTCCCTAGGGGAGCTCTCCATCGGGCTGCTAACGGAGTCACTGGCTTCTTGGACCTCTTGGGGAGGGTCGATGGTGCTCGTGCAAGCAGCAGATCCAGGGCAACTTGCTGCTGTTTGCAATGGCTGTCTACCGAGGAGAGACAGGCACCTAGCAACATCTGTTGTTGGGGCAATGGATGAATTCCCTGCTATGTTTGTTTACTGTTCATTACTCTGTAATTTGTCTATGATTGTAATCATGTGATAACGTGTTTATCATTCATTACCTTTGAAACTTGTCATGATTGTGACCAGCTCTACCTGGAGCTCATTACCTTTGTAAATTCTCATGATTAATGTGTTTATGATTCATTACTTTTGCAATTATTCATGAGTGTGACCAGCTCTACCTGGAGCTCATTACCTTTGTAACTTGGTCATGATTATGACCATATCTAGTTCATTACCTTTGTAACTTGCTCAGCTATCAAAACTTTGGAGTCCAGTCCCTGGACCAATTATGTACCTCTGTAATCTTTTGACTACCGCCCACAGGATGGGTATGGGGTGCATAATAAACATATTAAACTAACTACCGTGACTGAACAAATACACAAATAACCCGCACATAGAGAGCAGCTCAGTGTTACTTTGTAAATGGTTCAAGTCGGACCCGCACATCGTCATGAGCTCCTCTCTCCTATGTGCGGGTTATTGGTGTATCAAGGAACTATATTTTTTCACTGTGCTTGTTCTGCATATATACCGAATAGGTAAAATTTCCGATTTTGGCTTAAATAGCAACGCTCTTCTTGCCGAATAAGGCAAGCGAAGATTTGTTAATGCAATAATTTCGCAGAAATCATTCTGAACCTTTGAACCTGAAGAAAAAAATATATATCATTGTGTTTGTTTATTATTAAATTGTAAACTTATCTAAAATATATTTAGTTGGGTTAGGCTAAATTAAATTGCGCTTATTATAATAAGGTTAGGTAAGTTTTTTAAGGTTCTTTTGGTACAAAATTATGAATTTTTACATTAACATGAACGAAATATATTTATCTTTAAACATATAAGAGAAATTTTTTAGAAAAGGACTTCATTTTAAATGAGTTCTTGCTAATTGACCAATTTTACCTATTCGGTACGACATATATATATATTATATATATATATATATATATATATATATATATATATATATATATATATATATATATATTTATACATTTTTAACAATGTTTCATTAATTATATTCAACTCTTCACAAACACCTTGGAACATGTAATTTTTTATTGGGAGATTGTGTAAAAAATATTAGTCACAAGTATGTATATTTTTCCTGCTGGTGATACGAGGTTCTAGCGAGGCTGACTCCATCCTGGACCAGGAGCTGGATACCATCAACACCATCACTACCAACTATCCCAGTCTACGACACCTACCTATGGTGAATGAGTAAGTTGGTGAGGTATACGAAATTATTATATTAGTATTTTTTTTTTCATCCACCCGGCGACATCCCACTGAGACAGATTGACTTTGAAAGAAAAACAAAAGTTTCCCGTTTTAAATTTAGTAATGCATACAGGTGAAAGGGTTTATAGTAATATTATATATTATTAGTAATTATTATTATTATTGCAGTTATAATTAATGTTATTAATATCACATAGTAAAGTCACAATAACTTACCAACTCAGTTTGTTCACAAATTTCCAGTCAAAATCTAAGAGAGTGTTGGGTATCCTGCAGTGTGAGTCGCCATCCAGCACCTCACACTTAATATTGTGTAGTTACAGTGTGTAAGTCACCACCAGGAGTGCTTCTAGTTATTTATTTCTGGAGTAAAAGGAAAAATAAACCGAGAAACAAAAAGACTAGCCAAACAAATCTATTGGCTTTCTTAAAAGGGAAAATAAATGTCTCTCCATTGTGTTTCTGTTGTAGTATTTAAGTATTCATGGTATGAGGCAACAATAGTGAGCAGCGAGGCAGACTACTGTCTCAACCCTCTCTTATAAGTACGCTCATTTTGAACATTATAAGGTATAAAATACCGACAGGTTGTTAGGTAAGACACATATGCAACAGTTAGGCATCTTTATTTCGAAACGTTTCGCCTACACAGTAGGCTTCTTCAGTCGAGTACAGAAAAGTTGATAGAAGCAGAAGAGACTTGAAGACGATGTAATCAGTCCATCACCCTTGAAGTTTTGAGGTGGTCAGTCCCTCAGTCTGGAGAAGAGTATTGTTCCATAGTCTGAAATAATATGGAGTTGAAGTGACAGGATGGAGCCTTATATAACGCCAGGAGTTGAGATGTAGGCCACTAGTAGAGGTAAGAATGTAGTCGTTGAGAGGTCAGGCCCCTCTCAAATCCAGCCATTCTTACTAGTAGAAGTTGATTCCAGGTCTGTGTTACGCATCTGAGTGCCTATGTTGATAGAGGACCTTAACAAACACATCTTCCAGCCAGTATATTAGACTCCGGTTATATCTAAGACCTGCTCCTCCCTTCTCTCGTTAATTTAACTTATTTTAAGTTAGATTAATGTTAATCTAAATATTTAGATTAACATTAACCTAACTTAAAATAAGTTACATTAACGAGAGAAGGGAGGAGCAGGTCTTTAACAACAAATAACCAGAAAAAAAGTATAAAAATAAATATATTAAAGCGCTGTTATGTTGCGGTAAGAGTGAAGGTAAGTGTATATTGGTTTATATTTCTCTGTGATCACTGAACACTGAGAGATCATGCGGTGGCTGCGGAATGAAATTCAGTCTGATTTGAGCATATATTTTGTTTAGACATTGATGACATACAGATGTGAGTAGCTGATTTTCTACCGCCTGTCATCCAAAAATACTTAGAACTCAACAGGGAAGCACGCGCACCTGCTGCCCCTGTTCACCTAGCAGTAAACAGGTACCTGGGCGTTAGCCGACTGTTGTGAGTCGTATCCTGGGGAGAGAGGATCAAAGAATCGTAATATAAATAAGCCACATTGATAGGCTTTCATGGGTCAGCCTGGGTAACTAAGCCCTTCTCATTGTTCACCGCAGCGAAGCTGACTTCCTGAAGGGTTGGTGGCGAGGGTTGGAGTGGAGGGCAGACGCCAGGTATGCCGCTCTAGTCGTCCGCTCTGTGTACATACACCAGCTGGCTCAGACAACACTCCCGCACATCAACCTCATCAGCTTTGATAACGCCTTCCTCAACTACCGTCCCAGCTTCTTCGAGCAACGCACTATGATGGCCAGGTGAGAACCAACTCTGCTTCTCTCCTGTATTCTTTTTAAAGCCATGAACAGGGTACTTCATCTCCAGGTTTCTTTAGGTGTGCTTGTGTTACAACTTTGTTCTGACACACTGTAAACAACATCTTAAGCAAGCATGTTACCATCCATATAAATGAATATTTTAAAGTGGACTGCGCTATATAACCCTTGTAGATTTAGCGCTTCTTTTTGAATATAATAAATATAAAGTGGACTATAATAACATAATATACAAATGCTGTATTTACGTGTTGTAGTGGGACTGTTGTTTACAATTACCTGCAGATCTCACTCTGATGTTTTCCATAATTTTAATATAATCTACACACTCAAGTTTTGCATTTCTCCTCTTTCCTCATCGTTAAATTACATCGTTCATCTATCACGCCATTTGTGCCAACTATCCACTTGTTTATGGGGATTATGCCCGTTTTTATTTGACAATTTGTATATATATATATTGAAAAGTGATTTATTTGTTTTGTTAATTTGTTCATATAAATTAAAAGATTAATGGGGGTAGTACTGATCCTTGTGGCACCCCAGTGGTAACCTGAGGCCATCAAGTGTTATAACTGTACGTGTTTTCCTCTTTAAAAAAAAAAACACTTTTTATTGTAGTATGGGAAATTGTGGTCAATATTAATGTTGGAAGAAACTCTGTGTTTATCTTCATGACAGCTTCGTGGAACTTCCGGCAGCAGTGCGTATACTTAATTTTCATTACTGGAACGAAATCGATGATGTGTGTGTGTGTGTGTGTGTCAGGTTAAGAGCTGATGTATCCGGCATCAACAAGAATGGCGCCTCTCCTTTAATGGTATAACTCGTCCTTCATATGTATCGTTCTTTAACGTGTTAACTTGCATTCACTTCTGAACGATCCAAAGGAAGACCAACCAACTCTTATAACTTTGTATGCTGCAGGTTCCAGATCAACTGCACCACGCCGCGGCAAGTGCAACTGGTGAAGAAGCCAGCCTACACTATCATGGGGCTGTTGTCTCTTCTGGGAGACCACTACTTGACCACCATACTCCGTGGTCTCAGCCATCCACGGTCAGAATAATTTATCTATACACTTGCTAACAGTAAAAAGTTAAATCTCCTTTCAATAAGTATGTTCCACAGTAGTACAGGTGTACAGTGGCGGGATTACCACGTGAAAAACATTGGAATCTTCTTATCGCTTTGTTTGTACGCTTTCTTTCCTTCATGACAGTGTAACATCTCAGTTTGCAATAATATTAATATTTATTATAAGAGAGTTTTTATATACTATTCACTCAGTTTAAAAACTTAAGGTTATTTCTTCTGGCTTTCAGACTTTCTGTCATTTCATCGTGTCGTCGCTGCCAATTACCATCTATCCAGACGACGACACGCATTAAGGGAACACCAGAGCGACATACATGGAAGAATGTTAACAGAAACGGTGAGGTAAAACGGAAGTCGGAAGAGGCCAACGGGAGATGGGAAGCAACAGTAGTGCTGTCGCTCTCCAACGGGAGTGAGAGCTCCACGAGGGAGACGCTGACGGCGAGGGTGTCCCTGGCTCTCCCTCGGCACCTCCTGGGAGGTAACATGATAGGCTACAGTAAGGACGGTAGACACAAACACACGAAGTGCTAAAGCTTAACCACGCAAACTTAAATACATAATTACACTACATACGTCAGGTCTACTGTAGAGTCCGCAGCACCAGTATGGAGCCCACTCATAGTCGAGCATATTGGAAAACTTAAGAAAGTCAGAGTTTGCAACAAGATTAGTTCCAGTGCTGAGGTAATTGAGAGATGAGGCAAAACTAAGGGAGGTAAACCTTACTTACGACTTAAGAGAGAAAGACCAGAGGAGACATGACAGCCAGACGAGTTGACAGGGCAGATAGGAATACATAAATACTAGATACTGGAACGAGGGGCATAGATGTCACCTAACAATACAGACGAGAAACAGGAATCTTAGCAAAAACTTCTTCAATATCAGTGTAACAAAAGAAGAATGAACTAGATATGGAGATAACCTTAATACTGAATTTCAAGAGTAGATATAATAGGTTCCAAGAAGATAGAAACAAGTAATGCCGACTGTTGTAGTTTAAAAGGTGGTGCCAAGAGCTGAGATTCAACTACTTCCCCCTCCATACAACTGGGAAAGCACACATCACCTACACACTCATTCGTTACGAAATACATATATTATTATAATTATGGGAAAGCGGTAATCCCGTAGGGGCCATAAAGCACCCGGGAAATGGGAGGAAATCAAATCTGATACAAGAGGGTAGCTTCTATTACCTGGATCAAGAGCCCTTCCCTGACAGCAAGGCACTCTCGTTGGAAGGTACTAAATATATAAATATAATCAACGCAGAAGATACAATTCCAACCCAGCCCTGAAGCTTTGTATCTCTCGTCTACAGAGGAGTTGTTCGTGGTGTCATACCAGCTGGGGCTTGGCCAGCTGGGGCCCTACCAGGCCTGGCTTGACCTTGGGCGACCCCAGGAGCCAACCCGACACCAGCTGGCTTATATGAGGTCATTTGAGGTAAGCAAGTGGTAGTGTTTTGTTAGTCAGGAAACAGTACAAGTGTCACCTTACACCGAGCTTCCTCAGTTTACTAGCCATACAATGCCCGAGTATCTACTGCCTTAATAACATCTTTGTTCTTCACACATTTAAATAGAAAATCAAACATGATCAGCGCTCAGTGTTGCTGATCAAAGTTTACTGAGAAAGATGAGTTGTGTGATTGTCTGTTGATATATTGGTGCACAAGCAAAGCTAGTGCTCGTGCTGCCTCGTCTCCAGTTATATATATATATATATATATATATATATATATATATATATATATATATATATATATATATATATATATTATTGCGACCCCTGAATGGGTCACAATGTATATAATGTATATTACCTGTTCATATAATTTTATATTGCTTATATTTGCAATATTAGCTAAATCGTAAATATATTGCTTTATATTATTATTTGACTTAGTTATATTATTAGGTAGGATGTAACATTTACACATTATTCAGTGGTCATTGCTCGAGAGTGTTAAGTAGCTGCCGCATTGTCTAATACTGTAACTACCACTCCGCTTGTTTTGCTGCTGGCTTTTCTGTGGTTGCTGGGCAGCAGCAGTCTACAGAGAGTCACGTGATCAGGGTGGGATGATCACACCTCACCTGGAGGAGAGTCTGCCTTGGCTGCACTTTCTCTTGTCTGTTTGACGTTGCTTCCAACAAGACGTGCCTCTCCAGCTCTCCATTGTGGGCCCTTGTTGGAAGATCGTCTCTGTCGCTTTCTTGTTCTGTGTAACTCTGTTCACAGAGCATAGCCTAGACTTAGTGATTTTCGACGTTGTACTGAGGTTGTGTGTCGCATAGACACTGAGAAACTCAGGTCCTGAGCAGTAGCTTGTGACCTAATTTGTACTGGTATCTGTGTGTTGTCACAGTCGGGGATTTTCTAATGTTGAACTTAAATTCAGTAGTATGGGAGTTTTGTGACTTTTGTGGAGGATCTGCAGATGTCCCTACTAAGTGTCGTTATATTATCTCCTTGTTCCTGATTGTGTCGCTGTTGCTTGTTATATTGCTGTTCGGCTTAACAGTCGTTTTATTGTTCAAGCAAGTCGTTCTGATTTCCAGGTTGGTCAAGAAGTTAGTTTATGTGAGGACTTTTAGTCAGTCACTGGCTAAGTCTAGTCGAGTCTTGAGACATAGCGAACTACTTAGAGCACTCACACACATACACACAAGCTTACTTGTATGTATATGTATTATGTTATTAAATGTTAACACTGTACCAGACGGTACTTAAAAGCCATAAAGATGTGATATGTACCTTCAGCACAGTACTACTGTACACCAGAAAAGTGTAGCAACTTGTATCCTATATTATATTCAATTGATTACTATAATTTACTTTGATTGTTTACGCCTAGACAACTTTATTGTTATTAATAAACTTATTAAATTTTAATTTCTTTAGTTAGTAGCCTACCAGTTGTGATCCTGAAGCACTATTGAATCTTACTAAATTCTAATGGATAATTGGACCAGGATACTGACTACTTGTTACAAAAACCCAGTAACAGGCTGGATGCTAGAAGGGCAGTCCTTTCTAGTATTCACTGGAGATCTCTATCATTACTAGATATCGCGTTTTTTGCAACACACACACACACACACACACACACACACACACATATATATATAAATATATATATATATATAATATATATATAATATATATATATATTATGCAAAAAACAACCACGTGGGGAGTAGAATGATAGCTCTAGGTCTTTCGTGTTGCAATCAACACATCAGGAGCTTGCAAAATTGCAGAAAACAGGAGGATGTCCAAGCACATACGTTCCCAGAGGACCGTCTTCAGTCAGTGAAGACGGTCCTCTGGGAACGTACTTTCTTGGACATCCTCCATTTTTTGCAATTTTGCAAGCTCCTAATGTGTTGATTGCAACACGAAAGACCTAGAGCTATCATTCTACTCCCCACGTGGTTGTTTTGCATCCTGTATCGCTTGGTTTGCGATATTTTACATAATACACATACACACACACACACACAGTTGAGTTGTCAGCAAGTGGAATAGCCTAGCAAGTGAAGTAGTGGAGGCAGGAACCATACATAGTTTTAAGAAGAGGTATGACAAAGCTCAGGAAGCAGAGAGAGAGAGGACCCAGTAGTGATCAGTGAAGAGGCGGGGCCAGGAGCTGAGTCTCGACCCCTGCAACCACAATTAGGTGAGTACAATTAGGTGAGTACACACAGTGCTTGTTGTACATACCACATCTTAGGTCACCTCATTTATAAAGAAAAACTGTCTAGCACTCTAGTATACCCTCGTTGCCACTTTTATCTCAGTTTATATAGCGCTGAATGATTAATACTGGTTTAGTGCTCTCTTGTGAGTGTAATGATGATAATCTCGGTTTACAACTGCAGACTCTGTTATTTTATCTATTTTCTCTGATAATTTCAAAGATCGTGGATGTAGCTGTCTACTCTTTTCCTACAATACCTAATAGAATCATAAAATATTTAATTAAGCATTGTTGTGTCTGCCTTTCCCCAGGGTGCTGACCGTAGTGGTCCACACAAGGTGTTGGTCACCAGACCTAACCTGAGCTGGTGGGTGAGGCTAACACTGCCGGATGTGAGGGTCATCACGTTTGTGTCAGGCTCAAAGTCCTCGGGCCAGGGCATTACGTCACCTTCATACATTGTATTCAGGTTTGATTACAGGGGGAGATATGTGAACCTCAGTGTTATACTCTGAAAGTTACTGAATTTAAAGTAACCTTTACGTGGTGTACAGGTAACATGTAACCTTAAGGGACCCTTATGGATTTGACAGCTTTAAAGATATAAAACACTCCTTCTTAGACCGCGGGGTTTACAGTACTCCATTTGTACTCACGTATTTGTGGTTGCGGGTTCGAGTCATAGCTCCTGGCCCGCCTCTTAATGGTTGTATAGGTCCTCTCTCTCCTCCCTCCATGAGCTTTATCAAACTTCGTTTAAAAATATGTATGGTTCCGCCCCAACCCGTCACTTTCTTGGCTTTTCCCACCTTTGGGAAAAACTCTGACTGAAGGAATACTTCCTAACATCCTTTTGACTCATCTGAGTTTCAACTTCCAATTGTGGACCCCTTGTTTTTGTGTCTCATCTCTGGAACACCCTTCTTTGTCCCCCTTGTCAATTCCTTCAGTATTTTGTAATTTCGTTATCATGTTTCCCCTGACCATCCTGTCCCCCAGGGTCGTCGGGCCCCGATTTCCTTAAACCCTTTCTTTGGTAGGAAAATCCTTTTAGCTCTGGAACTTGTCTGTTCCAAACCTTTGCCTTTCTCTATTTTATTGACGTGCTTGCCCCAGGTTGGATTCCAAACTGGTGCTGCATACCCCTTATGGGGCCTGACGTATATTGTGTACAGAGTCTTGAACGATTCTTACTGAGATATCGGAACGTATTCTTGGTTTGCCAGACGCCCATATGCGCAGCAGTTATTGGTTGATGTGCCCTCAGGAGATTCGTCGGTATTATACTACCCCAAAATTTTCTTCCTTGAGTGAGGTTTGCAGTTTTTGGTCCCTAACTTACTCTATTCTGCGTCTTCTTTGCCCTTCCGATCTTAAATGACTTTGCATTTGGGGGGTTAAAATCAAGAGCCAGTTGTTGGACCAGGCTTTGGCCTGTCCATCGGCTTCCCATGTAATTTTATGTTCAGAAATTAAATCCTGTTTTAATGTGAAAGTGAGACTTCATACCTGCCTGCCCCAACCTAATTTACATCTGGAAGATTTGAGATTGAAAATGTAAAACAAAATGATGATGAATCTTTTAAAATTTGTAAACCATTTCTTATACAACCGTGGCATAAAAAAACTTTCTGCGTGTTAAAATAATGTTTCTTTATTTATTCTAACAAGACAAGTGCAACAGTTTGTTAAATAACTGATTTTCCGTGACCTGACTGTATAAAGTTAGTTAATTAAATATCTTATTACGTTCCCATACCATCTTCTGTATAGTAGCATGTATAACTTGCGTCATGCTTGTTGCATGGCAGTCTTTATGCATATTTGTTGCATAAGAGTACTGATAATATATTTATATATAATATAAAAAATTTATAT
This sequence comes from Cherax quadricarinatus, assembly GCF_026875155.1. NCBI lineage: Eukaryota > Metazoa > Arthropoda > Malacostraca > Decapoda > Parastacidae > Cherax > Cherax quadricarinatus. Next base: position 69,283,282 of record NC_069413.1, on the reverse strand, counting down.
ATATATATATTTTTTATATATATATATATCTTTATAATATTATAGGTGGTTTCACGAGAGTTTGCTAAGTGTTACACGGAGTTCCCTAGTGTTACAGAGAGTATGTAAAGTGTTACACGAGAGTATGCATAGTGTTACACGAGAGTATGTATAAGTGTTACACGAGAGTATGTAAAATGTTACCGAGAGTAGCATAAGTGTTACAGAGGTTTGTATAAGTGTTACACGAGATTTATGTATAAGTTTTTACACAGAGTATGTATAAGTGTTAACCAGTATGTAAAAGTGTTACACGAGAGTATGTATAATGTTACACGAGAGATGTTAGTGTTACACGAGAGTATGTATAAGTGTTACACAGAGTATGTAAAAAGTGTTACACCAGAGTATGTATAGTGTTACACGAGGGGTATGTATAAGTGTTACACGAGAGTATGTATAAGTGTTACACCAGAGTATGTATAAGTGTTACCCCAGAGTATGTATAAGTGTTACACCAGATTTATGTATAAGTGTTAAAACCAGAGTATGTATAGTGTTACCCAGAGTATGTATAAGTGTTACCCCAGAGTATGTTTTAAGTGTTACACCAGAGTATGTATAAGTTTTAAACACCAGAGTATGTATAAGTGTTACACCAGAGTATGTATAAGTGTTACACCAGAGTATGTATAAGTGTTACACCAGAGTATGTATAAGTGTTACACCAGAGTATGTATAAGTGTTACACGAGGTATGTATAAGTGTTACCCAGAGTATGTAAAAGTGTTACACCAGAGTATGTATAAGTGTTACACCAGAGTATGTATAAGTGTTACACCAGAGTATGTGTAAGTGTTGTACCAAGGCATGCATAATTGGTGTATATAGTATGTAATAATTATTGCGTGAGTGTGAAAGTGTTGCATGACACTACACAATCATTTAGCAACAAAGTTGTTTCTTCTGGTCTGCTATAATACGGGCTGATATAGATTTATGAATATTAAATTAACATACTGAATAAATTTAGAAAATGCTTCCAGACATTTTCATGGAAATGTTTTTTCTGTCACCATTATATTAATATTATAAGAGAAAGTTGCACACTGGTGGTCGCCAGACAATGATATCATCTATCTTCCGCACTTTCCAATTTTTGCTATGCTTTTATACATATTTATCAGTGGTGTTATGGTGGTTGTTGTCGTTGTGTGCGCTTGCTACCCTCCTCACCTACTGGTTGTTGTCAGGTGTGTGCGCTCTGCTACCCTCCTCAACCTACTGGTTGTTGTCAGGGTGTGTGGCGGGTCTGTACCCTCCTCAACCTACTGGTTGTTGTCAGGGTGTGTGCGCTCTGCTACCCTCCTCAACCTACTGGTTTTGTCAGGGTGTGTGCGCTCTGCTACCCTCCTCAACCTACTGGTTGTTGTCAGGGTGTGTGCGCTCTGCTACCCTCCTCAACCTACTGGTTGTTGTCAGGGTGTGTGCGCTCTGGGTACCCTCCTCACCTACTGGTTGTTGTCAGGGTGTTTTGGGGCCTGCTACCCTCCTCAACCCTACTGGTTGTTGTCAGGGTGTGTGCGCTCTGCTACCCTCCTCAACCTACTGGTTGTTGTCAGGGTGTGTGCGCCTGCTACCTCCTAACCTATGGTTGTTGTCAGGGTGTTGGGTGCGCTCTGCTACCCTCCTCAACCTACTGATGTTGTCAGGGTGTGTGCCTCTGCTACCCCTCCCAACCTACTGGTGTTGTCGGGTGGTGCGCTCTGCTACCCTCCTAACCTACTGGTTGTTGTCGGGTGTGTGCCTCTGCTCCCTCCTCAACCTACCCGGTTTTGTCAGGGTGTGTCGCCCCTGCTACCCCCCCAACCCCCACTGGTTGTTGTCAGGGTGTGTGCGCCTGCTACCTCCCAACCTACTGTTGTTGTCAGGGTGTGTGCGCTCTGCTACCCTCCTAAACCTACTGGTTGTTGTCAGGGTGTGTGCGCTCTGCTACCCTCCCAACCACTGGTTTGTTGTCAGGGTTGTGTGCGCTCTGCTACCCTCCTCAACCTACTGGTTGTTGTTTAGGGGGTGTTGTGCGCTCTGCTACCCTCCCAAAACCCACTGGTTGTTGTCAGGGTGTGTGCGCTCTGCTACCCCCCTCAACCTACTGGTTGTTGTCAGGGTGTGTGCGCTCTGCTACCCTCCCCAACCTACTGGTTGTTGTCGGGTTTTGTGCGCTCTGCTACCCTCCCCAAAACCTACTGGTTGTTGTCAGGGTGTGTGCGCTCTGCTACCTCCTCAACCTACTGGTTGTTGTCAGGGTTGTGTGCGCTCTGCACCCTCCTCAACCTACTGGTTGTTGTCAGGGTGTGTGCGCTCTGCTACCCTCCTCAAACCTACTGGTTGTTGTCAGGGTGTGTGCGCTCTGCTACCCTCCTCAACCTACTGGTTGTTGTCAGGGTGTGTGCGCTCGCTACTCCTCAACCTACGGTTGTTGTCAGGGTGTGTGCGCTCTGCTACCCTCCTCAACCTACTGGTTGTTGTCAGGGTGTGTGCGCTCTGCTACCCTCCTCAACCTAGTTGTTGTCAGGTGTGTGCGCTTGCTACCCTCCTCAACCCACTGGGTTTTTGTTCAGGGTGTGTGCGCTCGCTACCCTCCTCAACCTACTGGTTTGTTGTCAGGGTTTTGGGCTCTGCTACCTCCTTCAACCTACTGGTTTTTGTCAGGGTGTGGGGCCCCTCTGCTACCCTCCTCAACCTATGGTTGTTGTCAGGTGTGTGCGCTCTGCTACCCTCCTCAACCTACTGTTGTTGTCAGGGTGTGTGCGCTCTGCTACCCTCCTCAAACCTACTGATTGTTGTCAGGGTGTGGTGCGCTCTGCTACCCTCCTCAACCTACTGGTTGTTGTCAGGGTGTGTGCGCTCTGCTACCCTCCTCAACCTACTGGTTGTTGTCAGGGTGTGTGCGCTCTGCTACCCCCCTCAACCTACTGGTTGTTGTCAGGGTGTGTGCGCTCTGCTACCCTCCTCAACCTATGGTTGTTGTCAGGGTGTGTGCGCTTGCTACCCTCCTCAACCTACTGGATTTTTGTCAGGTGTGTGCGCTCTGCTACCTCCTCAACCTATGTTTTTGTCAGGGTGTGTGCGCTCTGCTACCCTCCTCAACCCACTGGTTGTTGTCAGGGTGTGTGCGCTCTGCTACCCTCCTCAAACCCACTGTTGTTGTAGGGTTTTGTGCCCCTCTGCTACCCTCCTCAACCTATGGTTGTTGTCAGGGTTGTTTGCGCTCTGCTACCTCCTCACCCACTGGTTGTTGTCAGGGTGTGTGCGCTCTGCTACCCTCCTCAACCTACTGGTTGTTGTCGGGTGTTGCGCTCTGCTACCCTCCTCAACCTACTGGTTGTTGTCAGGGTGTGTGCGCTCTGCTACCCTCCTCAACCTACTGGTTGTTGTCAGGGTGTGTGCGCTCTGCTACCCTCCTCAACCCACTGGTTGTTGTCAGGTGTGTGCGCTCTGCTACCCTCCTAACCTTATGGTTGTTGTCAGGGTGTGTGCGCTCTGCTTTCCCTCCTCAAACCCACTGGTTGTTGTCAGGGTGTGTGCGCTCTGCTACCCTCCTCAACACTGGTTGTTGTCAGGGTGTGTTTCGCTCTGCTACCCTCCTCAACCTACTGGTTGTTGTCAGGGTGTGTGCGCTCTGCTACCCTCCTCAACCTACTGGTTGTTTGTCAGGGTGTGTGCGCTCTGCTACCCCCCTCAACCTACTGGTTGTTGTCAGGGTGTGTGCGCTCTGCTACCCTCCTCAACCTACTGGTTGTTGTCAGGGTGTGTGCGCTCTGCTACCCTCCTCAACCTACTGGTTGTTGTCAGGGTGTGTGCGCTCTGCTACCCTCCTCAACCTATGGTTGTTGTCAGGGTGTGTGCGCTCTGCTACCCTCCTCAAAACCCAAATGGTTGTTTTTCAGGGTGTGTGCGCTCTGCTACCCTCCTCAACCTACTGGTTGTTGTCAGGGTGTGTGCGCTCTGCTACCCTCCTCAACCCACTGGTTGTTGTCAGGGTGTGTGCGCTCTGCTACCTCCTCAACCTTACTGGTTGTTGTCAGGGTGTGTGCGCTCTGTACCCTCCTCAACCTATGGTTGTTGTCAGGTGTGTGCGCTCTGCTACCCTCCTCAACCTACTGGTTGTTGTCAGGGTGTGTGCGCTCTGCTACCCTCCTCACCTACTGGTTGTTGTCAGGGTGTGTGCGCTCTGCTACCCCCCAACCTATGGTTGTGTCAGGGTGTGTGCGCTCTGCTACCCTCCTCAACCTACTGGTTGTTTCAGGGTGTGTGCGCTCTGCTACCCCCCTCAACCTATGGTTTTTGTCAGGGTGTGTGCGCTCTGCTAAACCCCCCTCAACCTACTGGTTGTTGTCCAGGGTGTGTGGCTCTGCTACCCTCCTCAACCTACTGGTTGTTGTCAGGGTGTGTGCGCTCTGCTACCCTCCTCCCAAACCCACTGGTTGTCAGGGTGTGTGCGCTCTGCTACCCTCCTCAACCTACTGGTTGTTGTCAGGGTGTGTGCGCTCTGCTACCCCCCTAACCTACTGGTTGTTGTCAGGGTGTGTGCGCTCTGCTACCCTCCTCAACTACTGGTTGTTGTCAGGGTGTGTGCGCTCTGCTACCCTCCTCAACCTATGGTTGTTGTCAGGGTGTGTGCGCTCTGCTACCCTCCTCAACCTACTGTGTTGTCAGGGTGTGTCGCTCTGCTACCCTCCTCAACCACTGGTTGTTGCAGGGTGTGTGCGCTCTGCACCCCCCCTTTAACCTACTGGTTGTTGTCAGGGTGTGTGCGCTCTGCTACCCTCCTCAACCTAAATGGTTGTTGTCAGGGTGTGTGCGCTTGCTAAACCCCCCTCAACCTACTGGTTTTTGTCAGGGTGTGTGCGCTCTGCTACCCTCCTCAACCTACTGGTTGTTGTCAGGGTGTGTGCGCTCTGCTACCCTCCTCAACCTACTGGTTGTTTTTCAGGGTGTGTGCGCTTGCTTACCCTCCCCAACCTATGGTTGTTGTCAGGGTGTGTGCGCTCTGCTACCCCCCTCAACCTACTGGTTTTTGTCAGGGTGTGTGCGCTCTGCTTACCCTCCTCAACCTACTGGTTGTTGTCAGGGTGTGTGCGCTCTGCTACCCTCCTCAACCTACTGGTTGTTGTCAGGGTGTGTTTCCCCTCTGCTACCCTCCTCAACCTACTGTTGTTGTCAGGGTGTGTGCGCTCTGCTACCCTCCCAACCTACTGGTTGTTGTCAGGGTGTGTGCGCTCTGCTACCCTCCTCAACCTACTGGTTGTTGTCAGGGTTGTGTGCGCTCTGCTCCCTCTCAAACCTTGGTTTTTGTCAGGGTGTGTGCGCTCTGCACCCCTCAACCTACTGGTGTTGTCAGGGTGTGTGCGCTCTGCTACCTCCTCAACCTACTGGTTGTTGTCAGGGTGTGTGCGCTCTGCTACCCTCCTCAACCTATGGTTGTTGTCAGGGGGTGTCGCTCTGCTACCCTCCTCAACCTACTGGTGTTTTTCAGGGGTGTGTGCGCTCTGCTACCTCCTCAACCCACTGGTTGTTGTCAGGGTGTGTGCGCTTGCTACCCTCCTCAACCTAGGTTGTTGTCAGGGTGTGTGCGCTCTGCTACCTCCTCAACCTACTGGTTGTTGTCAGGGTGTGTGCGCTCTGCTACCCTCCTCACCCATGGTTGTTGTCAGGGTGTGTGCGCTCTGCTACCCCCCTCAACCTACTGGTTGTTGTCAGGGTGTGTTGCGCTCTGCTACCCTCCTTTAACCTCTGGTTGTTGTCAGGGTGTGTGCGCTCTGCTACCCTCCTCAACCTACTGGTTGCTGTCAGGGTGTGTGCGCTCTGCTACCCTCCTCAACCTACTGGTTGTTTTCAGGGTGTGTGGCTCTGCTACCCTCCTCAACCTACTGGTTGTTGTCAGGGTGTGGCGCTCTGCTACCCTCCTCAACCTACTGGTTGTTGTCAGGGTGTTTTGCGCTCTGCTACCCTCCTCAACCCACTGGTTGTTGTCAGGGTGTGTGCGCTCTGCTACCTCCTTTAACCTACTGGTTGTGTCAGGTGGGGTGCGCTCTGCTACCCTCCTCAACCTACTGGTTGCTGTCAGGGTGTGTGCGCTCTGCTACCCTCCTCAACCTACTGGTTGTTGTCAGGGTGTGTGCGCCCCCTGCTACCCTCCTCAACCCTACTGGTTGTTGTCAGGGTGTTTTGCGCTCTGCTACCCTCCTTTAACTATGGTTGTTGTCAGGGTGTGTGCGCTCTGCTACCCTCCTCAACCTACTGGTTGTTGTCAGGGTGTGTGCGCTCTGCTACCCTCCTCAACCTACTGGTTGTTGTCAGGGTTGTGTGCGCTCTGCTACCCTCCTCAACCTACTGGTTGTTGTAGGGTGTGTGCGCTCTGTACCCTCTTTAACCTAAGGTTGTTGTCAGGTGTGTGCGCTCTGCTACCCCCTCAATACTGGTTGTTGTTCAGGGTGTGTGCGCTCTGCTACCTCCTCACCTATGGTTGTTGTCAGGGTGTGTGCGCTCTGCTACCCTCCTAACTACTGGTTGTTGTCAGGGTGTGTCGGGTTGCTAACCCTCCTCAACCTATGGTTGTTGTCAGGGGTGTGCGGCTTGCTCCCCCCCCCAACCTATTCTTTTCAGGTTTCGTGGAGACTTTAGGTTTTTCAAATGTCGGATTCAAATTGCAAATGTTTTTAATGGTGGCTTTGTATTTAACCATCGTTGTTTGGGTGTTTCGGCGGCGCTTCCTCACACATCGTTGTTGGGTGTGCGGGGGCGCTACCCCAGCACATCGTTGTTTGGGTGTGCGGCGGCGCTTATCGCACATCGTTGTTGGGTGGCGGGGGCGCTCATCAGCACATCGTTGTTGGGGGTGCGGCGGCGCTTACTCAGCACATCGTTGTTGGGTGTGCGGCGGCGCTCACTCAGCACATCGTTGTTGGGTGGCGGGGGCGCTTACTCAGCACATCCTTGTTGGGTGTGCGGCGGCGCTCACTCAGCACATCGTTGTTGGGTTGCGGCGGCGCTCCCCTCAGCAAAATCCGTTGTTGGGTGTGCGGCGGGGGTCACTCAGCCATCGTTGTGGGTGGGGAAACGGGGGGGCGGGCTCACTTTAGCACATCGTTTTTGGGTGCGGCGGCGCTCACTCGCACATCGTTGTTGGGTGCGGCCCGGGGTCCTCAGCACACGTTGTTGGGTGTCGGCGGCGCTCACTCAGACATCGTTGTTGGGTGTGCGGCGCGCTCACTCAGACACATTCGTTGTTGGGTGGCGGCGGCGCTCACTCGCCATCGTTGTTGGGTGTGCGGCGGGCCAATCAGCACATCGTTTTTGGGTGTGCGGCGGGTCCACTCGCACATCGTTGTTGGGTGTGCGCGGCGCTTATCAGACCTCCAGGTATCAGCCGGGATGTTCCCACTGGTGTGTGGGATTACTTCACTTTATATTTTACGAAAGTTATTCTTCATTCTTTCTTTAAACAAAGTATTACAAACACGGTTCATTTTTTTTCATAGCCCAGAAATTTTCTCTCACTCGATGAAATCTTTTAACCAGTTCTTAATTCAGAATTATTTTTTTTCAACCTAATCCCGGTTGAGAAAAGTATTTGTTATTCTGGTTTAAATTTCAAAAAGTGTTTCTAAAAAAAAATCTGCATAATTGTTTTTAAGGTCAGAAAAATAAGTATTTGGCAGTGTTGTACAGGAGGTAGAGTACATATTGATCTTTAAATCTCAACTTAATGTTATTTTAAATAAACAGACCAGTACATGACTGTTAATTTCTTTTCAGTGAAAGGGAATCAAATGACTTTTTTTTCAGGTTGTGGAGTGAGGACCCATGAGTGTTTTCGGTTCTGCAGATGTCTGGCTTTACCTGGTCTACGGCGATCAACACAGGTCACCCCAATATATATATATTATAATATGTCTGGAATATGTAAAATGGTAAATTAGCAAAGAACTCATTTAAAATTAAGCCCTTCAAAAATTTACTCTTATACGTTTAAAGATATATTTTTTTCATTAATGTTGAGTAAAAAATTTTAATTTGCCACCAAAGGAACTTAGAAAACTTACCCAGCCTTATAACAAGCGAATTATTTTAGCTAACCCAACTAATATGTTTTAGATTTGTTTACAATAATTTTAAAACTAAATAAACACAGTGAAATATACTTTTTTCGTTAAGGTTCAGAATGATTTGGCGAAAATTATTGATACACAAAATTTTCACTATCCTATATGGCAAGATGAGCGTTGCTATTTAAGCCCAAGATCGCAAGTTCTGCCATTCGGCACTACATATATATATAATAATATATATATATATATATATATATATATAGTATATATATTATATATATATATTATATATAATATTATATATATATTATGTGTGTGTGTGTGTCAAGTATTATATATGCAAAACTGCATATTAAAAATGTTTGAAAAATTATTTAAATCAAAATATTGAAAATGAAAATAATATGGTAACATAATAAACCTTATTTGAAACGCTTTATGCAGCTGAGAGGTGGTCGTTGTCCAGGACTGCCAGATATTTTTCTCTGGATCGCAGACGCGTATCCTCAAAGAAAGCTATCACTTTTGAGGTCTTTGGTTTCCCTGACAAGTTTCTTACCTGACTCTTACAAAAACTTGAATGTGCACTTAGTACATGATCCAAGGCTTCTGATTATCGTAAATTGAAGCTATAACATGTGTCCAGTCTCTTGTATTTATGGGTCATCTTGGTCTCCCTGATACTGGTGGCACTAACCCCTTTAGCTTGATATGAAGTGTGGTGTGTTTATCTTAGTAGATGCCCAAGTGTAGTGCCATGTTATTAGCTTACAGTCTTGCCAGGGTAGTAAGGTGACTTAATCTGGCCACTTCTCGCTGTTTCTGTCAATGATCTGAAAATTCTTAGTAAACGAATATGACAATTCAGTGGAATGCTAAGACTCGACCCCATGATCCGTAAATTCGCAATCTCCAGCTCAGCTCGTTCGTTCATTGCCAATTTTCAGTTCATTGACTAATGCCCTAGCAGGGTGGGGTGGGGGTATTGCTCCTTTAAAACCTCTGTCTAGAGTTGCAGCAGTGACTGGCATTTACCTCTCCAGCGAAAAGCATTTCCTGGTTCGGGCAGTATTTATCACCCTCTGCAGTACACTTGGTAGAGCGCTAGGCTGTAGAGGTGAGACTTGACGGACCACAGCATCAAATGTCTATATTTCACTTAACACTATCATGTATATATAACCTGTAGTTGCACACGGTGAGTTTGATTTAATTCTTTTCTTATTGATTAATATGTATCTTATTATACAGGTGACGCACAGCCTAAATGATCCACGTGTAGTCGATAGGTTTGAAATGAGAGGAAGCATGTTAAAAGTGCCAGATCGGACAGGCTGTGATGACTGTGTAGGCCTACTGGTCGCTAGCAGGAGGAGCCTGGTTGACCTGGTAGACAATAAGGTAGTCTGTCCTCAGACCGAGCTGCAAGGGTATATATATAGAAAGACTTGAAACTAGTCATGCGTATTATATATTTTATATATATATATATATATATTATATATATATATATATATATATATATATATATATATATATATATATGTCGTGCCGAATATGTAAAACTGGTCAATTAGCAAGAACTCATTTAAAATTAAGTCCTTTCTAAAATTTTCTCTTATACGTTTAAAGATATATTTTTTTCATTAATGTTAATGTAAAAAAAAATTAATTTTGCACCAAAAGAATATTAGAAAACTTACCTAACCTTATTATGACAAGAACAATTTATTTTAGCCTAACCCAACTAAAAATATTTTAGATTTGGTTACAATAATTTAATACTAAACAAACACAGTGAAATATATTTTTTTCGTTAGGTTCAGAATGATTTTGGCGAAATTATTACATACACAAATTTTCGCTTGTCCTATATGGCAAGATGAGCGTTGCTATTTAAGCCAAGATGGCAAGTTCTGCCTATTCGGCACGACATATATATATATACAGTAGACCGTCGATTAAGACGGTAGTTAGGTTCCTTAAAATACAGTGTTGGACGAATCCGTGTTATGGGAAAAATAGGGTTAAGTTCCTGGACCCCCAAAGAGGCAAACAACTTTTTTTTAGGTCTCCAAACCTTACAAAAATAAAAGTAATAATGCAATTATTGTTCATTATTGTTATAATGTCTGTTTTTTTTCTATTGCTTAAGGCTAAAAATGCAACAGAAATAATATTTTGTACCTTAAATTGTGGTTGCTGGTGTTTATGGATGATTGTGAAGGAGGGAGTAGAGTGGCATGGTGAGGTAGATGGTAGTCCAGTCAGTAAGTCAGTCCAGTCAAGTGAGTCAGTAGGTCAGTCAGTCAAGTCGCTACAGTCATTCAATTCAGTAGGTCACTCATTCAAGTCAGTCAGTCGAGTCATTCAGTAAATCAGTTAAGTCGGTTAGTCAAATCAGTAAGCCATCAGTCAGTAAATCAGTCAAGTAGTAAGCAGTCAGTATATCAATCAAGTCATTCAGTAAATCAGTCAGTCAGGTTGGTCAGTTGATAAATTACACATAAGCAACACTTGGGTAACTTTAATGATGAAACGTTTCGCCACACAGTGGCTTCATCAGTCCATACAAAGGAGAATCGTGAAGAACAGGAGTAGTTTGAGGTAATCAGTCCTTAAGCTTTGAGTCGATGTAGTCAGTCCATCAGTCTTGAAAAGAATACAGCATATGTACGAAGAAGTTGCTTATATACTGTAGGCAGGTGAGGTGCAGCAGTCGTAGGTGGTCATGCCTGAAGGTTAGGCAAGTGAACAATTCCCTGTATTAAGATCCCAAGATGTTGCTGTGTCTGACAGGAATGTAGATAAATGGTTCAGAGAACTGACAAATTGATAAATTAGACACATCTTGGGATCTTAATACAGGAAATTCAGTAATGATGGTAATGCAGTAAATACATTACCATCATTAGTATATTGTTCATGTGTCGTCTTGTATTTTCTTGGTGTTATATATTTTATAAATAAAAAAATACATGTTTCTTATGTTTTATTTTTAATATTATTACTTATCATTGGTATTATTAGTAAGCTGTTGAGTTGTGTTACAGGTGTGTACTTAAGTACGAGGTGGAGCGTAGCCTAGCTGGCCGAGCGGGGCCCTATATTGGCCTCTACCATCACCAAGTTACTGACAATAACTTTTGGTACTCTCTGCCTGTCCTCCATGGTACGTAGTGGTACTCAATGCGCACACACACACACACACACACACACACACACACACACACACACACACACACACACACACACGTACATACACACACACGTACATATACACACACACACACACACACACATACACAAACTTGCACGCACACGCACTCATATACAACAGGAGCTTGAACTCGACCCCTGCAACCTCAACTAAGTGAGTACACACACACACACACACACACACACACACACACACACACACACAACATACACTTGAACGCACACGCACACACGCACTCATATACAACAGGCCTAGTGTCTAATCGACATGTGCCTAGAACAAAATGGTAACCACACACACACACACACACAACACACACACACACCACACACACACACACACACACACACACACACATATATATATATATATATATATATATATATATATATATATATATTATATATATATATATATATATTTATTTATTTTAATATGGTGTAGGACCACCTTTGGCAGTAATTACTGCTTGAATTCTACGAGGAATTGGTTCATACAATGTTTGAATAGATTCCAGGGGTATTTTTGTCCATTCTTCAGCTAAAACAGTCTCCAGTTCCTTAAGTGATGATGGTGGAGGGTATCGACTTCTCACTTGTTTTTCTAAAATGCACCATAAATTTTCAATTATATTAAGATCTGGGGATTGGGGTGGCCAGATAAGATGCTCAACCTCACTAGAATGCTCCTCGTGCCACTCGAGACGATTTTAGCTGCGTGAATCGGTGCATCATCGTCCTGTAAGATTGCAATCCCTTCTGGAAACAGTGTTGCAACCATAGGATGAAGTTGATCGGCTAAAATGTTTAAATAATCTTGACTTTTAATTCTGCCATGAAGGGCAACCATTGGGCCTGCAGATTTCCAAGATATAGCACCCCAGATCATCACAGACCTTCCTCCGTGTTTAACAGTTGGAAGAAAACAGTCGGGATCATATGCTCTTTTTGGCTGTCTCCACACGTATACTCGGCCTGAGGTTGGAAATAAGGTGAAAGATGACTCGTCGGAGAAAATGACATTCTTCCACTGGTCTAAGGACCATTGTTGATGATTTTTATACCACTCTACACGCTTTTCAACATTGGTTTTTGAAAGTAAGCGTTTCCTAATTGCAGCCCTCCCATAAAATCCAGCTTTATGAAGTTCCCTTCTTACAGTTTTTGTGGAAACTGGGTTATGGAGGTGTTCATTAAGCTCTGCTGCAATTTTGGGTGCTGTAGTCTTATGATCCTTTCTAACAATCCGTGAAAGAGTTCGACGATCCCTATCTGACAGCTTTCGCTTCCTTCCAGAGTTTTTCTTTGATGAAGAGGTTTTCCCCTCTTTCGCAAAGGCTGTCATCACCTTCGAGACAGAACCTCTTGATACACCAAAAAGTCCAGCTGTTTTCGTTACGCTACAGCTACCCATACGAGCACCAACAATTCGACCTCTTTCAAAGTCTGACAGATGTGTCATTTTAGGGATTTTAGTTAATTTCTCTTGATAAATCTGTAAAAAAATAACATTTTTAGAAAAAAGGAATAAGCAAAACTAATAATAAATCACAAAAACATAAAAATAGCAAAATTTCATGATTTTACACAGGTTACAAAATTATTATGAGAAGATGTTAGGTGTTCCCATTATTTTGTCCACCCCCATATATATATATACATACATACATATATATATATATATATAATATATATATATATATATATATATATATATATATATATATATATTATATATATTGACACGGGTTAATACAAGGTTCTGTTGAAGGATTCCTTATTTACAAGGTAAGAGCTATTATTTACCTATATTACTGCTGGTGAAATAGTTGTGCTATATTTTGCATAATGACGGATAATATAAACATGGCGTAACGAGACTAACTGATCCACCACCCTCATCCTTTGTCCAGGTTCCAGGACGGTGCAGGGTTGGTACCGTGTACGTGTAGTCACATACTGGGGTACGAAGGGTCCTTTTTCTCCTCCTGTGTACCATCATGTTGGCTAGATACTACACCTATCTCCTACCTCCACGTGATGTATAACTGAGGTACCTCCTACCTCCACGTGAAGTACAACTGAGGTACCTTCTACCTCCACGTGATGTATAACTGAGGTACCTCCTACCTCCACGTGAAGTACAACTGAGGTATCTCCACGTGAGGCAGAGCGTAAGTTAATAGCGAATGGTAATGCCTCTTATTGTGACCTCATATCTTTATGTATATTTTGTTTGTATATAATACAAATTTATATATATATATATATATATATATATATATATATATATATAATATATATATATATATATATATATATATATATATGTCGTGCCGAATAGCAGAACTTGCGATCTTGGCTTAAATAGCAACGCTCATCTTGCCATATAGGACAAGTGAAAATTTGTGTATGCAATAATTTCGCCAAAATCATTCTGAACCTAACGAAAAAAATATATTTCACTGTGTTTGTTTAATTAAATTATTGTAAAACAATCTAAAATATATTTAGTTGGGTAAGGCTAAAATAAATTACTCGTGTTATAATAAGGTTAGGTAAGTTTTCTAAGATTCTTTGAGTGCAAAATTATAAATTTTTACATTAACATTAATGAAAAAAAATATATCTTTAAACGTATAGGAGAAAATTTTAGAAAGGACTTAATTTTAAATGAGTTCTTGCTAATTGACCAGTTTTACATATTCGGCACTGACATATTATATATATATATATATATATATATATATATAATATATATATATATATATATATATATATAATATATATATATAGTATACAGTATATTCATCCCTGTTGCTGTTGGATTGTAATTAATGTTTCAGCCAGGAATGGTTACCTGAATTATATAACTGGTTAAGTGGAGTTACTGTATTATAATTATCAGTGTTCATTCTGAACAATCTCGCCACATGTTAGTCAGTGGCAGGTGAAACTAGGATTTTTTTTACCCCTACGAGTTTAGCCTTTTTTTTTTTTAGCATATAATTGCACAAGTTTTTGCACAATAGTTCCTTGCTATGAGGATCGGTTCAGAATTTAAGCCATGTACAAGAGAAATAGATAAGTTTTATGAGTAAAAAATCTTAAGTAACATTTTATAGTGTGTTTCTTTCCATGAGATGAGTTGATGCTGGCGAAGTGCTTGTGAGAAAATTACCCGCAGGAAGTTACCTGAATTATTTCCTGCAAGTAATTTGGGTGAGGTAAGTGGGACTTAGTCACAGTAGGTCGCCAAACTGTCACTCCCTCGATGCCCACTCCCTACCACTCCCACAGAAAAGCTAGACCTAACATTAAATTAATAATTACAATATTAAAACCAGCTACTCGGGTAAGTTAAAGTGGTGTGGACTGTATATGATTAGGCTTGGTGGATACACACAATATAATTATTGTACATAAATTAAAATAGTGTTGTAAGAAAGGAAATTCGTATTACCACCTATCAATTGTCACAAGAAGACAGTGCTGATGGAATATACCCTAACCTCACCCTAACAGCTAGAATTTATGATGCCTAACGCAAAAATACTGTACGTTATGCGTAAGCGTCACTTAGCTGATGTGTACACCTGAGAGAATTAGTGTCCTCTATTTTTCCGTCCTGGTTGCCGAATTGTAAGGGTTTTCCACACTATCCCAGTTCTTCAGCAATTTTTAAATTATTGATTGAGGCCGATATACACCAAGTGATCTCCGAGAACGCCTGATTACATTGCACAATTCAATCCAGTATTCACACATTTAATTCATTATGGCGTCTCTCCTGTCCTCGTCACTCAGCTGCTGTTCCACCTCTCCCCTCTCACTCGAAATTTCTCGAAAGGGTCAAATCAGCATCACATTTTATTACACAATTATGATAACCATTTTTACACATGCTGAATTTAGGAAAATTCAAAATTTTCCATAGTGGTTTTGATCCAAGGAATAGCAACTACCTTCGCCTTCCTTAGATCAAATTTAATCACATTTCCCATTTCCTTGGTGCTATATGACTTACGGGTTTAGCGCTTCCCCTTATATATTGAAATGTATAAAGTTGTGTTAATTCTTAATTCGTCTCAGACAGTATGCTGGCATTGTCTTAGGCTTCTCTATTTGTTAATTCAACTGAAAACCCCTTAAGGGAGGTTCCTTGATGCTGGTGAGGGGCTCTTGATCTAGGGAATTGGATCTGTGCTTCAGTTTCCTTAATTGAGTCTGCATACCTTCCATTCCCCCCACATGCGCTGTATAATCTTGCGGGTTTAGCGCTCCCTAATAATAATAATAATAATAATAATAATAATAATTCAACTAAAAATAATCACACACATCTTTTTCATTTGGGAAAAAATTAATCAAAGGTACGCAAAAAATTTAAATGCAAAAATGGTTAACGCATTTAATTTATATTAAGTGGAAGCCAAATACGAACACTAGTGTAAGATGGCGAGAAACTCCGCCATTTATAATGTCCTTCGGAGTATATTTTATTTGCTGTGAGGTGAATTTTTTGGCATAACACTGACATTATGACTGAACTAAGTGTTAAAGTGAAGGATATAGAAATTGAAGATGTTGTGAATATGTAAGTGAACTGAAACAGTGGCAGTGTAGCCTGTAAGTGACACGGTAATTACCACAAGACTCGCCTGGTCAGCTTCAACTATTGTCTTCATATTTATAACATTCTCACTGATATTTAGTGATAACGTTAGTAACAGTTAGTTATTGCGTCATAATAGTGATAAGCCCATATAATTTGCTGGCGTCAGTTCCTGACATGGAACTAACTGCTCCCGGGGTGAGGGGCTGACAACCCCAAATTCTACGATTCAAAGGGGGGGTGGATATTACTCGTCTTCACATCTCTACTGTTCCCGCCCATTCGTATTCGATGAAAAAAGCCCCGTGTAGGCGAAACGTTTCGGATAAAGTTGTCTAAATTGCATATTGTCTTACCCAAAAGCTTTTTTATTTGATTGGTTGTTATTGTTAGTTTTAAAATTTTGGTTAGGTTAGTGTCTTTTGTTAAGGTTGGTTAAATTAGCTCTGTTTT
Organism: Cherax quadricarinatus; assembly: GCF_026875155.1. NCBI lineage: Eukaryota > Metazoa > Arthropoda > Malacostraca > Decapoda > Parastacidae > Cherax > Cherax quadricarinatus. The sequence continues at coordinate 69,266,902 of NC_069413.1, read as the reverse complement.
GTTAAGGTTAAGTTAGGTAAGGGGTTGGTATCGTTTAGTTAAGGTAAATTATTAACGTTAGTTTAAATTTAGGTTGCTATCTTTAAAGTTTTTGGTTTTTATAGTTTTGTTAAAGTTTTTTTTTAGGTTAGCATCGTTTAAATTTTAAAGGGTTTGGTTAGCTATCGTTTAGTTAAGGTTTGGTTAGCATCGTTTTGTTAAGGTTAGGTTTGGGTTGCTATGTTTAGTTTAAAATTTAGTTAGGTTGCACGTTTATTAAAGGTTAAGGGGTTTGCTATCGTTTTTGTTAAGGTTAGGTTAGCTATCGTTTAGTTAAGGTTAAGTTAGGTTAGGTGTTTAGTTGGTTTAGCGCTTCATTTTTATAATAATAATAATAATAATAATAATAATATCGTTTAGTTGTTAGTTTAAATTAGCTACCCTTTAGTTAAGTTGGGTTAGTTTAGCAATCGTTTATATTAGGTTAGCTATCGTTTAGTAAGGTTAGGTTGGGTTAGCTTAGGTTAGCTATCGCTTAAAGTTAGGTTAGGTTAGCTTTCGTTTACTTAAGGTTAGGTTAGTTATTGTCTAGTTAAAATTTGGTTAGGCTAGCTGTCGTTTAGTTAAGGTTAGGTTAAGTTAGCTCTCGTTTAGTTAAGTTAGGCTATGTTAGGTATCGTTCAGTTAAGGTTAAATTAGTTAACGTCTAGTTAAGTTTAGGTTAGCTATCGTTTAAAATTTGATTAGGTTACTTATCGTTTAGTTAAAGTTTAGTTAGGTTAGCTATCGTTTAATTAAGGTTAGGTTAGCTATCGTTTAGTTTAGGTTAGCTATCGTTTAGTTAAGGTTAGGTTAGGTTAGCTATCGTTTAGTTAAGGTTAAGTTAGGTTAGTTAGCTATCGTTTAGTTAAGGTTAGGTTAAGTTAGCTTTCGTTTAGTTAAGGTTAAGTTAGGCTAGGTTAAATAACACTTGGTTATGTTGCATAACTTAACCTGAAAATGCAAAGCGCTGCTTACACTGGGCCAGGCGCGTGAGACGCCTTTGTTTGCTCTGCCCAAATAAATGTATTCGTTTTCCTTACTCTCACAAAATAGCAAATTGCACAAGAAATTATTACTTATTCCATGATGTACATATTAAAAACTGAAATAATGACCGAGTTCCAATCAGTAGTTGTCGGTAATTATTAGCATTAGTAGTGATGTCAATAATAATTATTACCGATGCATCGATAATAGTGATACGTCAATAATAATAATTAGTAATACGTCAATAATAACTAGTGATGTATCAGTAATAATAGTGATACCGATGCGTCATGAATTATAAACAATAAAATACACAAATTAACATATTAGTCAAGTAATTGCAGCGTAGTGTGGTCAACTGAAGGATGGCTCTATACAAGGTAAGTACAACTTAGTTTGCTTGACAGTCATCATAAATATTTCCTATTTTACGTGTGACATTGGAATTTTGCATTACAAAATGAGGCTAATATACGTTTAAAAAGTAGAGGGAAATATTCAAAAGTACAAAAATAAGGGAACACTGCAGTAGGAATATAGGCCCATGCTAAGCAAGTTCAACTCACACTTAAAGAGGTCTTGCCTTAATAACGCTACGTAGGAGTTTTTTCCTACTCATTCACAGCTGTTTCTGAACCAGTACCTTGTATCCTTTCCAAATCTAAGTTAATCCAACTTTAAACCATAGCTGCGAATCCTCTCATGCTTAGATGTTTCTGATAAACAGTTAAAGGTAAACAAGGCCAACATTTTAAAATGAAAGGGACAGAGACTTTGCTTACTTGATATAACGTCAAAATCTTGATTGAATTGCCAACTAAGATATTTGAAAGATGGTGGGAATGGATCAATTAGTGCTTATGTCAGTGTCTTGTAAAGCTAGGCAAGGCTTGATTAAATACTAAAAACGAAATTCTGAAGTATTTAAAGTCTGCTTAGCAAGTCTCATGTCGTGTTAGGTAATATGATGCAATTTACCATATAATGATGCTTTTACCGCACATTAATTTTGAAATAGCTAACTTAGTTTTATCAGCAAAGAGTAACTTCGTTTTTTGTCCATTTTTTTGAGGAATAAGTGGACAGTATTGTGAGTGGACAGTTCACAACTAACTTACAATTTGGAAAGGAAACTTGAGACTGTTTTGGTCCTTCCTGGACTATTATCAAATAAAGAATGATTGGTTAATGGTTCAGGGAGGACAGAAATGTTGTCTGAAGTTTCTTTCCCATATTGCTAATTAGTAGTGATTTTTTTTCACATTACAAAACTATCTCCCTTGGTTGTCCTTTGTTGTTGAAAAGCTGTCAAGCATAATCCATATCTGGTTACCTGAAGATTAGCTGCCAATTTAACCTGTTTAATATTTCGTTAATTTTAGCGAGGTAAGGCATGGTTTCTAGGTTGGTTTTGGTGTAAATTTAAGTATTGCCACAAAAATATACGTAGCTTTTGTTGTTTGTTTTCGACGGGAAGAGGAGTTGATTTGGACAATTTTTAGTTAATCCATTTAATTCTTTTCTAACTTACCATTCGGTTGTGTGTTAAGTCATTTAGTGGTTATTTTTTAGAAAATGGCACTTTTGATTATTATGGGAGAACCCTGTTTTATCACTGTATTTATTATTTATTATTAAACATTCGCCGGTATTCTCCCGGCCCGGGCCTTTTCCAAGTGGTGGCCCGGCCTTGGCTCCCTGTCTTGGGAGTGTCTGAGACCTAAGTCTCCCATGGGAGGAGGTACAAGTACCTCCTCATCTTTGGGACCAACTGTCCCCAGACCTAGCCACAAGCTAGGCCTCTCTGGTCTGCCATCCCCGCCCCAAGGGGGCTAATGGGAATGACAGTCTTGTGAGCTGGAAGCTCGGGCTCAGGCACCTACCCTGCCCTAGAAGGGCTAGGCATGGTGTCGATCTTATCACTGTACAGATGAAGAATATTGTTGTTTTTGTACAGGTAAATAATATTATTGCAGTCAAGATATATATAAATATTAATTATTTTTGCTAAGTTAAAGAGTATGGTTTTCTAGCCGATTAAAAAATATTACTGTAATTCGTTCTTAATTGCCAACTCATTACATTCATAGATGTGACGGTATATTTTTATTTTGGACCAAAACTAACTTAAAAACCTCACTAACCTAACTTAAACTAGCATAATTTTTTTCAGCTAAATTTTGCTATATGTAGAATAGGTCAGTTTATTTTTATTTAAATATTAAATATTTTGCAATTTAAGTTGCTTGATATTATCTCCAGTGTGGGGGGGTCAGGGGTCTAGATGCTAGTGAAGGGCTCTTGATCTAAGGAATTGAAAATATTTCCCCCTTTCTTTGGATCAAATTGATTATCTCCCATTCCTCAGGCGTTATATGACGAGTTTATCCCTTCATGAATAAAATGATAATGGATATTAATATATACCCTGCAAATTTTACCTTTTTACTTATCAAACATCAAACAAGAGGGTTACTAAAAAGAATGCACTGTATGTTTATTACTGCATGTTTTAAAACTTCCCCCCCCCCCAAAAAAAAAAAAAAAAAAAAAAAAATCTTCTTTACCTTAGCACCCCCTAATTGGGGAGGTCTTGATGCTGGTGAAAGGCGCTCGATCAGAGGAATTGAAGTCACATTACGGTTCCTCGGATCACACCTTATTGCCTCCAATTCCTCATGCACTTTGTCATGAATATAATTATGTTGATAACTATAATAACAGGAATAACAGCAACAAAAATGCAAGTAATGCCGTAATAATGTCCCTCACCATCCTCGAGGTTATTAAAAGACAAAGTAATAATTATAATATTTATTTAGCGGAAAGTAAACATTTATTAGAATAATGGAAAAACTGTGTTTATTGAGTGGACGAACCCCGCCTCTGGCTTACTGATACAGGGGATGATGCCGCGGGTAAATGACACATGGGGAACCATATACATTTATTAATACTTTTTTATCGTCTGAAAATTCGTTTCCTCCCAAATCCTCCCATTATTTTCAATGGAAACAAAACGGACGTAAATTTTGTGTATGCATTTTTTGTATTTGCACCAAACTAAGTTAGTTTTGGTGCATAGGTTTGCTAGGACGTAATATAAAATAGCTAATGTTGACTAAACTGTCTATGAGTGTGTGTGACTATAATTATCTTTTCTCGGAGGAAGTGGGAGGGGCAAATATTCAGGTAGCATATTTTATTTTTTTCTATATGTATATGTTTTAGAGCGCGTCTGTATCTTTACGTTCTCGTTCAAGTGTGTGCAATTTATGTGCACATTTTGCGTGTATGTGGGCGCTCGTTTGCATGTATGTAAAGTGTGCGCTTTTAAAAATATAAGAATGGAGGAACACTGCAGCAGGCCTACCGGTCCTTTTCAAACCCAAACCTTCTAACAAAAATATTTGTCCAGCCTATTCTCAAAGCTTGTGCAGGTCCCACTCAAATCCAATCCTTCTCACTCATGAATTTATCCAACTTATGTTTTGTAGCTACTTAAGGTTTCAGCTTCAATAGCCTACTAGACAAATTGTTCCACTCATCGACTACTATATTTGACCATTGTTTCGATCCAAGGGAGACTGCTAATGGACGAAATTATTAAGGCAACAAGAAGAGAAATTTGTTGAAGTCACAAAACTAAGTCGAAAAATAAATTCGGAGGAGAATGCCACTCATAAGAACATAAAAATAGAGGAACACTTCAGTAGGCCTACTTACCCATACTAGGCAGGTTCTCAAATCCAACCATTCCCACCTACATATATGTTCACTTTGTGCCCAGAGCTACTCAAAAAATAGCTTCATTATTCATGATAGATGGGTCCTAATCAAACCAAATGTTTGGGTGTGCGTTCGTGTGCACGTTTGTGAATGTGCCCGTATGTGTGTACATTTGCTTGTGCTTTTGCAAAACTTTCACGGATATATAGGGCTGAGAAGCATGTATATTAGCTCATGTGCCTAGTTGCCTTTATTTTAAAATTTTTTGCTCATAAACCGCAGCAAATCTTTGGTATTAGAATCGCATCATTGAAGCTTTTTTTTTTTTTTCACAGGAATAAATTATAAACCAGAAGGTGTAAAAAGATAGTAGATAAACCTGGACAATTTATTGCACGATAATGGTTTATAATAAGATAAGCTAGCAATATAGGTACATATTTTTACAAAGTAACAGTAATGACCCTTCGAATTAAGAATATATTATCCGATTATTCAATTCCATTTTACGTAGGACACAGTAAACTACGAAAAATAATCACAGTTTCTTCTGGTTGGCTAATTCCATATAAGCAGAAAATGGCAGAACCGTTTAACTATGGCTTGGATATTCCTATTATAAGCAGAAACATGGCAGGTTCTTCGTTTGTTAAACTATGGCTGCCGTAATAAGCCAACACTGCTAATTTAGCGTCATCTGAACTAACAAACAGTAATGTAAAAATGGCACATTGGCATAGCAGAAATCTGGACTATTAAAAATCTGGACTAGTTGCAAATCCTGACTAGATGAAAACCTGAAATAGAGGCATTTCTGGTCTAGTTGCAAATGTGGACTAGTTGCTAATGTGGACAAATTGAAAATATTGAATAATTGCAGATCTGGACTAATTGAAAAATTGGGCTATTATAAAATCTTTGCTATTTTTGACAGTGGGACTGCTATAAACCTCAATCAAGTCTGTGCGTTTCCGTATTGATAAAATAGCACCTGGTGTCAGTACTAGACGTCAGTAAATACTATTATATCTAGGCTAGTTAAATAAGTACCTTGCCTAGTCACTAACAATCGAGCGTGACCAATTAGATATTCCTCTAAATAAGTTTCTAGCATCAGTAAATAAGTACGTGGAGTCAGTAAATAAGTACTTAGTAAATAAGAACCTAACGATGGTAAATAAGTACCCAGCGTCAGTAAATGAGCTGACATTAAATAAATACCGAGCATTAGTAACTAAGTACTTAGCATTGGTTAATAAGTACCAAGCATCAGTAAATAAAATATCTGAATCAGTAAATAAGTACCTGGTATAAGCAAATTAGTGCCTAGACTCAAGAAATAAGTTCCTAACAGCAGGAAATAAGTTCTAGCTAGCGTCAATAAATAAGTATACTTAGTACCTAGCGTCAGTAAATAAGTATACCTTGTACCTAGCGTCAGTAAATAAGTAACAAACATCAGTAAATAAGCATGTAGCATCAGTAAGTACCTAACAATAGTAAATAAGTACCTAACATCAGTAAATAGTAGTTAACATCAGTAAATATGTACCATACTTAGTGTCAAGCAAATACGTATCTATCATCAGTACGTACCTAGCATCGGTAAATAAGTACCTAGTATCATCAAGTAGTACCTAGTGTCGGTACATAAATACTTAGCGTCGAGTAAATAAGTACCAATCATCAGTAAATAAGTACCTAGAGAAAATATCTAAGTACCTAGCGTCAGTATATGTGTATCTAACGTGACATATTGGAAAATACTTTGATCAATACACGTTTAATGGTAATAATTACCTAGCACTTGTAGTTAGGTATTTAAATAGGGATCAGATTTTTCGTGTATGTTATTAGTATCGTAATAAATGACTTCCTTGGAACCTTCATTTATTTTACGTGATATACTAAACCCTTGTATAGGGTGACGGCGCGAGTGCTGGTGCAGGCTTGATCCTCCGCCTCCTAAGTCGCGGAGGAAGGATCAGATTTGATTGCCTCTTGTTCCACAAGGGGTAAGACCCCTACCGGTTTAGTGTTTTTTAGTGAATGTAATAATAATTTAACTACTGAGATGGAGACATATGAGAGTAGAGGGAATACCCATTGTTTCAGCCTTTATTATGAGCAGAGTAATAGGAGTGTAGTACCGATATAGTATGAGACAGTTATGCAACATTTGAGAATCTTTGTTGAGGAAACGTTTCGCCAGCCAGTGGCTTCTTCAGTCCAATACAGAGAAGAACGTTGGAAGTTGAGAAGTTTGAGGTAATTAGTCCCGCAGCCTAGAGTTGATGTGTTCAGTCCATCAAGATTGATGGACTCAACTCCTCGACTCTAGGCTGAGGGACTGATTACCTCAAACTCCTCCTCATCTTCTACCGTTCTTCTTTGCATTGCACTGAAGAAGTCACTGGCTAGTGAAATGTTTCTTCAATGAAGATTACCAAATACTGTACAAGTGTCTCAATCTTGAACCTGTTGTTTTTCAAACCATTTACACCAGTCTCGTTATAGCGTCTACATGCACTCAGACTGGCACGTCACAACAAGTGGATGAAGAGACACATTTCATTCCAGGAAACTTTATACATTAACTTAATAAATCTTTCTTTGAGCGAAAAAACAACGTTGTTTTATTTCTCTTCATCCACTTGTGGGTTCTCCGTTGACTTTTTCGCCTACCATTTCATAATACTCAAGACGAGAGAGCGCCGCTTTTACCGCAAGAATCACAAGCATATCGACTACACGAGGGTCATTAAGGCTCCATGTCACCTGTTCAGGTCAAGAATACTTACTGGTCAAGGATATGTACATACACGGTGTATATATATATACCCTGCGTTGAAGACTCGACTATCTAGAATGGTTTATACGAAAATGTCAAGCAAGAACCAGTACCAGTTATTATATAGCTAATAAGATCACTGAAGGCAGTACATTGCACACTGATAAATGATTAGTTCTTTATCACAAAAAAACGTGTGCAAGAATGTGGAAGCTGTAGCGAGAATATGGATGAGCCAGCAGTTGGCGGATGAAGACACGTATAGCAAGAGACCTTTTATAAAGACAGGAAATCTTTTATAATGAAAGGAAACCGTTTATAATAGAGACGTTTACTAACAAATAGAGACCTTTCATAATAAACCTTTTATAATAAAAATATACCTTTTATAATAAAAATTATCCTTTTATAATAAATGGTTTTCCTTTGCTATACATGTTTTTTTCCCACCATGGAAGAAACATCTACTTCTTATTCATAAAATAATTGTATAATATACACTGGTTTGATGAAGGAAGCCGCCTTGGTGTACCAGGTGTGTAACCTCTCATACATAGGACGAACATGGAGAAATTTAATGACTAGAGTGAATGAACATGACAGAACGTAAGATTGAAGGAACACTGCAATAAGCTGTTGGCCCGTGCTAGGCAGGTCAAACTCACCCAACCACATACCTGTTAGATATATACACAGGATAGTTCGGGGAATCTTCCTGCATGTTAGGAATTATAATGAAGCGCTAAACCCGTAGGGAGATTAAAGCGCCTGAGAAATAAAGGTAATGAGGTTTGATACAAGGAAGAGGAGGATAACGGGACATTTTTCGGCTTACTATATTTCATCGACGTAAGAAGTGTGTGGAAATCCAGTGTATCGTTGATCTCAGTGCTATAAAATAAGGTCAATAAGAGGAGACACGTATTACCCACTTACAAGTTAACCAATGTAAATACTGGTATTGAAGTCCAACTACACTGTAATGACACTGCCAGACTTACACATCCCATCCAGGCCCAAGTACAGGTAGAATGAGGGGCGGGAGGGATGTGCTGCCCATAGCATATAATAATCTGTATAGCATTAGAGTAGTGTTTACAGTTATCATACCTTATCCCTTTTGATGAGTTTCGAGCGTTTTCCTACTCCTGCAGCTCAGCCCTGGATCAGGCTGGTCTGGTGCTTGCCTAGGCAACTAGGCTGTTACTACTGGTGGCCTGCTGGCCCACATATACATCACAACCTGTTTGATCTGGCATAGCCCATAGTTATGTAATATAGAATAAATGTACAATAAGAAATTGAAAGCGTCAAAATACAGACAAGTCGTTGACTCTGTAAAATTATCTTCACTGAGAATATGCGCAGCGTTAATAATTGAGTACGCATCCGCCCAGGCGCTCAGAGGGAATAATGGTGTTTTATCGTTCTGTCTTTCTGTATTCTCTCTTCCTACTCTACTCTCTACCTCCTATTACTCAAAACTCAGTCTTAAATTTTGTAGTAACACACTTAGTAATTATTACTTTGTTTTATTCAATTTATATTTCCTTAATTTACTTTTATTGTGTTTCTTTCGGTTTTCTTATTGCGTCGTTTGTACTGTTTATCTCGCCCTCCATCTTCCTTATTCTTGTTCTTTCTTATCTCACTCCTAAGTTGCCATTTTCTTGGGATTATGTTGCTGAGCTGTGTTGGTGTGGTATACTTCACTAGTGGTATGTATTCTGAGCGAGTATTCATTCTTGTGTCTCTCTTGGTCGTTCCTGCATCTGTTTACTCGTTGGCGTCTCCGCTTGTATCACCTCCATCACCGTCCTGTACGTTGCTACCTTCATCATCACCACTATTTTCTCTTCCACCACTGTTTTTCTTCCTCTTCTAGTCTAGGAATCTACAAAAGGTAGGTAGACCACCGCCGCCGTCTCCACCACTGCCAACATCACTACCAATACCTCTACCAGCATCACTACCAGCAGCAGCAGCAGCGTCGTAGTCTACCGGAAGGTTTCCTTCAGGATAGCAACAATGCCAGCATCGGAGTGGGTTTCACAGTCGTACTCGATGCAGTGGAAGGTAGAGCCCCAATCACAGTGTTGGGAGTCACCGTACTTGTAATACTTGACCTGTACCGTCATCTGCATGATCAATCCTCCCTTCAACTGCAACACAGAAAGAATGAGTGTTAGTGTTGTGCATGATCAGGCCTCCCTTCAACTGCAACACCGAGATAATGATGTTAGTGTTGTGTATGATCAGTCCTTCACCTGCAACACAGAGAATGAGTGTTAGTGTTGTGCATGATCTGTCTTTTCAACTACAACACAGAGAATGAGTGTTAGTGTTGTGCAGGATCAATCCTCCCTTCAACTACAACACAGAGAACGATAATTGTTTGGAAGATCTGAAGAGTTAGTTTATGTTTGTAATTCACTAATATAGCAATTTCAAGAAAACAAAAAAGTAAAAATAAAGATAGTGGTAGCGGGGAAACCTTTTATTGCGATGTTTCACCAGCAACTGGGTTTTATTAAGCATGATAAAGCGTAGCTTTGGCTCTAACGGAATAAAAGATTTTCCCGCGACCACTGTCTTTATTACCACTTGTGATCTTGTGTTTTTTGTTTACATACAAATAGTTGTAATAAACACTAGTCATTGGTCCAAACCAACCAACATAAACACTGGTCATTGGCACAAACCAACCAGCATAAATACTGGTAATTGGTACAAACCAACCAACATAAGCACTGGTCATTGGTACAAACAAACCAACATAAATCCTGGTCATTGGTACAAACAAACCAACACAAACACTGGTAATTGGTACAAACCAACCAACATAAGCACTGGTCATTGGTACAAACAAACCAACATAAATCCTGGTCATTGGTACAAACAAACCAACATAAACACTGGTCATTGATACAAACAAACCAAGATAAACACTGGTCATTGGTACAGATAAACCAACATAAACACTGGTCATTGATACAAACAAACCAAGATAAACACTGGTCGTTGGTACAAACAAACCAATATAAACACTGGTCATTGATACAAACAAACATAGGCGCAATAATAAAGGAAGAATATTCGTGTATTTTGTACCTACCTTCTGTTTTATGATGATTACCTGTGTGTGTGTGTGTGTGTGTGTGTGTGTGTGTGTGTGTGTGTGTGTGTGTGTATGTGTGTGTGTGTGTGTGGTGTGTGTGTGTGTGTGTGTGTGTGTGTGTGTGTATGTGTGTGTGTGTGTGTGTGTGTGTGTGTGTGTGTGTGTGTGTGTGTGTGTGTGTGTGTGTGTGTGTGTGTGTGTGTGTGTGTGTGTGTGTGTGTGTGTTGTGTGTTACTCACCTAATTGAGGTTGCAGGGGTCGAGTCCAAGCTCCTGGCCCCGCCTCTTCACTGTCGCTACTAGGTCACTCCTCCCTGAACCATGAGCTTTATCGTACCTCTGCTTAAAGCTATGTATGGATCCTGCCTCCACTACATCTCTTCCCAAACTATTCCACTTCCTGACTACTCTGTGGCTGAAGAAATACTTCCTAATATCCCTGTGATTCATCTGTGTCTTCAGCTTCCAACTGTGTCCCCTTGTTGCTGTGTCCAGTCTCTGGAACATCCTGTCTTTGTCCACCTTGTCAATTCCTCTCAGTATTTTGTAAGTTGTTATCATGTCCCCCCTATCTCTCCTGTCCTCCAGTGTCGTCAGGTCGATTTCCCTTAACTTCTCCTCGTAGGACATACCTGTTAGCTCTGGGACTAGTCTTGTGGCAAACCTTTGCACTTTCTCTAGTTTCTTTACATGCTTGGCTAGGTGTGGGTTCCAAACTGGTGCCACATTCTCCAATATGGGCCTAACGTACACGGTGTACAGGGTCCTGAACGACTCCTTATTAAGATGTTGGAATGCTGTTCTGTGGTTTGCCAGGCACCCATATGCTGCAGCAGTTATTTGGTTGATGTGCGTTTCAGGAGATGTGCCTGGTGTTATACTCATCCCAAGATCTTTTTCCTTGAGTGAGGTTTGTAGTCTCTGGCCCCCTAGACTCTACTCCGTCTGCGGTCTTCTTTGCCCTTCCCCAATCTTCATGACTTTGCACTTGGTGGGATTGAACTCCAGGAGCCAATTGCTGGACCAGGTCTGCAGCCTGTCCAGATCCCTTTGTAGTTCTGCCTGGTCTTCGATCGAATGAATTCTTCTCATCAACTTCACGTCATCTGCAAACAGGGGCACCTCAGAGTTTATTCCTTCTGTCATGTCGTTCACAAATACCAGAAACAGCACTGGTCCTAGGACTGACCCCTGTGGGACCCCGCTGGTCACAGGTGCCCACTCTGACACCTCGCCACGTACCATTACTCGCTGCTGTCTTCCTGACAAATATTCCCTGATCCATTGTAGTGCCTTTCCTGTTATCCCTGCTTGGTCCTCCAGTTTTTGCACTAATCTCTTGTGTGGTACTGTGTCAAACGCCTTCTTGCAATCCAAGAAAATGCAATACACCCACCCACCCCTCTCTCTCTTGTCTTACTGCTGTCACCTTGTCATAGAACTCCAGTAGGTTTGTGACACAGGATTTCCCGTCCCTGAAACCATGTTGGCTGCTGTTGATGAGATCATTCCTTTCTAGGTGTTCCACCACTCTTCTCCTGACAATCTTCTCCATGACTTTGCATACTATACATGTCAGTGACACTGGTCTGTAGTTTAGTGCTTCATGTCTGTCTCCTTTTTTAAAGATTGGGACTACATTTGCTGTCTTCCATGCCTCAGGCAATCTCCCTGTTTCGATAGATGTATTGAATATTGTTGTTAGGGGTACACATAGCGCCTTTGCTCCCTCTCTCAGGACCCATGGAGAGATGTTATCTGGTACCATTGCCTTTGAGGTATCTAGCTCACTCAGAAGCCTCTTCACTTCTTCCTCGGTTGTGTGTACCGTGTCCAGCACCTGGTGATGTGCCACACCTCTCCATCCCTCTGGAGCCCCTTCTGTCTCCTCTGTGAACACTTCTTTGAATCTCTTGTTGAGTTCCTCACATACTTCACGGTCATTTCTTGTTGTCTCTCCTCCTTTCTTCCTTAGCCTGATTACCTGGTCCTTGACTGTTGTTTTCCTCCTGATGTGGCTGTATAACAGCTTCTGGTCAGATTTGGCTTTCGCTGCTATGGCGCCCATATGCTGCAGCAGTTATTTGGTTGATGTGCGCTTCAGGAGATGTGCCTGGTGTTATACTCACCCCAAGATCTTTTTTCCTTGAGTGAGGTTTGTAGTCTCTGACCCCCTAGACTGTACTCCGTCTGCGGCCTTCTTTACCTTTCCCCAATCTTCATGACTTTGCACTTGGTGGGATTGAACTCCAGGAGCCAATTGCTGGACCAGGTCTGCAGCCTGTCCAGATCCCTTTGTAGTTCTGCCTGGTCTTCGATCGAGTGAATTCTTCTCATCAACTTCACGTTATCTGCAAACAGGGACACCTCAGAGTCTATTCCTTCCGTCATGTCGTTCACAAATACCAGAAACAGCACTGGTCCTAGGACTGACCCCTGCGGGACCCCGCTGGTCACAGGTGCCCACTCTGACACCTCGCCACGTACCATGACTCGCTGCTGTCTTCCTGACAAGTATTCCCTGATCCATTGTAGTGCCTTCCCTGTTATCCCTGCTTGTGTGTGTGTGTGTGTGTGTGTGTGTGTGTGTGTGTGTGTGTGTGCGCCAGTTCGTTTACCTGTGGTCATCATACTACACCTGTGGTCACCACACTACACCTGTGGTCACCACTCTACACCTGTGGTCACCACACTACACCTGTGGTCACATCTATGGTCACCACACTACACCTGCGGTTATTACACCTGTCGTCACCACACTACACCTGCGGTCACTACACTTGTAGTCACTACACCTGTGGTCACCACACTACACCTGCGGTCACTACATCTGCGGTTACTACACCTGCGGCCACTACACCTCTGGTCACCACACTACACCTGCCTAACATAATGTGATATCATTATGGTTCAGGGAAGCGCCTGAATGACTCTCAGAGTCTCCTCATCCCAGGAATTGTAGCTGACCTCCATTTCCTTGGATCAAGAATAATTAACTCCCATTTCCCACTCGCTGTATTGCCCCAACTGGTTTAGCACTTCCTCATGACTAATAATATTAGTATATTCTGAGTGTAATACGTAAAGATAGGTGTATGGTTGCAGGAGTATAGTTGAAGATTGTCTTGAAGAAGTCAGTGTTACCAGCAGGAGTATAGTTGAAGGTTGTCTTGAAGAAGTCAGTGTTACCAGCAGGAGTATAGTTGAAGGTTGTCTTGAAGAAATCAGTGTTACCAGCAGGAGTATAGTTGAAGGTTGTCTTGAAGAAGTCAGTGTTACCAGCAGGAGTATAGTTGAAGGTTGTCTTGAAGAAGTCAGTGTTACCAGCTGGAGTATAGTTGAAGGTTGTCTTGAAGAAGTCAGTGTTACCAGCAGGAGTATAGTTGAAGGTTGTCTTGAAGAAGTCAGTGTTACCAGCTGGAGTTATAGTTTGAAGGTTGTCTTGAAGAAGTCAGTGTTACCAGCAGGAGTATAGTTGAAGTTGTCTTGAAGAAGTCAGTGTTACCAGCTGGAGTATAGTTGAAGGTTGTCTTGAAGAAATCAGTGTTACCAGCAGGAGTATAGTTGAAGGTTGTCTTGAAGAAGTCAGTGTTACCAGCAGGAGTATAGTTGAAGGTTGTCTTGAAGAAGTCAGTGTTACCAGCTGGAGTATAGTTGAAGGTTGTCTTGAAGAAGTCAGCGTTACCAGCAGGAGTATAGTTGAAGGTTGTCTTGAAGAAGTCAGTGTTACCAGCAGGAGTATAGTTGAAGGTTGTCTTGAAGAAGTCAGTGTTACCAGCAGGAGTATAGTTGAAGGTTGTCTTGAAGAAGTCAGTGTTACCAGCAGGAGTATAGTTGAAGGTTGTCTTGAAGAAGTCAGTGTTACCAGCAGAATATGAAGTTGTTTAAGTGTTTATCGCAAGAAGTCAGTGTTACCAGCAGGAGAGTACAGTTGAAGATTGTCTTGAAGAAGTCAGTGTTACCAGCAGGAGTACAGTTGAAGGTTGTATCGAAGAAGTCAGTGTTACCAGCAGGAGTACAGTTGAAGGTTGTCTTGAAGAAGTCAGTGTTACCAGCAGGAATACAGTTGAAGGTTGTCTTGAAGAAGTCAGCGTTACCAGCAGAAGAAGTCAGTGTTACCAGCAGAAGAAGTCAGTGTTACCAGCAGAAGAAGTCAGTGTTACCAGCAGAAGAAGTCAGTGTTACCAGCAGGAGTATAGTTGAAGGTTGTCTTGAAGAAGTCAGTGTTACCAGCAGAAGAAGTCAGTGTTACCAGCAGAAGAAGTCAGTGTTACCAGCAGGAGTATAGTTGAAGGTTGTCTTGAAGAAGTCAGTGTTACCAGCAGAAGAAGTCAGTGTTACCAGCAGAAGAAGTCAGTGTTACCAGCAGAAGAAGTCAGTGTTACCAGCAGAAGAAGTCAGTGTTACCAGCAGGAGTATAGTTGAAGGTTGTCTTGAAGAAGTCAGTGTTACCAGCAGAAGAAGTCAATGTTACCAGCAGAAGAAGTCAGTGTTACCAGCAGAAGAAGTCAATGTTACCAGCAGAAGAAGTCAGTGTTACCAGCAGGAGTATAGTTGAAGGTTGTCTTGAAGAAGTCAGTGTTACCAGCAGAAGAAGTCAGTGTTACCAGCAGAAGAAGTCAGTGTTACCAGCAGGAGTACAGTTGAAGATTGTCTTGAAGAAGTCAGTGTTACCAGCAGGAATACAGTTGAAGATTGTCTTTGAAAGAAGTCAGTGTTACCAGCTGGAGTATAGTTGAAGGTTGTCTTGAAGAAGTCAGTGTTACCAGCAGGAGTATAGTTGAAGATTGTCTTGAAGAAGTCAGTGTTACCAGCAGGAATACAGTTGAAGATTGTCTTGAAGAAGTCAGTGTTACCAGCAGGAGTATAGTTGAAGGTTGTCTTGAAGAAGTCAGTGTTACCAGCAGGAGTATAGTTGAAGGTTGTCTTGAAGAAGTCAGTGTTACCAGCAGGAGTATAGTTGAAGGTTGTCTTGAAGAAGTCAGTGTTACCAGCAGGAGTATAGTTGAAGGTTGTCTTGAAGAAGTCAGTGTTACCAGCAGGAGTACAGTTGAAGGTTGTATCGAAGAAGTCAGTGTTACCAGCAGAAGAAGTCAGTGTTACCAGCAGGAGAAGTCAGTGTTACCAACAGGAGTATAGTTGAAGGTTGTCTTGAAGAAGTCAGTGTTACCAGCAGGAGTATAGTTGAAGGTTGTCTTGAAGAAGTCAGTGTTACCAGCAGGAGTATAGTTGAAGGTTGTCTTGAAGAAATCAGTGTTACCAGCTGGAGTATAGTTGAAGGTTGTCTTGAAGAAATCAGTGTTACCAGCAGGAGGAGAGTTGAAGTTGTCTTGAAGAATCAGTGTTACCAGCAGGAGTATAGTTGAAGATTGTCTTGAAGAAATCAGTGTTACCAGCTGGAGTATAGTTGAAGGTTGTCTTGAAGAAATCAGTGTTACCAGCTGGAGTATAGTTGAAGGTTGTCTTGAAGAAGTCAGTGTTACCAGCAGGAGTATAGTTGAAGATTGTCTTGAAGAAATCAGTGTTACCAGCTGGAGTATAGTTGAAGGTTGTCTTGAAGAAGTCAGTGTTACCAGCAGGAGTATAGTTGAAGATTGTCTTGAAGAAGTCAGTGTTACCAGCAGGAGTATCGTTGAAGGTTGTCTTGAAGAAATCAGTGTTACCAGCTGGAGTATAGTTGAAGATTGTCTTGAGGAAGTCAGTGTTACCGGCAAGTGTATAATTGAAAGTTGTCATTTTTTTTCAAAGAAGTATAAAACCTTCTAACTTATCTTAAGATGTGATGTTGATTTTTTTTTATGGGGCGGATCGGAAAACCTGCGGGAGACTTGAGCCACGTGACTACAAGTCTTCGCTAAATGGGTCATTATACTGCTAGGTCAGCAGATATTTCCCTGTTTCTCCTGATAAACAAAGTACCACCATCAACACCACTATCAATACCACTACCAACACCACCATCAACACCACCATCAACACCACAATCAATACCACCATTAACACCACCATCAACACCATTATCAATACCACTATCAACACCACCATAAACACCACTACCATCAATACCACCGCTCTAAGAGCTCTCTAACATATTTTATTAAAACTAATCGCGTAAACTGTGGTAGTGACAAGACCTGATGTTTGATGTTACCCACTTCTCTGTGAGGTGAGTGTTTTTACAACTCTCAAGTTTCTCTCACTGTGGATGTTCTTCCTAACCTGCTTGTGACTTGTCTCACTGTGGATGTTCTTCCTAACCTGCTTGTGACTTGTCTCACTGTGAATGTTCTTCCTAACCTGCTTGTGACTTGTCTCACTGTGGATGTTCTTCCTAACCTGCTTGTGACTTGTCTCACTGTGGATGTTCTTCCTAACCTGCTTGTGACTTGTCTCACTGTGGATGTTCTTCCTAACTTGCTTGTGACTTGTCTCACTGTGAATGTTCTTCCTAACCTGCTTGTGACTTGTCTCACTGTGAATGTTCTTCCTAACCTGCTTGTGACTTGTCTCACTGTGGATGTTCTTCCTAACCTGCTTGTGACTTGTCTCACTGTGGATGTTCTTCCTAACCTGCTTGTGACTTGTCTCACTGTGGATGTTCTTCCTAACTTGCTTGTGACTTGTCTCACTGTGAATGTTCTTCCTAACCTGCTTGTGACTTGTCTCACTGTGAATGTTCTTCCTAACCTGCTTGTGACTTGTCTCACTGTGGATGTTCTTCCTAACTTGCTTGTGACTTGTCTCACTGTGAATGTTCTTCCTAACCTGCTTGTGACTTGTCTCACTGTGAATGTTCTTCCTAACCTGCTTGTGACTTGTCTCACTGTGGATGTTCTTCCTAACCTGCTTGTGACTTGTCTCACTGTGAATGTTCTTCCTAACCTGCTTGTGACTTGTCTCACTGTGGATGTTCTTCCTAACCTGCTTGTGACTTGTCTCACTGTGAATGTTCTTCCTAACCTGCTTGTGACTTGTCTCACTGTGGATGTTCTTCCTAACCTGCTTGTGACTTGTCTCACAGTGGATGTTCTTCCTAACCTGCTTGTGACTTGTCTCACTGTGAATGTTCTTCCTAACCTGCTTGTGACTTGTCTCACTGTGGATGTTCTTCCTAACCTGCTTGTGACTTGTCTCACAGTGGATGTTCTTCCTAACCTGCTTGTGACTTGTCTCACTGTGGATGTTCTTCCTAACCTGCTTGTGACTTGTCTCACTGTGGATGTTCCTCCTAACCTGCTTGTGACTTGTCTCACAGTGGATGTTCTTCCTGACCTGCTTGTGGCTTAGTCTCACTGTGGATGTTCTTCCTAACCTGCTTGTGACTTGTCTCACTGTGGATGTTCTTCCTAACCTGCTTGTGACTTGTCTCACTGTGGATGTTCTTCCTGACCTGCTTGTGACTTGTCTCACTGTGGATGTTCTTCCTGACCTGCTTGTGACTTGTCTCACAGTGGATGTTCTTCCTGACCTGCTTGTGACTTGTCTCACTGTGGATGTTCTTCCTGACCTGCTTGTGACTTGTCTCACAGTGGATGTTCTTCCTGACCTGCTTGTGACTTGTCTCACAGTGGATGTTCTTCCTAACCTGCTTGTGGCTTAGTCTCATCGTTCACTTTCCAATTATTCCCTCATATACTGCTCTCTCACGTTCAACACTCTGACCTTTACTCAAATATCAAGTTGTCAACGCTTCTGTGTTTCTTGTATGTACACTGGGATTATGTCTTACAAGTTTAAGTTTGTGCGAAATTGAACAAAAACTAGGTAAGACAAGTACATAGTGGGCGTGGGTGAGTGTGAGTTGGACTTGCCTAGTATGGGCCAGTAAGCCTGCTGCAGTGTTTCTCCTTTCTTATATTCGTGTGTTCCTGGGCAGTGCCTTTTAACTTGGTGTACTTCTAAACTTTCGGGTAATGTCATACCTATTCTTGAAACAATGTATAGAAGCTGCCTCTGCTACGTGACTTTAGATCATTACGCTACTTTCAACACTTACAACGATATACATATTTCTAATGTTTCAGTGTCTCATATACCTCATATCTTGTACGTAGGGACCATATCTCCTCAGGTTTTCTCATAATTGATCCGAAAGTCAGTTCCCAAGCTGTATTTACCTAACTGAGTGTGTCGTGGCTGAGCTTCTCATGGGCCCGCCTCTCTCTCTCTCTCTCTCTCTCTCTCTCTCTCTCTCTCTCTCTCTCTCTCTCTCTCTCTCTCTCTCTCTCTCTCTCTCTCTCTCTCTCTCTCTCTCTCTCTCTCTCTCTCCCTCTCCCTCTCCCTCTCCCTCTCCCCTGCTTGTTTTTACCACCAGTCAGAGCTGGACTGAAATTTTGTAGGCTCCGGGCTACAAGTACTGTGAGGCCCCCCAGTGATATTTTCAAAAGAAATATTAAATTTATATTTACAAGACTAAGCACAATTAAAATTCAAACATTTACGTGATGTAAGAAGATACTCTAATTATAAAGTTACAGCAGTAACTGTGAGCACTTTAAACTTAATCTCTGGAGGCCCACCAGCTAGCGGAGGACCCTGGGCTGCAGCCCCTGAAACTCATGCTTTAATCCAGCCCTGCTCCCAATTATCGTATCTTCACGTGAAGCTGTCTGCTGTATCTTGTTTCTACAAAGTTGCTTTTGGGTGTTTAACATGTTTAGTATTCTCGTCTTGTAGAAGTATTTGTGTGAGTCATCTGTGTTCGGTGTGTCCATTGTTTCTGTCATAATACTGACACCACTGTGTTGTCATGTCAGTCATAGTGCTGGCACTACGGTCCAGTGTACCTTCATGTCAGTCATAGTGCTGGCACTACTGTCCAGTGTACCTTCATGTCAGTCATAGTACTGGCACTACTGTCCAGTGTACCTTCATGTCAGTCATAGTGCTGGCACTACTGTCAAGTGTACCTTCATGTCAGTCATAGTACTGGCACTACTGTCAAGTGTACCTTCATGTCAGTCATAGTACTGGCACTACTGTCAAGTGTACCTTCATGTCAGTCATAGTACTGGCACTACTGTCCAAATGTACCTTCATGTCAGTCATAGTACTGGCACTACTGTCAAGTGTACCTTCATGTCAGTCATAGTACTGGCACTACTGTCAAGTGTACCTTCATGTCAGTCATAGTACTGGCACTACTGTCAAGTGTACCTTCATGTCATAGTGCCAGCACCATGAGGAGAAGTATGAGATAACTCCAGCAGCCAAATTGGGGCTATCTCTTAGGTGTTTATGAGAGAGAGGGAGAGAGAGAGAGAGAGGAGAAGAGAGAGAGAGAGAGAGAGAGAGAGAGAGAGAGAGAGAGACGGAGGTACAGGTAAGAGAGTGAATAAATAAGGAGGTAAACAGTACACAGAAGAGGTAAAGACGTAAGAAAGTGAAAGTCAATTATTAAAGAAAATAACACGTAGAGAAAACAATAGAAAAGGAATAAGCAAACTTGGATAACTGGAGAATCAAAAATATATTGGAAAGAATTAAAGGAAAATGCAATGATAAATTGTAATTATAATATCAAGAAATAATTGTCATTATTATGGTCAATATAATTTATAGTAGCGAAAGCTATTATTTTTATTGTTATTGCCAGTAATAGTAATAGTAGTAGTGATTATATTGACAGTGTTTACACCTAAACACTCGTCTGACTTTACAAGGCCGCAACCTTTTATTTTCAGTGGCTGAATCTGACAGTGAATATTAAAGAAATTTGCAGCCTTGTACTTTGAGAAACTGAATATTAACAAATGAAGCAGAACAGACGAACTGGCAGCTAGAGTTGTACAAGAGTGTACATAACTTACCCACTGAGGGTAATGTTTAACAAATCATTGGCAAGATACTGGGAACTAGCAAATGTTACGCCAATATATGTTTATAAAGGGAGATAGCTCTTGTGTACTCAACCTCGTCCCATCAACTGAGTATTTGTTGTAGGTAAACAAATGGAGACTGTTATTACAACATGACAACTTAATAAGCGGAAACCAGAATGAATTCCGCAGCAAAACATCATGCTTCACTAACTTGAACATTTTAAGTTATATAAACCGGGGAGGAAAAAGACTCAACGTCTTTCCTTCCTCCCTTCCTTCCTTCCTTCCTCTTCCTTCCTTCCTTCCTTCCTTCATTCCTTCCTTCCTTCCTTCTTCCCTCCCTCCCTCCCTTCCTCCCTCTCTTCCTTCCTCCCTCATTCCCCCTCTCTATTTACTTGTACACAAGGGTTTTACAGGGTTCGGTTAAGAGGTCCTATCTTTATTTGCAAGTTAAGAGCTGTTACCTGCCTCAGCTCATATTAAAGCCTTATTATTGTTATGAAACATACAAGTAGAGAATAGGATGAAGTTGGAGCCATCTGTGGGCCAGCAATTTCATTTGATCAACTGATAGTATGAAATGGATATCATTCTGCTGTACCAATATGTCACAGACTCGAGTCATCTAGGAATAAATGACCTAAGATGGAGTGATGTTCTTGAGAAGGATACAGCCAGAGTGTAGCTGCTGTTTGCTGCTTGTCTTGTGTAGCTGTTTTCTGGTTGTCCGAGAGGTGGAGCCAAGTGTGGTACCTTAACAACATTGGCCTTGTATATAACAGTAAGGCCATCCACATTCCTGCAGTGTTGATGGCTCTGCTGAAATGACAGATCTGTCCAGGCTGGGTGCAGGCGAGAGATTAGTAATCTTGTTCCGTTCTCTATTCAGTCAAGAAGTCGTAGATGAGACGGCGGCAAGCAAGAAAGTGAAGCGTATTCAAGGTATGAACGCACTTGAGCCTTGTACAGAATCTTGCAACATCTACTGTCAAGCAAATGTGAGATACGTCTAAGTGCTGTTAGCTTCCTGGCCGCCTTGTTTACAAGATTTACTACGTGGCTCTTCATAGTCAGTTTGAAATCAAATTTCACCCGAAGGAGATCAACTTCACCCTTGGGTTTCAATAATCTCCCATTCATACCACTGCTCCAGCATTACCACCATGGTGCCTAGAGGATATTATCATTTGTTTTCTCAAAAGCAAATGCAACCTGCCATCCTTCTCTCTCTCTCTCTCTCTCTCTCTCTCTCTCTCTCTCTCTCTCTCTCTCTCTCTCTCTCTCTCTCTCCGCTCTCTTTCTCTTTACCTGTCTCCCTCCCTCTCAGGTCGTCATTCTCGCTGGTTCTTACAAAACTCTGCCCCACAAAAGCATTATGATGCTAATTGCAGTTCTATTTGCCCAGCTTACTGTCTAGCTGTCACCGAGGTACACACACACACACACAACACACACACACACACACACACACACACACAGTGCTATCTGCTGTATTATGGCTTTCAATTGTTGTTTAATGTCCACTCATTGCTGAGCGCATTCTGTTTGGCTGTCTGTTGTGCGGTCTGTCGTTTACTGTCTGTTGTCTGCTGTTTACTGTTATCTACTGTTTATTCTATCCTTGTTGTCTATTGTTTATTTTTAAAACGCTCAGGGAAGCTTTTATCGTCTCAGATTTCTATCACATAAATTCGCAGTCAATCAGGTAGCTTAAATTACTGTTAAATTCCCGCCACTTAGTTACATATCCCCATCGCTCAGCTGTATTCTAGTTTATCAAGTTAATTTCCCTTCCGAGATTCTGACCGTAAAGTTTCATTCTGCGTCATTCTGATCACGTTACAACTGCTAAATTGTTTTTGGGTATTTCTGGTGTGGGTTTTTGTGATCTCACCACCACACCACCACACCCAAAAACACCCCACACACACACACACACCACACACCCAAAACCCAATACCCACACAACATACAAAACAAAACACAACACAACACAAACACACAACACACACACACCCCACACACCACAACAACAACACACACACCCAACAAAAACCCCACACAACACCACACAACACCAAAACACACACCAACACACACACACACAACACACACAACAACACAACACACACAACCACACACACACACACACACACACACACAACAACACACACACACCACACACACCACACACACCCCAACAACACACAACAACCCCCCCCCCCCAAACAACACACAAACACACACACACAATCACACACACATACACATACACATACACACACACACACTACCACACACACACACACACCACACCACACACATACCACACACATACACCACCCACACATACCCAATACACCCACACACACACACACCCCACACCACACACACCACACACAACACAACATACACACACCACACAACACCACACACAAAACCACACACACACACAACTACCAAACATACACAAACACTACACACACACACCACACCACACACACACAACCACACACACAAAAACCAAATCACACAACATACAACACACACACATCCACACATAAACACACACACAACCACACACCACACACCACACAACACACACACACACACACACAGGAAGGTGCCTTGTAGTGCCCAGTGAAGGGGTGGGCCAGGAGGTGTGGGTCGCCCCCTGCAACCACAGTTAGGTGAGTCACCACGATTATGATCATAACCAGTCCCCTTTCATCCTATAACATAACAATTATCTCCTATACTCGTTAATCATAAATTAAGATAATATGGCATATTATTTAATATTTTGAGGGGGGGGGGGGGGAAATTTATATTTTTTTTCCCTTTTTTTTTGAGTTGCAAAAAAAAATTTTACATCTTTTTTTCTAATCTTCAAGAAGTCTAAATTTTAAACACTATGTGGGCAAATGTTATCATGGTGATGCCTCGCTGGTGAAATTTTTCCTTAGAAAATGTTGTACACTTTTACTGCTGTTTGGGAGGTGTTGCCCACAGCGTGTTAGACGCCACCCCAACCTTCTGATGGGAGGGGTTGCCCCCCAGTGTGTTAGACGGCACCCCAACCTTTATGATGGCAGGTGTTGCCCCCCAGCTGTGTTAGACGCGCACACCCAAACCCTTTTGATGGCAGGTGTTTCCCACAGCTGTGTTAGACGGCAATTCCAACCTTCTATGGCAGGTGTTGCTGTGTTAGACGCGCACACCCAACCTTCATGATGGCAGGTGTTGCTGTGTTAGACGCGCACACCCAACCTTCATGATGGCAGGTGTTGCTGTGTTAGACGCGCACACCCAACCTTCATGATGGCAGGTGTTGCTGTGTTGGGCGGCCATTTCCCAAACCCTTCATGATGGCAGGTGTTGCTGTGTTAGACGCGCACACCCAACCTTCATGATGGCAGGTGTTGCTGTGTTAGACGCGCACACCCAACCTTCATGATGGGGGTTGCTTGTTAGACGCGCAAACCCCAATTCATGATGGCGGTGTTGCGGTTTGCGCGCACACCCAACCCCTTTATGATGGAGGTGTTGCTGTGTTAGACGCGCACACCCAACCTTCATGATGGCAGGTGTTGCTGTGTTAGACGCGCACATCCAACCTTCATGATGGCAGGTGTTGCTGTGTTAGACGCGCACATCCAACCTTTAATTTTGGGAGGGTTGCTGGTTAGACATGCCACCCCAAACCCTTCTGAGGCAGGTGTTGCTGTGTTAGACGCGCACACCCAACCTTCATGATGGCAGGTGTTGCTGTGTTAGACGCGCACACCCAACCTTCATGATGGCAGGTGTTGCTGTGTTAGACGCGCACATCCAACCTTCATGATGGCAGGTGGTTCTTGTTAGACGCGAACACCCAACCTTAAAGAGGCAGGTGTTGCGTGTTAGACACGCACACCCCCTTCATGATGGGGAGGGGGTTTCTGTGTTGACGCGCACACCCAAACCTTTTGTGGAGGTGTTGCAGGTTAGACGCGCAATCCAACCTTTGATGGCAGGTATTGCTGTGTTGCACGCACACCAACCTTTTGTGGCAGGGTTGCTGTGTTGACGGCACACCAACCTTCATGATGGGGAGGGTTGCTGTGTTGAGCGCACACCCAACCCCAGATGGCAGGTGTTGCGTGTTTTAAAGCGCACATCCAACCTTTGTGGCAGGTGTTGCCTGTTAGACGCGCACACCCAACCTTCATGATGGCAGGTGTTGCTGTGTTAGACACGCACACCCAACCTTCATGATGGCAGGTGTTGCTGTGTTAGACGCGCACACCCAACCTTCATGATGGAGGGGTTTTGTGTTAACACGACATCCAACCTCATGAGGCGGTTTTGCTTGTTAGACACGCAATCCCCCCTTCATGTGGGAGGGTTGCTTGTAAAACACGCCACCCAACCCTTTATGATGGCAGGTGTTGCTGTGTTAGACGCGCACAAAAAAAACCCTTTATTTATGGCAGGTGTTTTCGTGTTAGACACGCACATCCAACCTTCATGATGGCAGGTGTTGCTGTGTTAGACGCGCACACCCAACCTTCATGATGGCAGGTGTTGCTGTGTTAGACGCGCACATACAACCTTCATGATGGCAGGTGTTGTTGTTAGACGCGCACATACAACCTTCATGATGGCAGGTGTTTGCTGTGTTAGACGGCACACCCAACCTTCATGATGGCAGGTGTTTCTCTGTTGACCGGGGACATACAACCTTTTATGATGGCAGGTGTTGCTGTGTTTGACAAGCACATCCCAACCTTTGATGGAGGTGTTGCTGTGTTAGCCGCACACCCAAACCCTTATGATGGAGGTGTTCTGTGTTAGACACGCCACCCAACCTTCATGAGGCAGGTGTTGCTCTGTTTGCGCGCCACCCAACCTTCTGTGGGAGGGGTTTCTGTGTTGACACGCACACCCCAAACCCTTTATGATGGAGGGTTGCGTGTTTGACGCGCACTACAACCTCATGATGGCAGGTGTTGCTGGTTAGACACGCACACCAACCCTTTATGATGGGAGGTGTTGTCTGTTAGACGCGCACACCCAAACCTTTATGATGGCAGGTGTTGTGTGTTAGCGCGGACATACAACCTTATGATGGCAGGTGTTGCTGTGTTAGACACAACCCAAAACCCTTTAATGGCAGGTGTTGCTCTGTTTCGCGCACACCCCAACCTCATGATGGCGGTGTTGCTGTGTTGAGCGCAACCCAACCCTTTATGATGGGAGGTGTTCTGGTTAGACGGCACACCCCCAAACCCTTTGAGGAGGTGTTTCTCTGTTAGACCCACACCCACCTTATGATGGCAGGTGTGGTGGGTTAGACGGCAATACAACTTTCATGATGGCAGGTGTTGCTGTGTTAGCGCGCACTACAAACCCTTTATGATGGCAGGTGTTTCGTGTTAGACGCGACTTTCAACCTCATGATGGGAGGGGTTGCGTGTTTTGACCGCACACCCAACCCTTCAGATGGCAGGTGTTGTGTGTTAGAAGCATTCAAACCCTTTATGAGGCAGGTGTTGCTGTGTTAGACACGCACACCCAACCTTCATGATGGCAGGTGTTGCTGTGTTAGACACGCACACCCAACCTTCATGATGGCAGGTGTTGCTGTGTTAGACGCGCACATACAACCTTCATGATGGCAGGTGTTGCTGTGTTAGACGCGCACACCCAACCTTCATGATGGCAGGTGTTGCTGGTTTTTTAGACCGACATAAACCTTCATGATGGCAGGTGTTGTGTGTTAGACGCGCACATACAAAAACCTTCAGATGGCAGGTGTTGCTGTGTTAGACGGCACATACAACCTTCATGTGGAGGTGTTTCTTGTTGCGCGCACACCCAACCTTCATGATGGCAGGTGTTGCTGTGTTAGACGCGCACATACAACCTTCATGATGGCAGGTGTTGCTGTGTTAGACGCGCACATACAACCTTCATGATGGAGGTTTTTTGCTGTGTTAGCACGCCACCCCAAAACCCTTCTGTGGCAGGTGTTGCTCTGTTAGACGCGCACACCCAAACCTTTATGATGGCAGGTGTTGCTCGTTAGGGCGCGCACATACAACCTTTATGTGGGGTGTTGCTGTGTTAGACGGCAAATACAACCTTCATGAGGAGGTGTTGTGTGTTTGACCGACCCCAACCATGATGGCAGGTGTTGCTCTGTTGACGCGCAACCCAACCCCTTTATATGGCAGGTGTTTCTCTGTTAGGGCGCGCACACCCAACCTTCATGAGGAGGGTTTCTCGTTAGACGCGCAACCCCCAAACCTCATGATGGAGGTGTTGCTCGTTAGACGCGCACATACAAAACCTTTTGTGGCAGGTGTTGCGTGTTGACGCGCCTACAACTTCATGTGGGGGTGTTGCTGTGTTAGACACGCCACCCAAAATTCTGATGGAGGGGTTTTCTCTGTTAGCGCGCACACCCAACCTTTTTGATGGAAAGGGGTTGCTCTGTTTGACGCGCCATCCACCTTCATGATGGCAGGTGTTGCTGTGTTAGACGCGCACATACAACCTTCATGATGGCAGGTGTTGCTGTGTTAGACACGCACACCCAACCTTCATGATGGCAGGTGTTGCTGTGTTAGACGCGCACACCCAACCTTCATGATGGCAGGTGTTGCTGTGTTTTGATGCGCACACCCAACCCTTTATGATGGGGTGTTTGCTGTGTTAGACGCGCACACCCAAACCCTTTATGATGGCAGGAGTTGCTGTGTTGCACTCACACCCCAAACCCTTATGATGGCAGGTTTTTTGCTGTGTTAGAGGCAATACAAACCCTTCATGTGGCAGGTGTTGTGTGTTAGACGCGACATCCCAAACCCTTTTGATGGAGGTGTTTTTTGTGTTAGACGGACATACAACCTTTAAAGATGGCAGGTGTTGCTGTGTTGACACGCACACCCAACCCTTTATGATGGCAGGTGTTGCTGTGTTAACGCGCACACCCAACCTTTATGATGGCGGAGTTGCTGTGTTGACCTCACACCCAACCTTATGATGGAGGTGTTGCTGTGTTAGACGCGCACACCCAACCTTGTCATAGATTGTTTTCCCTTTATAAAACTCTACCCAGAGTTATTGTTTTCTAAAATTCTGGTCTACATCTGGTGGGTTTCTGTTAACTCTTATCACTTGTTTACATTTTAAATTTTAAGCAGAAAAATCTCTCAGTTTGTAATGTTTGTCTTGTATTTCTCTCATGTTTTGTGTTTCCTTTAAAAACTTTCCTTATTTAATTAGTAACTCGACTGAAAAATATGTTGTCTAAAATATTTTATTGTTGTTACTTCGTAAAAGCTTAAAAATTGGTTTTCACAAGAAACCTTTTTAATCCAACTGTGTGTGTGTGTGTGTGTGTGTGTGTGTGTGTGTGTGTGTGTGGGTGTGTGTGTGTGTGTTGTGGTGTGTGTGGTGTTGTGTTGTTTTGTGTGTGTGTTACTCGCCTAATTGTGCTTGCAGGGGCCGTGTCACAGATCCTGGCCCCGCCTCTTCACTGGTCGCTACTAGGCCACTCACTCCCTGTTCCGCGAGCTTTATCATACCTCTTCTTAAAGCTATATATGGATATTGCCTTCACCACCTCACTTTCCAGATTATTCCACTTCATGACACTCTGTGACTGAAGAAATACTTCCTAAAATCTCTATGACTCATCTTCCAACTTCCTTCAACTTTCAACTGCCTTCAACTTCCAATTGTGACCCCTTGTCACTGTGTCCCATCTCTGGAGCATCTTATCTCTGTCCACGTTGTCGATTCCTCTCAGTATTTTATATGTTGTTATCATGTCCTCCCCTGTTCCTCCTGCCCTCCAGTGTCGTAAGGTAAGTTTCCACTAACCTCTACTTGTAGGACATGCCCCTTAGCTCAGGGACTAGTCTTGTTGTAAACCTTTGCAATTTCTCTAATTTCCTGACTTGCTTACCCAGGTGTGGGTTCCAGACTGATGCTACACACTCCAAAATAGGCCTGACGTACACGGTGTACAGAGTCCTGAACGACTCCTTACTGAGATGTCGGAAAGCTATTCTTAGGTTTGCTAGTCGCCCATATGCTGCAGCAGTTAGTTGGTTGATGTGTGCCTCAGGAGATATGTTCGGTATTATGCCCACCCCAAGTTCCTTTTCCTTGAGTGAAGTTTGTAGTCTTTGGTCCCCTAGGCTGTATTCTGTCTGCGGTCTTCTTTGTCCTTCCCCGATCTTCATGACTTTGCACTTGGCAGAGTTGAACTCCTGAAGCCAGTTGCTAGACCAGGCCTGTAGCTTGTCTAGATCTCTTTGTAGTCCTACCTGGTCATCCTCTGATTAAATTACATAAGAACGTAAGAATGGAGGAACACTGCAGAAGGCCTACTGGCCCATACAAACCAGGTCCTTATCAAAACGACCCCTACTCAAAGCTTCCCAAGAGAATCCTCCTGTACCCAATGACACCAATCAGACCCAGCCCCTCCCACTCATATATTTATCCAATCTCTTTTTAAAGCTACCCAAGGTCCTAGCCTCGATCACCCTACTGGGAAGATTGTTCCACGTATCCACAACTCTGTTCGAAAACCAGTACTTACCTATGTCCTTTCTAAATCTAAATTTATCCAACTTAAATCCATTATTTCTGGTTCTTACCTGGTTCGGCACCCTCAATGCTTTATTAATATCACCTTTGTTTATACCCATCATCCACTTATACACTTCAATGATATTTCCCCTCATTCTACGTCTCTCCAGAGAGTGGAGATTCAAGGCTCTAAGTCTGTCTTCATGAGGGAGATTCCTTACACAGTAAATCATTTTAGTCATTCTTCTTTGTATGTTCTCCAGTGAGTCTATATCCATCCTGTAGTAAGGAGACCAAAACTGAGCAGCATAATCTACATGAGGCCTCACTAGTGATGTATAGAGCTGTAAAATAACTTTTGGATTTCTGTTACTTACTCTTCTTGAAATAAATCCTAGTAATCTGTTAGCCTTGTTGCGCACACTTAGGCACTGCTGTCTTGGCTTTAGATTTCTGCTTACAATGACTCCCAAGTCTTTTTCACATTCTGTATGATCAAGTTCTACTTCACCTCGTTTTTAGCTTTGAGGGTTATTTTCATTCCCGAGGACTAGTACCTTACACTTATCCACATTGAACTTCA
Source organism: Cherax quadricarinatus (assembly GCF_026875155.1). Classification (NCBI taxonomy): domain Eukaryota; kingdom Metazoa; phylum Arthropoda; class Malacostraca; order Decapoda; family Parastacidae; genus Cherax; species Cherax quadricarinatus. Next base: position 69,237,264 of record NC_069413.1, on the reverse strand, counting down.
TCTGCCATTTTTCAGACCAAGACATTAATCTGTCCAAATCCTCCTGAAGTTCATTGGAATTTTCCTCATTAACTTCACATCGTCTGCAAACAGAGACACTTCTGAGTCTATTCCTTCCATCATGTCATTTACATATACCAAAAACAGCACCAGTCCTAGAACTAACCCTTGTGGAACCCCGCTTGTCACAGGCCCCCACTCCGACACCTCATCATTTATTATTTTCATTATAGAATAATAAGAAAATATTATAACCTTTATATTATAATAATAAGGTAAAAGGACCTCAATGGAAATAAGTCACTGTCTAACTTTTTTGTGTTATCCCAGGTTCTCTACACATATGCAGCTATTTATGATAATTCTATGTAACTGTATTTGTGTATACCTGAATAAATTTACTTACTTACTTATCATATACCATGACTCGCTGTTGTCCTCCTGTCAAGTATTCTCTGATCCATTGCAGTGCCTTCCCTGTTATACCTGCCTGGTCCTCCAGCTTTTGCAGTAATATTGTGTGGAACTGTCAAAAGCCTTTTTCCAGTCCAAGAAAATGCAATCTACCCACCTCTCTCTCTCTCTCTCTCTCTCTCTCTCTTGTCTTATTGCTGTCACCTTATCAGGATTTCCCGTCCCTGAATCCGTTCTGGTTGTCGCAGATAGGTTCATTCCTTTCTAGGTGCTCCACCACTCTTCTGATAATCTTCTCAATGACTTTGCATACTATACACGTCAATGACACTGGTCTGTAGTTTAATGCTGCATGTCTGTCTACTTTTCTAAAAATTGGGACTTCATTTGCTGTCTTACATACCTCAGGTAGTCGCCCTGTTTCGATAAATGTGTTGAAAGATTGTTGATAGTGGTACACATCTCGCCTCTGCTTCCTCTCTCAGGACCCATGACGAGATGTTATCCGGCCCCATCGCCTTTGAGGTATCTAGTGTGTGTCTGTGTTCGTATTTTTTGTGTGTGTGTCTTCGTTTTGCGTGTGTGTACTTCATGGTGAGTTTACTTATATGTGCGTGCGTGTGTTTGAACATACCAACCTTTGGAGGATAACCACTGTCATAAAACCCTCGGCCACTAACCACCTATCCTACCCGCCCGACCACACATCCAACCACCCATCCGCCCGACCACCCACCCGCCCACACACCCATCCAACTACCCACCCGCCCACACACCAAAGACACTAACTTTTAGAAATGTATTGTTATCATCCATCTGTAAGGCGATAGTCGGAAGAGGTAAAGGCTAGGACCAGGGGTAGAGGCTAGGAGAGACCAGGGGTACGAGCTAAGAGGGCTCAGGGGTAGGACCTAGGAGGGACCAGGGGTAGAGGCTAGGAGAGACCAGGGGTACGAGCTAAGAGGGCTAAGGGGTAGGACCTAGGAGGGACCAGGGATAAGAGTTAGGAGGGACCAGGGGGAGGAGCCAGGAGGACCAGAGGAAGGAGCGAGGAGGGCCCAGGGGTAGGAGCTAGGAGAAACTAGGGGTAGAGCTGGGAGTGACCAGGGGTATAAGCTAGCAGGGGCCCAGGGGTAGAGGCTAAGAGGGACCAAGGGTAGGAGCTAGGAGGGACCAGGGGTAGGAGCTAAGAGGGCTCAGGGGTAGGACCTAGGAGAGACCAGGGGAAAAGAGTTAGGGGGACCGGGGGTAGGAGTAGGAGGCAGAGGTAAACGGGGAGGGCCCCAGGGTAGGATGGGAGGACCAGGTAGGATGGAGGGACCAGGGGTAGAGTAGGGGACCAGGTAGGAGAAAGGGGGCCCAGGGATGGGGAGGGGAGGGCCCAGGGGTGGGAAAAAAGGGGGCCCAGGGGTGGGAAGCTAGGAGGACCAAGGTAGGAGCAGGGAGACCGGGGGAAGGGGCGGTAAACCAGGGTAGAGCTAGGGGGGGACGGGGTAGGCTGGGAGGACCGGGGATGGGAATAGGGGGGCCAGGGGAAAAGGAGCTAAGGGGGAGGGAAAGGGGGGAAAAAAATAAAGGGGGAAAATAAAAAAAAAAAAAAAAAAAAAAAAACAAAAAAAAAAAAACAAAAAAAAAAAAAAAAAAAAAAAAAAAAAAAAAAAAAAAAAAAAAAAAAAAAAAAAAAAAAAAAAAAAAAAAAAAAAAAAAAAAAAAAAAATAAAAAAAAAAAAAATTAAAAAAAAAAAAAAAAAAAAAAAAAAAAAAAAAAAAAAAAAAAAAAAAAAAAAAACCCCAGGGGGGGAAAAAAGGGAAAAAAAACCCAAAAAAAAAAAAAAAAAAAGAAAAAAGTGAAGGGAAACCCAAAAAAAAAAAAAAAAATAAAAAGGGGAAAAAAAAAAAAAAAAAAAAAAAAAAAAAAAAGGGGAAAATTAAAAGGAACAAAAAAAAAAAAAAAAAAATAAGGGAAAAAAAAAAATACTAAAAAAAAAAAAAAAAAAAAAAAAAAAAAAAAGGGGAAAAAAAAAAAAAAAAAAAAAAAATAAAAAGGAAAACCCCAAAAAAAAGGGGGGCCAAACTAGGGGGGCCCATGGGTAGAAGTAGGACGGCCTGATTTGAGCTAGGGGGACCAGGGTGGGGTAGGGGGGACGGGGGGCAAGGTAGGAGGGACCAGGTGAGAAGGGGAAGGGACCGGGGGTGGGAGCTGGGGAGGAACCAAGGTGGGGCTAGGGGACCTGTTAGGAGCTAGGAGGGGAAAAGGGTAAAAGCTAGGGGGGCCCCGGGGTAGAGGTGGAAACCAGGGGTAAGACTAGGAGAGACCCGGTAGGAGAGGAGGACCAGGGCGGGACTATTTTGGGACCAAAGTAGGTCAGGAAGGCCAGAGGTAGAACTGGGAGGACCAAGGTAGGAAGCTGGGAGGGACCAGGGTAGTAGTAGGGGGGAACCGGGCGGGGAGCTGGGAGGGAAAAGGGTAAAGCTAGGGGGGAAAGCAAGCTGGGAGCTAGAAGCGACCAAGGTAAAGCTGGAGGACCAGAGGTAGGAGCTAGGAGGGCCCACGGGAGAAGCTAGGAGGGATTAGGGGGTAAAGTTAGGAGGGACCAGATGTGGGAGCTAGGAGGTCAGGGGTGGACTAGGGGACGAGAGGTAGAAGCTAGGGGGACCAGAGTAGGAGCAGGGGGGCCAGGGAAGAACTAGGAGGGACCGGGGGGGGTAGAAGCTAGGGGGGACCAGAGATAGAAGCTAGGAGGGAACAAGATGGAAGCTAGGAGGGACCAGAGGTAGAACTAGGGGGGACGGGGTGGAAGCTGGGAGGGACCAAGGTAGAACAGGGGGGACCGGGGGCATAAGCTAGGGGGGACCAGAGGTAGAAGTAGGGGGGGACAGGGGCAGAAGCTAGGAGGGACCAGGGGTAGAAGCTGGGAGGGAGCGGGAAAAAAGCTGGGAGGGACCAGGGGTAAATTGGGAGGGCCCGGGGGGTAAAGCAGGGGGGACCAGGGGTAAAAGCTAGGAGGGCCGGGGTGAAGCAGGGGGGACCAGGGGTAGAGGAAGAGGGCCCCGGGGATAAAAAGCTAGGGGGGACTAAGGTAGAACTAGAGGGTCCAGGGGAAAACGGGAGGCCCAGGGTAGAAGTGGGGGGACCAGAGGTAAACTGGAGGGACAAGGGGAAACTGGAGGGCCCAGGGTAGAAGCTGGGAGGGCCCAGGGGGTAGAAGCTAGGGGGGCCCAGAGGTTAGTAGGAGGGAACCAGAAGTGTAGAGGGACCAGGTAGAATTAGGGGGGACCGGGGGTAAAACTAGGGGGGACCGGGGTAGAAGCTAGGGGGACCGGGGGTAAAAGTAGGGGGACCAGGGGTAGATGGGAGGGCCAAGGTAGAAGCAGGAGGGACCAGAAGTAAAGCTTGGGGGGGGGGAGGTATAAGCAGCAGGTCCGAGGAAAAGTGGGAGGGACAGGGGTAGAAGCTAGGGGGCCCGAGGTAGAAGCTAGGGGACCAGAGGTAAAAAGCGGGAGGGACGGGGATAGAAGCTAGGGGGGACTAGGGGTAGAAGCTAGGGGGGCCCAGGGGTAGAGCAGGAGGGACCAAGGTAAAAGCTAGGAGGGAAAGAGGTAGAAGAAGGGGACCAGGGGTAGAAACTGGGAGGGCCCAGAGGAGAAACAGGGGGGGACCAGAGGTAAAAACTAGGGGACCAGAGGTAAACCCGAGGAAGAGAGGTAGAAGCTAGGAGGGACCAGGGGTAGAAACTAGGAGGGACCAGGGGTAAAGCTAGGAGGGACCAGGGTAAAACAGGGGGGACCAGGGGAAAAAGGCTGGGAGGGACCAGGGTAGAAACAGGAGGGACTAGAGGAGAAGTGGGAGGGACCAAGGTAAAGCTGGAGGGAAGAGGAGAACAGGAGGGACCAAGGTAAAGCTAGGAGGGACCAGGGGTAAAACGGGAAAGGGACTGAGGTAGAAGCAGGAGGGCCCAAGGAAAAAGCTAGGGGGCCGAGGTAGAAGCTAGGAGGGACCAGGGGAAAAAACTAGGGGGGATAGGGGTAGAAGTAGGAGGGACCAAGGTAAAGCTAGGGGGCCCAGGGGGTAGAAGCTAGGAGGGACCAAGGTAGAGCAGGAGGGACCAAGGTAGAAACAGGAGGGACTAGGGTAGAAGTAGGAGGGACCAGAGGTAAAGCTAGGGGGGACCAGGGGAAAAGAAACTAGGAGGACTAAGGTAGAAGCTAGGAGGGACCAGGGGTGAAGCTAGGAGGGACCAGGGGTTTAGAAGCTAGGAGGGACCAGAGGTAAAGCAAAGGGGGATCAGGGGTAAAACTAGGAGGGACGGGGTAGAACAGGGGGGACCGGGGTAGAAGCTAGGGGGACCGGGGGTAAAAGGTAGGGGGCCCAGAGGTAGAAGCTAGGAGGGAAAGAGGTAAAATGGGAGGGACCGGGGGGTAGAAGCTAGGGGGGACCAGGGGTAGAAGCGGAGGGACCAGAGGTGTAGCTAGGGGGGCCCAGAGGTAGTAGCTAGAGGCCCAAAGGGGTAAAAGTTAGAGGGATCCAGGGGTAGAAGCTGGGGAGGTCCCAGAGGTAAAGCTAGGGGGACTAGGGTAAAACTGGGAGGACCATGGGTAGAAGCTGGGAGGGACCAAGGTAAAAGCTAGACGGACAGGGATAGAAGCTAGGAGGGCTGGGGGTAGAATTTAAAGGGACCAGGGGTAGATGCGGGAGGGACCAGAGGTAGAATAGGAGGAAAGAGAGGAAAAAGATGGGAGGGACCAGAGGTAGAAGCTGGGAGGGACCAGGGATAGAAGCTAGGAGGGCCAGAGGTAAAACTAGGAGGGACTAAGGTAGAAGTAAGGGACCAGGGGTAGAAGCTGGGGGCCCAGAGGTAAAGTAGGAGGCCAAGGAAAAGCAGGAGGGACCAGAGGTAGAAACTAGGAGGGACTAGGGGTAGAAGCTAGGAGGGACCAGAGGTAGAAGCTAGGAGGGACCAGAGGTAGAAGCTAGGAGGGACCAGAGGTAGAAGCTAGGAGGGACCAGAGGTAGAAGCTAGGAGGGACTAGGGGTAGAAGCTAGGGGGCCAGAGGTAGAAGCTAGGAGGGTCAGAGGTAGAAGCTAGGGGGCCAGGGGTAAAGCTAGAGGGCCAAAGGGGTGAAGAGGGGGGATCAGAGGTAGAAGCTAGGAGGGACCAAGTAGAAGCTAGGGGGCCCCAGAGGTAGAAGCTAAAGGGTCAGAGTAGAAACTGGGAGGGATAGAGGTAAACAGGGGGGACCAGAGGAGAAGCTGGGAGGGACCAGAGAGAAACTAGGAGGGACAGAGGTAGAAGCTGGGGGGCCCGGGGTAGAAGCAGAGGGCCCGGGTAGAAGCTGGGGAGGGACCAAGGTGAAGCTAGGGGGATCAGAGGTAGAAGCTAGGGGGACCAGAGGAGAAGCTAGGGGGGACCAGAGGTAAACTAGGGGGGATCAGAGGTAGAAGCTAGGGGGGGACCGAGGTAAAAGCTGGAGAGACTAGGGGTAGAAGCTGGGAGGCCCAAAGGGGTAGAAGCTAGGGGGACCAGAGGAGAAACTGGAAGGGACCAGAGGTAGAAGCTGGGGGACCAGGGGGTAGAAGCTAGGAGGGACTGGGGGTGAAGCTAGGAGGGACCGGGGTAGAAGCTAGGGGGACTAGGGGTAAAAGCTAGGAGGGCCCAGGGGTAAAGAGGGGGGGACCAGAGGTAAAGCGGGGGGACAGGGGTAGAAGCTAGGAGGGACCAAGGGTAAACAGGGGGGGACAGGGTAGAAGCTAGGAGGGCCCAGGGGTAGAAGCAAGGGAGGGACGGGGGTAGAAGCTAGGAGGGCCCAAAGGGGAAAAGCGGGAAGGGGCCAGGGGTAGAATAGGGGGGGCCCAGAGGGAAGCTAGGGGGGACGGGGGTAAAGCAGGGGGGATAGGGGTAAAGAGGAGGGACCAGAGGTAAAAACGGGAAAGGGGACCAGAGGTAGAAGCGGGAGGGGCCGGGAGAAGCTAGGAGGGACGGGGGTAGAAGCTAGGAGGGACGGGGTGAAGTAGGAGGGACCAAGGTAAAGCTAGGGGGGACGGGGGTAGAATAGGAGGGACCAAGGTAGAACGGGAAAGGGGACCAGGAAGAAGCAGGAGGGACCAAGGTAGAAGAGGAGGGACTAGGGGTAAAGCAGGAGGGACGGGGGTAGAACTGGGAGGGACCAGAGGTAGAAACGGAAGGGACCAGAGGAAAGCTAGGGGGGGCCAGGGGTAAACTGGGGGGGCCCAGAGGTAAAGCTGGGAGGACTAGGGGTAGAATTAAAGGGGGGACTAGGGGTAGAAGCTAGGAGGGACCAGAGGAGAAGCAGGGGGGACTGGGGAAAGTAGGAGGGCCCAAGGGAGAAGCGGGAAGGGACCAGGGGTAAAGCTGGGAGGGCCAGAGGTAAAGCTGGGAGGGACTAGGGGTAAAGCTAGGAGGGACTAGGGGTAGAAGCAGGGGGGCCCAAAGGGTAGAAGCTAGGAGGGACTGGGGGTAGAAGCTAGGAGGGCCCAAAGGGGTAGAAGCTGGGGGGACCAGAGTAGAAGCTAGGAGGGACCAAGGAGAAGGTAGGGGGGACCAGAGGAGAAGGGGTAGGGGGGACCAGAGGTAAAAGGGTGGGAGGGCCCAGAGGTAAAAGGGTAGGGGGGACCAGAGGTAGAAGCTAGGAGGGACCAAGTAAAAGTAGGGGGACCAGAGGTAGAAGCAGGAGGGACCAGAGGTAAAGGGTGGGAGGGACCAGAGGTAGAAGGAGGGGGACCAAGGTAGAAGCTGGAGGGACCAAGGTAAAGGTAGGGGGGCCAAGGGGTAGAAGGTAGGGGCCCAGGGGTCAAAACCAAGGTAAAAGTAGGGGGGCCCCAGATTTAGAAGGAGGAGGGACTGGGGGTAAAGCTAGGATTGACTAGGGGTAGAAGCTAGGAGGGACTAGGGGTAGAAGCTAGGAGGGACCAGGGGTAGAAGCTAGGAGGGACCAGAGGTAGAAGCTAGGAGGGACCAGAGGTAGAAGCTAGGAGGGACAAGGTGAAGTAGGGGGGACCAGAGGTAAAGCAGGGGGCCCAAAGGGTAGAAGCTAGGGGGGATAAAGGGGGTAGAAGCTAGGAGGGACCAGGGGTAAAACAGGGGGGATAGGGGGTAGAACTAGGAGGGACCAGAGGTAGAAGCTAGGAGGGACCAAGGTGAAACGGGAAAAAGGGCCCAGGGTAAACTGGGAGGGCCCAAAGGGGTAGAAGCTGGGAGGGACTGGGGGTAAACTAGAGGACTAGGGGTAGAAGCGGGGAGGGCCCAAAGGGGTAGAAGCTAGGGGGGATAAGGTAGAAGCTAGGGGGACCGAGGTAAAACAGGGGGACCAAGGTGGGAAGTAGGAGGGACGGGGTAGAACTAGGAAGGACCAGGGTAGAAGCAGGAGGGATCAGAGGTGAAGTAGGGGGGCCCCAAGGTAGAAGCTAGGGGGGGGCCAAGGTAAAGCTGGAGGGCCCCAAGGAAAGCTAGGGGGGACTGGGGGTAAAGCAGGGGGGCCCAAAGGGGAGAACTGGGGGGAGGGCAGGTATAAGCTAGGAGGTCCAGGGGTAGAAGTAGGGGGGACTAGGGTTAAAAGCTAGGGGGGCCAGAGGTAAAAGTAGGAGGTACCGAGGTAAACAGGAGTGACTAGGGGTGAAGCAGGGGATAGGGTAGAAGCTGGGAGGGACCAAGGTAGATGCTGGGAGGGCCAGAGGTAGAAGCGGGAGGGAGAGGTAAAGCTGGGAGGGATCGAGGTAGAACTGGGAGGGACCAGGGTAAAGCTAGGGGCCGGGGGTATAAGCGGGAGGGACCAGAGTAGAAGCTAGGGGGACTACGGTAAACGGGAGGGCCCAAAGGGGTAGAAGTAGGGGGGACCAAAGGCAGAACAGGGGGAAGCAGAGGTAAAAGCTAAAAAGGAGCAGAGGTAAAACTGGGAGTGACTAGGGGTAGAAGCTGGGAGGGACTGGGTGTAAAACTGGGAGGGACCAAGGTAAGCTGGGAGGGACCAGAGGTAGAAGCTAGGAGGGAAAGAGGTAGAAGCTAGGAGGATCAAGGAAACAGGAGGGACCAGAGGTAAAAAGCTAGGGGGCCCCAGGGGTAAAAGCTAGAAGGGACCGGGGGTAAACTAGGGGGCCCAAAGGGGTAGAAGCTAGGAGGGACCAGGGGTAAAAGCTAGGAGGGCCCAAAGGGGTAAAAAGCTAAAAGGGGACCAGAGGAAAGCTAGGGGGACCGGGGGTAGAAGCGGGAGGGACCGAGTAAAGCGGAGGGAAGAGAGGTAGAAGCTAGGGGGGACCAAGGTGAAGCTAGGAGGGACCAGGGGTAAAGCTGGGAGGGAAAGAGGTAGAAGCTAGGAGGGAAGAGGGTAGAAGCTAAAAGGGGATCAAGGTAAAACTGGGAGGGAAGAGAGGTAGAAAGCTAGGAGGGACCAGAGGTAGAAGTGGGGGGACCAAAGGCAGAATCTGGGGGGAAGCAGAGTAGAAGCTAAAAGGGGACCAGAGGAGAACTAGGGGGACCAAAGCAAAAATCTAGGGGAAGAAAGGGTAGAAGCTAGAAGGACCAAGGTAACTAGAAGGGCCCGGGGTAAAAAGCTGGAGGGAAGAGAGGTAAAAGCTAGGGGGAGCAGAGGTAAAAGCAGGGGGAAAAAGGGGAAATAAAGCTGGAGGACCGGGGGTAAAAGCTAGTAGGGACCAGGGATAGAAGCTGGAGGGACCAGGGGAGAAGCTAGGGGGGAAACCAGGGTAGAAGCTAGGAGGGAGCAAGGGTAGAACTAGAAGGGACCAGAGGTAGTACAGGAGGGACCAGAGGTGAAACTAGGAGGGACCAGGGGTAGAAAGGAGGGACCAGGGTTAGAAGTGGGAGGGACCAGAGGTGGGAATAGGAGGGACGGGGGTAGAAGCTAGGGGGGACCAGAGGTATAAGCAGGGGGGACCGAGGTAAAAGGTGGGAGGGACTGGGGGTAGAAGTAGGAGGGGCCAGAAGTAAAGTAGGAGGGCCCAGAGATATAAGCTGGGAGGGATAGGGGTGGAACAGAGGGACCAGGGGTAGGAGCTAGGAGGGACCAGGGGTTAGGAGCTAGGAGGGACCAGGGGTAGGAGCTAAGAAAGAGGACCAGGGGGTAGGAGCTAGAGGGACCAGGGGTAGGAGCTAGGAGGGACCAGGGGTAGGAGCTAAGAGGGACCAGGGTAGGAGCTAAGAGGGACCAGGGTAGGAGCTAAGAGGACCAGGGGTAGGAGCTAGGAGGGACCAGGGGTAGGAGCTAAGAGAGACCAGGGGTAGGAGCTAAGAGGGACCAGGGGTAGGAGCTAAGGGGACCAGGGGTAGGAGCTAGGAGGGACCAGGGTAGGAGCTAAGAGAGACCAGGGGTAGGAGCTAAGAGGGACCAGGGGTAGGAGCTAGAGGGACCAGGGGTAGGAGCTAGGAGGGACCAGGGGTAGGAGCTAAGAGGGACCGGGTAGAGCTAAGAGGGACCAGGGGTAGGAGCTAAGAGGGACCAGGGGTAGGAGCTAGAGGGACCAGGGGTAGGAGCTAAGAGGGACAGGGGTAGGAGCTAAGAGGGACCAGGGGTAGGAGCTAAGAGGGACCAGGGGTAGGAGCTAGGAGGGACCAGGGTAGGAGCTAGGAGGGACCAGGGGTAGGAGCTAGGAGGGACCAGGGGTAGGAGCTAAGAGGGACCAGGGGTAGGAGCTAGGAGGGACCAGGGGTAGGAGCTAAGAGGGACCAGGGGTAGGAGCTAGGAGGACCAGGGGTAGGAGCTAGGAGGGACCAGGGGTAGGAGCTAGGAGGGACCAGGGGTAGGAGCTAGGAGGGACCAGGGGTAGGAGCTAGGAGGGACCAGGGGTAGGAGCTAGGAGGGACCAGGGGCAGGAGCTAGGAGGGACCAGGGGCAGGAGCTAGGAGGGACCAGGGGTAGGAGCTAGGAGGGACCAGGGGTAGGAGCTAGGAGGGACCAGGGGTAGGAGCTAGGAGGGACCAGGGGCAGGAGCTAGGAGGGACCAGGGGTAGGAGCTAGGAGGGACCAGGGGTAGGAGCTAGGAGGGACCAGGGGTAGGAGCTAGGAGGGACCAGGGGTAGGAGCTAGGAGGGACCAGGGGTAGGAGCTAGGAGGGACCAGGGGAGGAGCTAGGAGGACCAGGGGCAGGAGCTAGAGGGACCAGGGGTAGGAGCTAGAGAGGGACCAGGGGTAGGAGCTAAGAGGGACCAGGGGTTAGGAGCTAAGAGGACCAGGGGTAGGAGTAAGAGGGACCAGGGGTAGAGCTAGGAGGGACCAGGGGTAGGAGCTAGGAGGGACCAGGGGTAGGAGCTAGAGGGACCAGGGGTAGGAGCTAAGAGGGACCAGGGGTAGTGAGTAGGAGGGACCAGGGGTAGGAGCTAAGAGGGACCAGGGGTAGGAGCTAGGAGGGACCAGGGGTAGGAGCTAAGAGGGACCAGGGGTAGGAGCTAAGAGGGACCAGGGGTAGGAGCTAAGAGGGACCAGGGGTAGGAGCTAAGAGGGACCAGGGGTAGGAGCTAGAGGGACCAGGGTAGGAGCTAAGAGGGACCAGGGGTAGGAGCTAAGAGGACCAGGGGTAGGAGCTAGAGGGACCAGGGGTAGGAGCTAAGAGGGACCAGGGGTAGAGGCTAGGAGGGACCAGGGATAGGAGCTAGGAGGGCCAGGGGTAGGAGCTAAGAGGGCCCAGGGGTAGGAGCTAGGAGGGACCAGAGGTAGGAGCTAGGAGGGACCAGGGTAGGAGCTAGAGGGACCAGGGGTAGGAGCTAAGAGGGACCAGGGTAGGAGCTAAGAGGGACCAGGGGTAGGAGCTAAGAGGGACCAGGGGTAGGAGCTAGGAGGGACCAGGGGTAGGAGCTAAGAGAGACCAGGGGTAGGAGCTAAGAGGGACCAGGGGTAGGAGCTAAGAGGGACCAGGGGTAGGAGCTAGGAGGGACCAGGGGTAGGAGCTAAGAGAGACCAGGGGTAGGAGCTAAGAGGGACCAGGAGGAGTAGGGGACTCAGGGAGGAGCTAGGAGGGACCAGGGGTAGGAGCTAAGAGGGACCAGGGGTAGGAGCTAAGAGGGACCAGGTGGTAGGAGCTAAGAGGGACCAGGGTAGGAGCTAAGAGGCAGGGTAGGAGCTAAGAGGGACCAGGGGTAGGAGCTAAGAGGGACCAGGGGTAGGAGCTAAGAGGGACCAGGGGTAGGAGCTAGGAGGGACCAGGGGTAGGAGCTAGGAGGGACCAGGGGTAGGAGCTAGAGGGACCAGGGGTAGGAGCTAAGAGGGACCAGGGGTAGGAGCTAGGAGGGACCAGGGGTAGGAGCTAAGAGGGACCAGGGGTAGGAGCTAGGAGGGACCAGGGGTAGGAGCTAGGAGGGACCAGGGGTAGGAGCTAGGAGGGACCAGGGGTAGGAGCTAGGAGGGACCAGGGGTAGGAGCAGGAGGGACCAGGGGTAGAGCTAGGAGGGACCAGGGGCAGGAGCTAGGAGGGACCAGGGGCAGGAGCTAGGAGGGACCAGGGTAGGAGCTAGGAGGGACCAGGGGTAGGAGCTAGGAGGGACCAGGGGTAGGAGCTAGGAGGGACCAGGGGCAGGAGCTAGGAGGGACCAGGGGTAGGAGCTAGGAGGGACCAGGGGTGGCTAGGAGACCAGGGTAGGAGCTAGGAGGGACCAGGGTAGGAGCTAGGAGGGACCAGGGGTAGGAGCTAGGAGGGACAGGGGCAGGAGCTAGGAGGGACCAGGGCAGGAGCTAGGAGGGACCAGGGTGGAGCTAGAGGGACCAGGGGTAGGAGCTAGAAGGGACCAGGGGTAGGAGCTAAGAGGGACCAGGGGTAGGAGCTAAGAGGGACCAGGGGCAGGAGCTAGGAAGGACCAGGGGTAGGAGCTAAGAGGGACCAGGGGTAGGAGCTAGGAGGGACCAGGGGTAGGAGCTAGGAGGGACCAGGGGTAGGAGCTAGGAGGGACCAGGGGTAGGAGCTAGGAGGGACCAGGGGTAGGAGCTAGGAGGGACCAGGGGTAGGAGCTAGGAAGGACCAGGGGTAGGAGCTAAGAGGGACCAGGGGTAGGAGCTAGGAGGGACCAGGGGCAGGAGCTAGGATGGACCAGGGGTAGGAGCTAGGAGGGACCAGGGGTAGGAGCTAGGAGGGACCAGGGGTAGGAGCTAGGAGGGACCAGGGGTAGGAGCTAGGAGGGACCAGGGGTAGGAGCTAGGAGGGACCAGGGGTAGGAGCTAGGAGGGACCAGGGGTAGGAGCTAGGAGGGACCAGGGGTAGGAGCTAGGAGGGACCAGGTGTAGGAGCTAAGAGGGACCAAGGGTAGGAGCTAGGAGGGACCAGGGGTAGGAGCTAGGAGGGACCAGGGGTAGGAGCTAGGAGGGACCAGGGGTAGGAGGTAGGAGGGACCAGGGGTAGGAGCTAGGAGGGACCAGGGGAAGGATAGAGTAGGAGGGTCGGGGTTTTTGATTATTGTATATCTCATAAATACAGTGCTTGGACATTAAGAATTCAAATGTTAATGTAGTAGTGAGAGTCACGAGGTACGAAGAAGAATGGGAAGGAACAGTAACACCAGTGATGGTGTTAGTGAGGAGGAGGAGGGACGGTGGGAGGGAAGGAGGGGTGAGGGAGAACGGTGAGAGACAACCACCGTGATAAATGACGGGAAGAGAAAGGAGAGATAGTAAGAGTGAGTGCGAAGATCAGCTGATAGAGGGAGAGAAAGAGGTGGAAAAGGTAAAGGAGGAGGAAGAAGTAGGAAGAGGAAAAATAGGAAGGAGGAGGAAAGCCAAAAAGGGAAAAGATAAATAACACTCAAATACCCGGAGTGATAAAAGGAATCCTGGAGAACAAAGACTAACATCCAGGTGGGATCACCGACCCCCTCCCTCTCTCCCATCAACCCACTTCCCAACCATCTCTTCCACTACGTCCCATCCACCCCGTCTCCCTCCCGCCGTTCAACTTGCACTGATTGCTAGTTCTTGAGTCTGTGTTGATGAGGATAGTGAAGTCTGGCAGGTGAGACTGACCCGTATGAGTGCTTCATGTATGACACATCCTCTCATGGAATGTAACAAGCAAACATGTATAAGTATGGTACGGACGGGTTTACAGCCCATGGCGAGTGAGTCGTAAAACTCCAGGCCAGTGCGTAACCCCACACGATGTCGTGAGTCATGAAAGCATGCATATCTAGCTCCTCTCTCGACTTTGTAGCCGTCAACGAGTAGCAGCACACTGCAAGTGCAAAAATAACACGTCAGGTCAGTGTTGTCTCTCTTTCTTGATTGTTACAGGCTACGAGAGTGTAATTCCTCACGGATCACTCCTTGATACAGTCATTTTCATAGTTACATAAATTATCCTCAAATTCGTCTAACATTTCGAATGAGAAATCTCGCTGATTCAAAATTGGTGAAAAATACAGCAGCCCTGGCTAAATGTTTGAACATCCGGCGAAATGTGTATAAGTTGGCGGCGCTGTGGTCACACAAACGGGAGATGAATTCCAGTGTTGATATATGCAAAATAATGTATTTTGCACATGACAGTGTCAAACACAGTTATAAAAGATTTGTAAACAAACTTACCGAGACAGAATAAGAGAATGATCCTGGACTGTCGGGTTTCATACATAGAAATTTGGAGCACAAAACATGACAGACAATATTAACTCTGTACTAGAAGTGGTCAGTAATACTGTGAAGGTACTAACAGTGGTCAGTAATACTGTGAAGGTACTAACAGTGGTCAGTAATACTGTGAAGGTACTAACAGTGGTCAGTAATACTGTGAAGGTACTAGGAGTGATTAATAATGTGAAGGTACTAGCAGTGATCAATAACACTGTGAAGGTACTAGCAGTGATCAATAGTACTGTGAAGGTACTAGCAGTGATCAATAATACTGTGAAGGTATTAGCAGTGATTAATAATACTGTGAACGTACTAACAGTGATCAATAATACTGTAAAGGTACTAGCAGTGATTAATAATACTGTGAAAGTACTAGCAGTTCTCAGTAATACTGTGAAAGTACTAGCAGTGATCAGTAAGACTAAAGGTACTAGCAGTGATCAATAATACTGTGAAAGTCATTGATATTTTCTGTCACACACACACGCACACACACACACACACACATACACGCACACACACACACACACACACACACACACACACACACACACACACACACACACACACACACACACACACACACACACATTCTCAAAGGTCCGAATTTATCTAGCACTAACGAGGAATCTAATCCAGTGAATCCACGACTCTGTCTGCAAGAAGGCACTTGCTAACATTCTTGTTGCAGCTCTTGCCACGGAGTGTCTTACTCATGTAAATCTCATACTGTTGTATCATGGAAGTGCATCTCTTGACATAAAAAAAAATCATGTTTGAAGACGTTGGGTTTATTCAGTATCTTGAAGGTTTGTATATGGTTGACTGGTAGTTACGTGTTCTGAGAGAACACGGTGAGTGGTTTTGTAGCCTCGCAGAGGTATTATAAAGTTCACGGTTCAGGGAGAATGACCTAGTAGCGACCAGTGAAGAGGCGAGGCCAGGAGCTAGGACTCGACCCCTGCAACCTCAACTAGGTGAGTACACACACACAGCCAGTAGCTATGACTCGACCCCTGCAACCACAACTAGGCGAGTACACACACACACACACACACACACACACGCAGAGCAGGACGATCATGCCTGTCACAGCTGGTGAACCATTATGACAGAATTACGGAAGTATATCTTCAGTCATGGAGTCGTCAAGAAGTGGAATAGCCTAACAAGCGATGTAGTGGAGGCAGGAACCATACATAGCTTTAAGACGAGGTATGGCAAAGCTCAGGGAGCAGAGAGAGGACCTAGTAGCGATCAGTGAAGAGGCGGGGCCAGGAGCTGAGTCTCGACCCCTGCAACCACAATTAGGTGAATTAGGTGAGTACACGCACACGGGCTTGTGTTAGCTTGGCTCACTTCCCCTTCCTTCCCTCACCTTAGCTCTTCCATCACCCTCTTATCGTCTTTCCGCTGACCCTTCTCCCCTTCCTCTCTCCACCACCCGTCCCTCTGTCTCCCCTCTCTCTGTGTCCTCCCTCCTCTCTGCCACCTTCTAGCTCAGACTAACAGTACTGAAGTCTCCCAGCTCAGACTGACACTACTGAAGTGTCCCAGCTCAGGCTGACGCACGCCAGCAGCACACTGCATAAGCACCATCCTGCGTGCTGTAATAAGACAGGGAAACGCAGCTAATTTCCACTGTGTTGGGTAGCCGCACACTGCTGATGTATCCAGTTTTGTTCAATAAAAATCCCCTGACGTTGTGTTCATCTTGGTTCATCTCATTAAGTTGATCATCGTTAAGAAATAAAGCATATCAAGGAAGCCTTAAGTACTCCATCAGAACACGAGGCTACAAAACCGTGTTCTCTCAGAACACGTAACTACCAGTCAACCATATACAAACCTTCAAGATACTGAACAAACCCAACGTCTTCAAACATGATTTTTTTTGACGTCAACAGATGCACTTCCAACCTCCTCCTGAACCTTGGATCAAGCTTCCAACACCGATACAACAGTATGAGATTTACATGAGTAAGACACTCCGTGGCAAGAGTTGCAACAAGAATGTTAGCTAGTGCCTTCTTGCAGACAGAGTCGTGGATTCACTGGATTAGATTCCTCGTTAGTGCTAGATAAATTCGGACCTTCGAGAATCAGTTGGATAAATATACAAATAACCCGCACATAGGAGAGAGAAGCTTACCACGACGTTTCGGACCGAAACGTCATCGTAAGCTCCATCGTAAGTTTATTGTTCCACTTACAGTATTGTGCCTTTTTGTTCTTCATTTGGACAAATACTTTGTAAATATATAATTCTAGCAGTATATAATTATTATAGCGCCGGTGAGCACTAAACAACGTATAATTCTTACCTTGCTTATCGAATGAGATTTAATCAGATTTTATCTCGTATAGAATTGTACTCTCATTTATGGTACACTTTAGGAAGTGGTCACTGCTACTCTGGTAGAGGGTCCAAAAGTACAAAAGGGGGATCAGTAGAGTGGTATGAGTAGTTGCAGTAGCACCATTGTAGAGGTATTGTAGGAGAGAGAGTTGTAGAGTTCCAGCCACTTCTGCCTTTCCTTTTAAATATGCATAGTTAGTTTTTTCCAGTACTGTGGGAAGTTTTCATTACTGCAAATAACCTCAGTGAGGAGTGCACTCTTCTGAGAGCTAGGTTCCTAGGTACCTCAGTGAGGAGTGCACTCTTCTGAGAGCTAGGTTCCTAGGTACCTCAGTGAGGGTGCACTCTTCTGAGAGCTAGGTTCCTAGGTACCTCAGTGAGGAGTGCACTCTTCTGAGAGCTAGGTTCCTAGGTACCTCAGTGAGGAGTGCACTCTTCTGAGAGCTAGGTTCCTAGGTACCTCAGTGAGGAGTGCACTCTTCTGAGAGCTAGGTTCCTAGGTACCTCAGTGAGGAATGCACTCTTCTGAGAGCTAGGTTCCTAGGTACCTCAGTGAGGAGTGCACTCTTCTGAGAGCTAGGTTCCTAGGTACCTCAGTGAGGAGTGCACTCTTCTGAGAGCTAGGTTCCTAGGTACCTCAGTGAGGAATGCACTCTTCTGAGAGCTAGGTTCCTAGGTACCTCAGTGAGGAGTGCACTCTTCTGAGAGCTAGGTTCCTAGGTACCTCAGTGAGGAGTGCACTCTTCTGAGAACTAGGTTCCTAGGTACCTCAGTGAGGAATGCACTCTTCTGAGAGCTAGGTTCCTAGGTACCTCAGTGAGGAATGCACTTTTCTGAGAGCTAGGTTCCTAGGTACCTCAGTGAGGAGTGCACTCTTCTGAGAGCTAGGTTCATAGGTACCTCAGTGAGGAGTGCACTCTTCTGAGAGCTAGGTTCCTAGGTACCTCAGTGAGGAGTGCACTCTTCTGAGAACTAGGTTCCTAGATACCTCAGTGAGGAATGCACTCTTCTGAGAGCTAGGTTCCTAGGTACCTCAGTGAGGAGTGCACTCTTCTGAGAGCTAGGTTCCTAAGGACCTCAGTGAGGAATGCACTCTTTTGAGAGCTAGGTTCCTAGGTACCTCAGTGAGGAGTGCACTCTTCTGAGAGCTAGGTTCATAGGTACCTCAGTGAGGAGTGCACTCTTCTGAGAACTAGGTTCCTAGGTACCTCAGTGAGGAATGCACTCTTCTGAGAACTAGGTTCCTAGATACCTCAGTGAGGAATGCACTCTTCTGAGAGCTAGGTTCCTAGGTACCTCAGTGAGGAGTGCACTCTTCTGAGAGCTAGGTTCCTAGGTACCTCAGTGAGGAGTGCACTCTTCTGAGAGCTAGGTTCCTAAGGACCTCAGTGAGGAATGCACTCTTTTGAGAGCTAGGTTCCTAGGTACCTCAGTGAGGATTGCACTCTTCTGAGAGCTAGGCTCCTAGGTACCTCAGTGAGGAGTGCACTCTTCTGAGAACTAGGTTCCTAGGTACCTCAGTGAGGAATGCACTCTTCTGAGAGCTAGGTTCCTAGGTACCTCAGTGAGGAGTGCACTCTTCTGAGAGCTAGGTTCCTAGGTACCTCAGTGAGGAGTGCACTCTTCTGAGAGCTAGGTTCCTAGGTACCTCAGTGAGGAGTGCACTCTTCTGAGAACTAGGTTCCTAGGTACCTCAGTGAGGAGTGCACTCTTCTGAGCTAGGTTCCTAGGTACCTCAGTGAGGAGTGCACTCTTCTGAGTGCTACGTTCCTAGATACCTCAGTGAGGAGTGCACTCTTCTGAGTGCTACGTTCCTAGATACCTCAGTGGGGAGTGCACTCTTCTGAGAGCTAGGTTCCTAGTTACCTCAGTGAGGGGTGCACTCTTCTGAGAGCTAGGTTCCTAGATACCTCAGTGAGGAATGCACTCTTCTGAGAGCTAGGTTCCTAGGTATCTCAGTGAGGAATGCACTCTTCTGAGAGCTAGGTTCCTAGGTACCTCAGTGAGGGGTGCACTGTTCTGAGAGCTAGGTTCTTAGGTATTTACCATATATTCCCCTCCCCTTTCCTCCTTCACCCTCATTGTCTTCCCTCACCCCTCACTGTCTTCCCTCACCCCACTCACTCAGCAGCTGGACCAGATTCATGGAATGCTCTGTTTTTAAAGAAGTGCAAAGTACCATTAACACGAGCACTCAGTATTCTTTGGAGAAAGAGCTTAGATCTAGGTAAAATACCGGAGGCCTTGAAGAGTACAGACATAGCTCCTTTGCATAAGGGAGGTAGTATAGCACTAGCTGAAAATTACAGACCAGTAGTCCTAACTTCTCACATAATAAAAATATTCGAAAGAGTGATGACCCGGCAGATTACAAATTTCATGGACCAGCACAACCAGCATAACCCGAACCAGCATGGTTTTAGAGCAGGACGATCATGCCTGTCACAACTGCTGAACCATTATGACAGAATTTCGGAGGCATTGGATTTCGACCAAAACGCAGATGTGATTTACACAGATTTTGCAAAGGCGTTTGACAAATGCTATCATGGAGTGATAGCGCACAAAATGAGGGCCATGGGCATTACGAGGAAGGTAGGCAGATGGATTTTCGGGTTCCTAACACACACAGTACAAAAAATAGTAGTGAACATGGCAAGATCCAGCATCAAAGAGGTCAAAAGCTCAGTGCCTCAAGGTACTGTCCTGGCACCTCTGCTGTTTCTCATCCTTATAGCAGACATAGATAAAAACACCCGGCACACTTTTGTATCATCATTTGCAGATGATACTAAAATAAGCATGAAAGTCACTACGGTAGAGGACACTGAAAAATTACAAGAAGACATTAGCAGGGTTTTCCAGTGGGCAGTGGAGAACAACATGACGTTCAGTGGTGATAAGTTTCAGCTGCTTAGGTATGGAAAGAATGAAGAACTCAAAAGGAACACTATATAAAAAACTTAAGAGGGTCATCAGAACGAAAGGAACACGTAAAAGACCTGGGAATAATTATGTCAGCTGACCTTTCTTTTAAAGACCATAGGAAGACAAGATCACAACAGCCAGGAGGATGACGGGGTGGGTATTGAGAATTTTCAAAACGAGGGAAATAATGCCGATGGTGACACTCGCTTAGAATATTGCTCAGTACTGACGGCCCCGTTCAAAGCAGGAGAAATATCAGAGCTGGAACAAAGACAGAGATCGTTTACGGCTCACATTGAGCCAGTAAAGCACCTAAATTACTGGGAACGCCTTTCAAGTCTTGAACATGTATCCATTGGAGACAGAGAGAGAGAGAGAGAGATACATGATAATATATACCTGGAAAGTACTTGAGGGTCTGGTCCCAAATCTGCACACTGCCATAACAACTTACTGGAGTGAGAGATATGGGATGAAATGTAAAATAAACCCAGTAAAGAGCAGGGGTGCGGTGGGGACAATAAGGGAACACTGTATCAACATCCGGGGTCCCAGACTATTCAACATCTTACCAGAAGATATCAGAAACACTGCTGGAACAAGTGTAGAAGCCTGCAAGAGGAAACTGGACAAGTGTCTTCACCGGGTGCCAGATCAACCAGGCTGTTATAGATATGTGGGGCAGCGGGCCTCCAGCAGCAACAGCATGGTTGACCAGGCAATCACCAGACGAGCCTGGCCTATGGCCGGGCTCAGAGAGTAGAGAAACTCTCGAAACTCTTCAAACGTATAAGGTATATCACTGTCTTCCTTCGCCCCACACTGTCTCCCCTCACCCTTCACTGTCTTCCCTCACCTTTCACTGTCTTCCCTTATTGTCTTCCCTCACCCCTCACTGTCTTCCCTCAGCTTCACATTATACTTTCATCTTGTGCTCATCATCTGGTGTTTGCTACCCTCACTCTGGTGTAGTAGTGGTGGTGATGGATCAGCCTACTCTCTTGTGTTCTCTCCTTTTCGACCTCCTCCTCCTCTTCCTTCTCCTCCTCATCCTCTTCTCTTCCTTTTCCCCTAACAGGGAGCTATTACTCTCCTCCCTCTTCTCCCTATCTCTTCTCCCTCTATCCCCATCTACTCTCCCCTCCCGTCCAACAATATGGCCTTCCATGGGTCCAGGGTCGTCAGTCAAGCTTAGCTCCTCACACATGGGTACAGACACTGGTCACACACCCTGGTCAAAACACGCCAGTGGTTACAGCCACTTGTCACTACTTTGGCACACACACGTGTCATTAACCACATAGTGTTCTTGCATAATTGTCTCTGGACCACTCGCAGTTCATTATTTAGTGTCCTGGAGCACCAGCAGTGTCAGGAGGTGTGGTGTAGCACCACCAGCAGTGTCAGGAGGTGTGATGTAGCACCACCAGCATGTCAGGAGGTGTGGTGTAGCACCACCAGCAGTGTCAGGAGGTTGTTGTAGCACCACAGCAGTGTCAGGAGGTGTGATGTAGCACCACCAGCAGTGTCAGAGGTGTGTGTGCACCACCAGCAGTGTCGGATGGTCGTGGTGTAGCACCACCAGCAGTGTCAGGAGGTGATGTGTAGCACCACCAGCAGTGGTCAGGAGGTGTGGTGTAGCACCACCAGCAGTTCAGGAGGTGTGGTGTAGCACCACCACAGTGTCAGGAGGTGTGGTGTAGCACCACCAGCAGTGTCAGGAGGTGTGGTGTAGCACCACCAGCAGTGTCAGGAGGTGTGGTGTAGCACCACCAGCAGTGTCAGGAGGTGTGGTGTAGCACCACCAGCAGTGTCAGGAGGTGTGGTGTAGCACCACCAGCAGTGTCAGGAGGTGTGATGTAGCACCACCAGCAGTGTCAGGAGGTGTGATGTAGCACCACCAGCAGTGTCAGGAGGTGTGGTGTAGCACCACCAGCAGTGTCAGGTGTGGTGTAGCACCACCAGCAGTGTCAGGAGGTGTGGTGTAGCACCACCAGCAGTGTCAGGAGGTGTGGTGTAGCACCACCAACAGTGTCAGGTGTGGTGTAGCACCACCAGCAGTGTCAGGAGGTGTGTGTAGCACCACCAGCAGTGTCAGGAGGTGTGGTGTAGCACCACCAGCAGTGTCAGGAGGTGTGATGTAGCACCACCAGCAGTGTCAGGAGGTGTGGTGTAGCACCACCAGCAGTGTCAGGAGGTGTGGTGTAGCACCACCAGCAGTGTCAGGAGGTGTGATGTAGCACCACCAGCAGTGTCAGGAGGTGTGGTGTAGCACCACCAGCAGTGTCAAGTGGTGTAGCACCACCAGCAGAGTCAGATGTGTGTGTAGCACCACCAGCAGTGTCAGGGTGTGTTAGCACCACCAGCAGTGTCAGGTGTTGTAGCCACGCAGGTCAGTGGTGTAGACCACAGCAGTGTCAGATGTGGTTGTAGCACCACCAGCAGTGTCAGGTGTGTTGTAGCACCACCAGCAGTGTCAGGTGTGTTGTAGCACCACCAGCAGTGTCAGGTGTGTTGTAGCACCACCAGCAGTGTCAGGTGGTGTAGCACCACCAGCAGAGTCAGATGTGTTGTAGCACCACCAGCAGTGTCAGGTGTGTTGTAGCACCACCAGCAGTGTCAGGTGTGTTGTAGCACCACCAGCAGTGTCAGGTGTTGTAGCACCACCAGCAGTGTCAGGTGTTGTAGCACCACCAGCAGTGTCAGGTGTTGTAGCACCACCAGCAGTGTCAGGTGTGTTGTAGCACCACCAGCAGTGTCAGGTGTGTTGTAGCACCACCAGCAGTGTCAGGTGTGTTGTAGCACCACAGCAGTGTCAGGTGTGTTGTAGCACCACCAGCAGTGTCAGGTGTGTTGTAGCACCACCAGCAGTGTCAGGTGTGTTGTAGCACCACCAGCAGTGTCAGGTGTGTTGTAGCACCACCAGCAGTGTCAGGTGTGTTGTAGCACCACCAGCAGTGTCAGGTGTGTTGTAGCACCACCCACCAGCAGTGTCAGGTGTGTTGTAGCACCACCAGCAGTGTCAGGTGTGTTGTAGCACCACCAGCAGTGTCAGGTGTGTTGTAGCACCACCAGCAGTGTCAGGTGTGTTGTAGCACCACCAGCAGTGTCAGGTGTGTTGTAGCACCACCAGCAGTGTCAGGTGTGTTGTAGCACCACCAGCAGTGTCAGGTGTGTTGTAGCACCACCAGCAGTGTGTTCAAGGTGTGTTGTGAGCACCACCAGCAGTGTCAGGTGTGTTGTAGCACCACCAGCAGTGTCAGGTGTGTTGTAGCACCACCAGCAGTGTCAGGTGTGTTGTAGCACCACCAGCAGTGTCAGGTGTGTTGTAGCACCACCAGCAGTGTCAGGTGTGTTGTAGCACCACCAGCAGTGTCAGGTGTGTGTAGCACCACCAGCAGTGTCAGGTGTGTTGTAGCACCACCAGCAGTGTCAGGTGTGTGTAGCACCACCAGCAGTGTCAGGTGTGTTGTAGCACCACCAGCAGTGTCAGGTGTTTGTAGCACCACCAGCAGTGTCAGGTGTGTTTGTAGCACCACCCAGCGTGTCACGCAGTGTCAGGTGTGTTGTAGCACCACCAGCAGTGTCAGGTGTTGTAGCACCACCAGCAGTGTCAGGTGTGTTGTAGCACCACCAGCAGTGTCAGGTGTTGTAGCACCACCAGCAGTGTCAGGTGTGTTGTAGCACCACCAGCAGTGTCAGGTGTTGTAGCACCACAGCAGTGTCAGGTGTGTTGTAGCACCACCAGCAGTGTCAGGTGTGTTGTAGCACCACCAGCAGTGTCAGGTGTTGTAGCACCACCAGCAGTGTCAGGTGTGTTGTAGCACCACCAGCAGTGTCAGGTGTGTGTTGTAGCACCACCAGCAGTGTCAGGTGTGTTGTAGCACCACCAGCAGTGTCAGGTGTTTGTAGCACCACCAGCAGTGTCAGGTGTGTTGTAGCACCACCAGCAGTGTCAGGTGTTGTAGCACCACCAGCAGTGTCAGGTGTGTTGTAGCACCACCAGCAGTTGTACAGGTGTGGTGTTGTAGCACCACCAGCAGTGTCAGGTGTGTTGTAGCACCACCAGCAGTGTCAGGTGTGTTGTAGCACCACCAGCAGTGTCAGGTTGTTGTAGCACCACCAGCAGTGTCAGGTGTGTTGTAGCACCACCAGCAGTGTCAGGTGTGTTGTAGCACCACCAGCAGTGTCAGGTGTGTGTAGCACCACCAGCAGTGTCAGGTGTGTTGTAGCACCACCAGCAGTGTCAGGTGTGTTGTAGCACCACCAGCAGTGTCAGGTGTGTTGTAGCACCACCAGCAGTGTCAGGTGTGTTGTAGCACCACCAGCAGTGTCAGGTGTTTGTAGCACCACCAGCAGTGTCAGGTGTGTTGTAGCACCACCAGCAGTGTCAGGTGTGTTGTAGCACCACCAGCAGTGTCAGGTGTGTTGTAGCACCACCAGCAGTGTAGGTGTGTTGTAGCACCACCAGCAGTGTCAGGTGTTGTAGCACCACCAGCAGTGTCAGGTGTGTTGTAGCACCACCAGCAGTGTCAGGTGTGTTGTAGCACCACCAGCAGTGTCAGGTGTGTTGTAGCACCACCAGCAGTGTCAGGTGTGTTGTTAGCACCACCAGCAGTGTCAGGTGTGTTGTAGCACCACCAGCATTCAGTGTGTTGTAGCACCCCAGCAGTGTCAGGTGTTGTAGCACCTACCAGCAGTGTCAGGTGTGTTGTAGCACCACCAGCAGTGTCAGGTGTGTTGTAGCACCACCAGCAGTGTCAGGTGTGTTGTAGCACCACCAGCAGTGTCAGGTGTGTTGTAGCACCACCAGCAGTGTCAGGTGTGTTGTAGCACCACCAGCAGTGTCAGGTGTGTTGTAGCACACCAGCAGTGTCAGGTGTGTTGTAGCACCACCAGCAGTGTCAGGTGTGTTGTAGCACCACCAGCAGTGTCAGGTGTGTTGTAGCACTACCAGCAGTGTCAGGTGTGTTGTAGCACCACCAGCAGTGTCAGGTGTGTTGTAGCACCACCAGCAGTGTCAGGTGTGTTGTAGCACCACCAGCAGTGTCAGGTGTGTTGTAGCACTACCAGCAGTGTCAGGTGTGTTGTAGCACCACCAGCAGTGTCAGGTGTGTTGTAGCACCACCAGCAGTGTCAGGTGTGTTGTAGCACCCACCAGCAGTGTGCAGGTGTGTTGTAGCACCACCAGCAGTGTCAGGTGTGTTGTAGCACCACCAGCAGTGTCAGGTGTGTTGTAGCACCACCAGCAGTGTCAGGTGTGTTGTAGCACCACCAGCAGTGTCAGGTGTGTTGTAGCACCACCAGCAGTGTCAGGTGTGTTGTAGCACCACCAGCAGTGTCAGGTGTGTTGTAGCACCACCAGCAGTGTCAGGTGTGTTGTAGCACCACCAGCAGTGTCAGGTGTGTTGTAGCACCACCAGCAGTGTCAGGTGTGTTGTAGCACCAGCAGTGTCAGGTGTGTTGTAGCACCACCAGCAGTGTCAGGTGTGTTGTAGCACCACCAGCAGTGTCAGGTGTTGTAGCACCACCAGCAGTGTCAGGTGTTGTAGCACCACCAGCAGTGTCAGGTGTGTTGTAGCACCACCAGCAGTGTCAGGTGTGTTGTAGCACCACCAGCAGTGTCAGGTGTTGTAGCACCACCAGCAGTGTCAGGTGTGTTGTAGCACCACCAGCAGTGTCAGGTGTGTTGTAGCACCACCAGCAGTGTCAGTTGTTGTAGCACCACCAGCAGTGTCAGGTGTGTTGTAGCACCACCAGCAGTGTCAGGTGTGTTGTAGCACCACCAGCAGTGTCAGGTGTGTTGTAGCACCACCAGCAGTGTCAGGTGTGTTGTAGCACCACCAGCAGTGTCAGGTGTGTTGTAGCACCACCAGCAGTGTCAGGTGTGTTGTAGCACCACCAGCAGTGTCAGGTGTGTTGTAGCACCACCAGCAGTGTCAGGTGTGTTGTAGCACCACCAGCAGTGTCAGGTGTGTTGTAGCACCACCAGCAGTGTCAGGTGTGTTGTAGCACCACCAGCAGTGTCAGTGTGTTGTAGCACCACCAGCAGTGTCAGGTGTGTTGTAGCACCACCAGCAGTGTCAGGTGTGTTGTAGCACCACCAGCAGTGTCAGATGTGTTGTAGCACCACCAGCAGTGTCAGGTGTGTTGTAGCACCACCAGCAGTGTCAGGTGTGTTGTAGCACCACCAGCAGTGTCAGGTGTTGTAGCACCACCAGCAGTGTCAGGTGTGTTGTAGCACCACCAGCAGTGTCAGGTGTTGTAGCACCACCAGCAGTGTCAGGTGTGTTGTAGCACCACCAGCAGTGTCAGGTGTGTTGTAGCACCACCAGCAGTGTCAGGTGTTGTAGCACCACCAGCAGTGTCAGGTGTTGTAGCACCACCAGCAGTGTCAGGTGTGTTGTAGCACCACCAGCAGTGTCAGATGTGTTGTAGCACCACCACAGCAGTGTCAGGTGTGTTGTAGCACCACCAGCAGTGTCAGGTGTGTTGTAGCACCACCAGCAGTGTCAGGTGTGTTGTAGCACCACCAGCAGTGTCAGGTGTGTTGTAGCACCACCAGCAGTGTCAGGTGTGTTGTAGCACCACCAGCAGTGTCAGGTGTTGTAGCACCACCAGCAGTGTCAGGTGTGTTGTAGCACCACCAGCAGTGTCAGGTGTGTTGTAGCACCACCAGCAGTGTCAGGTGTGTTGTAGCACCACCAGCAGTGTCAGGTGTGTTGTAGCACCACCAGCAGTGTCAGGTGGTTGTAGCACCACCAGCAGTGTCAGGTGTGTTGTAGCACCACCAGCAGTGTCAGGTGTGTTGTAGCACCACCAGCAGTGTCAGGTGTTGTAGCACCACCAGCAGTGTCAGGTGTGTTGTAGCACCACCAGCAGTGTCAGGTGTGTTGTAGCACCACCAGCAGTGTCAGGTGTGTGTAGCACCACCAGCAGTGTCAGTGTGTTGTAGCACCACCAGCAGTGTCAGGTGTGTTGTAGCACCACCAGCAGTGTCAGGTGTGTTGTAGCACCACCAGCAGTGTCAGGTGTGTTGTAGCACCACCAGCAGTGTCAGGTGTTGTAGCACCACCAGCAGTGTCAGGTGTTGTAGCACCACCAGCAGTGTTTTATCACGTCATTACTCTTAAATATTCCATGGCAGGTATTTATGTTGGATCCTTCTATTATTGGTGATGGAACAACTGTTGTTTTGTTTCCTAGTGAGTGATTCAGTGTGATAGTACGAGGGGAGAGGAGGGGAGAGGAAGGTATCCATCTCCCCTCACCCCCTACTTACTCCCCTCATCTCTCCATTACTGTACAAAAGTACAGCCACCATAACTACGCTCCCCACCATCTCCACCACTAGCACCACAACCACTACTATCACCAAGGCCATCACACACATACCATCACACACATACCATCACACACATACCATCACACACATACCATCACACACATACCATCACACACATACCATCACACACATACCATCACACACATACCATCACACACATACCATCACACACATACCATCACACACATACCATCACACACATACCATCACACACATACCATCACACACACATACAACCACCAAATCTCCATAGTTCTGATGCCTCTGTTCATGTAACAGTAAATAGATACCCGTGTGTTAGTAGACTGTTGTGGGTGGCATACTTGAGAATGAAGTATAATTGGATAAGGCCGTGCCATGAGATGAAGTATAACTTAGGTAAGGCCGTGCTATGAAGTGAAGTATAACTTGGATAAGGTTGTGCTATGAGGTGAAGTATAACTTGGATAAGGTTGTGCTATGAGGTGAAGTATAACTTGGATAAGGTTGTGCTATGAAGTATAACTTGGATAAGGTTGTGCTATGAGGTGAAGTATAACTTGGATAAGGTTGTGCTATGAGGTGAAGTATAACTTGGATAAGGTTGTGCTATGAGGTGAAGTATAACTTAGGTAAGGCCGTGCTCTGAGGTGAGATATTACTTAGACAAGGCTGGACTATGAGTTGAAGTATAACTTAGATAAGGCTGGACTATAAGGTGAAGTATAACCTAGATAAGCCGTGGGAGGATAGCAGGTGTTAGCCTTTAAATTCTAGGGTTTTAAAAATAGTCATCAACATTGTGAGTGCAACAGTTCTCAGGTAAGATTTTTATTACAGTATCTTCAAGTTTTGTTGAAGCCTTCCTGTAGAAGATAGATACGCTCTGACGTGGCGAAGGAGGTTCACGGTGGAAGGATGGTCAGGTCACGCTACGACAGACCCTTGAAGACAAGGTACAAAATTAGACTTTTAGCGAGTTTAAAGTTCTGCTCTGGAGCTTTATCAAGTCATGATTTGATAAAGTCCTACAAAGAGAGAAACGTTGTGCCAATAAACTTACTCTAAGTTTTGTCTTTCCTCTCAAACGTGTCTGTAATACATCATTTCATTTAGATGAGACCAGCAGGTGAAGGAGTCAACATTCAGTTGCCTAGGTAATCAGTTCACCTTCAGTCAGGTGTGGTAAGGCAGCTCCAGAAATTAGAAGGTCTTGCATCAGTTGTTGGAGAGTTTAGGACGCTGTGGAACACTACCTCCACGAGTGAGGAGGAAGTGAAGCACCTGGCCAAGGAGCTGCAAGAATTAACAACGTCTTGTGGCACTAGCTTGAGGAGTTAGTGTGACCTGATCACTTCCTCAAGTCATCGTATATAACAATTCTTTGTCTTTACCTGCGGCACTTGGCCTCGTCCCTATGTAAATACCCATTAAATTGCCTGCTCATTTGTATATGTATGAGCAACCTGCTCTCTCTCTCTCTCTCTCTCTCTCTCTCTCTCTTCTCTCTCTCTCTCTCTCTCTCTCTCTCTCTCTCTCTCTCTCTCTTTGTCTATGTGTGTGTACCCCTAGAAATGAGGTAAACAGTAAGTTCAGAAGACAGAAGATAGGGTATCCAACAAGTGTCAAGTTATGAGAGAAAGTTGTAAAAAAAAAACTGATACGGTAGCTATAACGGAGACAAAACCTCTTAGGGATGATAACACTTGCAGTAAACCCAGAGGGCTATCAAACAGTAAGAAGGGAAAAAGTAACCAAAGGAAGACTGGGGGGGGGGGGTAGTACTGATATTCAGAAGTCACTAGAGATTTGAGGGACTAGGAAACTTGGAAACAGGAGAGCTGATGGGCTAAGTAGCAGGTAGTGTAGTATCCGGAAACAGAAAAGTAACAGTAGCAGTAATATATAATTCTTCAACAAACAAAAGAAGAGTATAACTAAAAGAACAAGACAATGATTCATGTACTGGAATTAGTGGCTGAAAGAGCAAAAAGGAAAGGAGGTAAACTGCTGGTACTAGGAGACTTCAGCCACAAGGATATTGACTGGGAAAACTGGGACCTCCATGAAGGACCAAAAAACATGGAGAGAGAATTTATGGACACAGTTATGAAGAACTTTCTGAACCAACATGTGAAGGAAACAAGAGTGAGGGGAGGAGATGAACCAGCGAGACTTGATTTAGTTGTCACACTCAGTGAATATGACATAGCGGAAATTAATTATTGGGAGTCAGTAGGAGCGAGCGACCATGTGGTACCAAGCTTTAAGTACCTATTGGAAAGGGGAATGAAAAAAAAGGGAAGAAGAAAGCAACAGAAAATGGAACTACAGAAGAGGGGACTATACTGGCATGATGAGTTTTCTGAAAGAAGGGGAATGGGAAAGGAAAGTGGAAGACAGACCTGTACAAGAAATGATGGAGACAATAGAGTCAACGGTGAAAGTCCTACCAAACACGAAGAAAAGCAGGAAAAACAATTGAGTCTATCATGGGTTAATCAAGAGTGCAGAGAGGACAAGGGAAGGAGCAAGATGGCTTTGAAAAATATATAGCAAATATAAAAGCAGAAAACCAAGAAGCAAGCAGGAGCTAGGAACGAACATGTAAGAACTAGAAGGAAAGCTGAAGGACAATTTGAAAATTATATACGTAGTGTCGAAGCTAAAACTGAACCTAACTTACTCCGCAGCCACGTAAGAAAAAAGACGACTGTAAAGGAGCAAGTTATATGGCTGAGGACGTAGGAAAGGAGAATAACAGAGAAGTTTCTGAAGTACTTAGCAAAACATTCAAAAGTCTTCGTAGAGGAAAGTAGAGAAGTACCTGAAGGTACCGTAGACAGAACAGACCATCAGGTACTGCAGAGTATCAGCACAACAAAAGGAGAAGTAACAAGACTTCTACAAGAGTTGGGTGTAACAAAAAAATGGGACCTGATAACACATCTCCATGGGTGCTGAGAGAAGGGGCGAAACAACTATGTGACTTAATAGCAAAGGCATTCAGTCATTTCCTCCAGTCAGGACAGTTGCCAGAATATTGGAAAATGACAAATGTCATTCCTGTATATAAAACAAGAGGACAGACAAGAGGCTCTGAATTACAAGCCAATATCTTTAACCTGCATACTGTCAAAAGTTCTGGAGAAAATCGTACGGAAAAGAATATTTGGGACATTTCGACAAAAGATTTTTTACGGAAATCAGCATGGATTTAGGTGTAGAAAATCCTACCTTGCGAAATTGCAAGAATTCCACAACAGAGACACTGTAATATAACAGGACAAACAAAATAAAAAGCAGAGTTTTCCTGTGTGTCAAGGAGTACCTAAATGACAGAAGGTTGAGAGTAACAGTAAGGGATGAGACATCGAAATAGGAGAGAATAACGAGTACCAGAATTAAGTGACATGCGCTACGAGAAGTTGAAAGAACTAAACTGGATGACCTTAGAGGAGAGAAGGACTAGAAGACATAATTACTACGTAAAAATAATCTTAGGAGGAATTTATAGGGCTGGTCGGGACATCTTGTTTGAATTAAGAGGACCAGGATCAGCGTGACACAGGTGGAAGCTGAAGACGTAGATGAGCTGTAGGAATGTAAGGAAGTATTTCTCTTTAGTATCTGGATTGAAAAGATAAGTGACTTGGATGAGGCAATGGTGTAGGCAAGTTCAATACACAGCTTCAAGAACAGATGTGATAAAAGTATATATATATATATATATATATATATATATATATATATAAATATAATATATATATATTATATATATATAATATAATATATATATATATATGTATGTATGTATGTATGAGTGTGCTTTATATATGTATTAAGGTGATTAATCCCTATAGAATAAAATGTAAAATTATAAGATGTTGATGTGGTGAAAGGCGCCCGTGTGCTAGTACATACTCACGATACACATATCTATGGATGTGCCAGGGTATCGGTATGGGTGGTATCTGCTAATTTTGATGTTATTGGTATCGGTCTAAAATTGATTAACAATATCAGCAAAAGTTTGGATCTCGTTCCATCCCTACACATATCAAATTTGAAGCACTTTGAAGAATGTATTGAGGTGGCGAGAAACATACACCTAATTGAAATATAAAATTCCTGCCAGGATAATCACCGATCATCGGGAATGAAGATTAGGCAAGAGGATGTAGATATTAACAAGAGAAGTTTTTTTAAGGATTCATCATTATTACTTCACCGGGATTGTTAATTGCTACCTTGTGTTACGTGTGGACGTAAACATACAGAGAAAATAGCAATACCTTTTATGATTGTAGGGGAAGATAAGCTTCTTATAGTTGCTGCGAGTTGCAGAGACCCTCAGCAGGTCCAGCTACATGTATATATTAAGATGTGTTATGCAGGATACTGCATTGTTGTAATAAAGTGTATATAACATAAATAGTTTATATTGTAAGGGAAAGGTGTTCAACAGATGTATAAATAATGTCAGTGTTTTGGGTGGACACGTCTATTATAGACGTTTATATAGGTGGACACGTCTATTATAGACGTCTATATAGGTGGACACGTCTATTATAGACGTCTGTATAGGTGGACATGTCTATTATAGACGTTTGTATAGGTGGACACGCCTATTATAGACGTCTATATAGGTGGACACGTCTATTATAGAAGTCTATATAGGTGAACACGCCTATTATGAACGTCTATATAGGTGGACACGTCTATTATAGACGTCTATATAGGTGGACACGTCTATTATAGACGTCTATATAGGTGGGCACATCTATTATAGACGTCTATATAGGTGAACACGTCTATTGCAGACGTCTGTATAGGTGGACACGTCTATTATAGATAACTTTATAGGTGGACACGTCTATTATATATGTCTGTATAAAGGGACATGTCTATTATAGACGTCTGTATAGGTGGACATGTCTGTTATGGATGTTTATATAAGTGGACACGTCTCTTATAGATGTCTGTATAAAGGGACACGTCTATTGTAGATGTCTGTATAGGTTTACACGTCTATAATAGATGTCTTTATAGGTGGACACGTCTATTATATATGTTTATATAAAGGGACACGTCTATTATATGTTTATATAAAGGAACACGTCTATTATAGATGTCTATATAGGTGGACACTTTTATTATAGACATGTCCACCCAAAACACTGACATTATTTATACATTTATGGAACAATTTTTCCTTAAAATATAAATTCTTTATTTTATATACATTTATGACAACAGTGCAGTAACCTGCACAACAAAATGTTAGGTGACTGGTACTCGTGATACCAGCTGTGTGGTCTGGTATTATATACATCTGCATCAAATACTAGGAAAGCGTCAGACACTTGCCCTCTTACTGAAAAATAACAGTTAGCTACTCACTAACCTGGATGACTGTGTCAACACTTATTCGAAATAGCTCTATCGTTTTTTTTTTTTTAGTTATTCAAAAACTTCAATGCATAAATGCTACATGTTAAGAAATAATTCATCAGTGTGGTATCAGAACTTTCCATTGAATAAGTGAGTGACATCCGACGAAAAGTAATTGAGTTGTATTCTGATGTTCTTCAGAACAGTGGCAGTTCAAGAGGTGAGACTATTTGTGCTTAATTTTCCTTAGTGGAAGTGTATGTGACAAAATTACTTTTAGAGCAGCAGGAGTCGTTCATCATGCTAGGTGCATGACTAGGCTCATCTCTTCTTGCAGGGTTGTAGTATTTACAAAACAGTTTAAACTGACTGTATCCAGGGATAAAACACACTTTACATGAAATGTGTTTGTTTATCATAACTTTTATGCTAAGTACTGCACTTATCATTTAACATTCGTGCTAATAAAATCTCTAACAAAAAATTTCGTGTTTGTGTCTTAATTATAGCAAATATCTGAATGAGGTGTTGAGTGATCACTGCACTGAACCGACATCTGTCACACTTATCAGAGGAGCTCATGGACTCTCCTCCCTCGATACGCTTGTAAATATTGATGAAATAATCACAGTGATCGATGGTCTGAACAGACGAGCTGAAACCAGTGTGCACGGTGGCCATCATGCACATTCTTTAACACAACATTTTTCCAACACTCTCTCTACGCAACAGAAAACATGAGATGTCTCTGATGCTGTGACTAGAATAAAGCACAACAGTTGCTTAACAGTGTTTGCACGAACACTTAACTAACTGGGAAATCTGTTCCATCTATAAATTTATACAGTGATAAGTGACAGAGGAACCTTCTGAATGACTCATGATAAAAGGATTTTTTCCTCTTACTGTAAACCTGACAAACTTTCTGAGAAGCTGCCCTTCTACATTCTCACTTTATTTCCGACTCGCGGTGTGATTCTCTCCAGGTTAGTGTTTAGCAACACTGTAGTGAAAGTTACTAGTGTTTAGTAATATTATAGTCACGTGTTGGTAGTGTTTGGTAACACTATAGTGAAAGTTACAATATTAGCCGTAATAGTAACATGACTCAGTCACTCACTTTAAACTTTATATAATTAATCTAGAAATACAAATGTTGAAAATAAAGACGGAAATGTTGGAGACCGCTGTCTTTACTAAATTATCTCTTTTTCTTGCTCTCTTTAATGTCTCTCAGTGCCTCTTATTTCCTCCTATATCACTCCCAACAACTCTTTATTTTTCCCTATATCTCTTATTTCCTCCCAAAAACTCTTATTTTTCCCTATATCTCTTATTTCCTCCAATAACTTATTTTTTCCTGCATCTTATTTCCTCCGAATAACTCAATTTTCTCTATATATTTCCTCCCAGTACCTCATATTTCATCCCTACACCATTTATTTTCTCTCTATACCTCTTATTTCCTACCTACAACTCTATTTTCTCCCTAGGCCTCTTATTTCCTCCCTACACCTCTTATTTCCTTCCTCCCAATCCATTATTTCACCCACACCCTATTTCTCACTCTGTCTCACTCTGTCATTCTCATCTCTCTGGTTGAGCACCAAGATAATATCCGGCAGAGTCAACCTCTACATGATGATGGCCATGAGAAACAGAGAGACAGAGAGAGAGAGAGAGAGAGAAGGAGAGAGAGAGACAGACAGAGACAGAGAGACAGTTTAATACTTGTAACAAGGAAGGAGTGGCTAGTGGGGGCGTGAAGGGGTGGAGGTGACATTATAGAAGGCGTGGTGTGGAGGAATGGAGAGGGGTGATGGGGTGAGTAAGAGGAAGAATGATGGGGAGGGGGGTGTGGGGAGATGGGGTGGGGTAGAGAGAGGTGTGAGAAGAGAGGCAGGTGATATGACGGCTGGCAGGAAGTTACATAGATCTATTTACGATGCAAATATTGTGGTTTTATTGAGTATAATTGTTGTTGTTGTTGTTGTTGCGGCCAGCAATAACAGCCCGGTTGATCAGACCCTGATTCACCATGAGGCCTGGTCTCAGACCGGGCCGCGGGGGCGTTGACCCCCGAAACCCTCTCCAGGTAAACTCCAGGTTGCTGCATTGCTTCCAGCTACCCTTCTCCACGCTACCCCCGCCGCTCCCCTCCTTCACTCCCTCCTAGACTCCCATCCTCTCCTCTTCTCCGCCTACCCCCGCCGCTCCCCAATTTGCTCCCATCCTCTCCTCTTCTCCGCCTACCCCGCCGCTCCCCTCCTTCCTTCACTCCCTCCTAGACTCCCATCCTCTCCTCTTCTCCGCCTACCCCGCCGCTCCCCTCCTTCACTCCCTCCTAGACTCCCATCCTCTCCTCTTCTCCGCCTACCCCCGCCGCTCCCCTCCTTCCTTCTCTCCCTCCTAGACTCCCATCCTCTCCTCTTCTCCGCCTACCCCCGCCGCTCCCCCTCCTTCACTCCCTCCTAGACTCCCATCCTCTCCTCTTCTCCGCCTACCCCCGCCGCTCCCCTCCTTCCTTCACTCCCTCCTAGACTCCCTTCCTCTCCTCTTCTCCCCCTACCCCCCCGCTCCCCCCCCTTTCCCTTCTCTCCCTCCTAGACTCCCATTCTTCCTTTCTCCGCCTACCCCGCCGCTCCCTCCTTCCTTCCTCCCTCCTAGACCCCCTTTTCTCTCCTCTTCTCCGCCTACCCCCGCCGCTCCCCTCCTTCCTTCTCTCCCTCCTAGACTCCCATTCTCTCCTCTCTCCGCCTACCCCGCCGCTCCCCCCTTCCTTCTCCCCCTTTCCTAG
This sequence comes from Cherax quadricarinatus, assembly GCF_026875155.1. NCBI lineage: Eukaryota > Metazoa > Arthropoda > Malacostraca > Decapoda > Parastacidae > Cherax > Cherax quadricarinatus. The sequence goes on along the minus strand of NC_069413.1, from coordinate 69,202,470 downwards.
ACTCCATTTCTCTCTCTTTCTCCGCTACCCCCCCCGTTGTTCTTTTTCTTAGGATCCAATTTTCTTGTTTCTCTTTTTTCCAAAACGGATTCCTTTCTTTTAAAAATTGCGATTACTAAACCGAGTGTGTTGGCCTAGATTCATAGGGGAAGTTAACTGGAGATTAAAGTTAGCTGGTGGGTTCGTTAATTCATCACTGGTGGGTCCATGGCGTAGTGTTAAAGTGTGTCTGAGCTGGGGATTTCAGTAGTGTCAGTCTGAGCTGGGAATTCAGTAGTTTTCAGTCTGAGCTGGGAAACTTCATTGGCGTCAGTTTGAGCTGACAGACAACAGTAGGATAATGAGGATATCGTCAAGTATTCCATTAAAGGTACATCGTTTACGAAAGCTTCTCCATTAAATTAACAACAAAAACAACAAAAACAACAACAACAATAATAATAATAATAATAATAATAATAATAATAATAATAATAATAATAATAATAATAATAATAATCGATCAGCTTAATGGTGAGGGTGGTCTGGTGTTGTGGGGTTGGATCAGAAGGGGGATGGGTTGATGCCCGGGGGGGGGGTAGTAAAGGTATCCTCCCGCCACTCCCATTCCTTACCTTATTAAGAATCCACGTCTCTTATTTCGGTATAAATGATAGGGACGTTTCCCTTTTCCTCTAAATTTGTTGTGGCTTATGGTCCTGAATTAAAATAAAATGTGAATAATTTGTGTGTGTGTGTGTGCACTTACCTAGTTGTACTCACCTAGTTGTGGTTGCGGGGATCGAGTCACAGTTCCTGGCCCCGCCTCTTCAACTGGCCGCTACTCAGTCACTCTTCCCACTCCATGAGCTTTATCATACCTCATCTTAAAGCTATGTATGGTTCCTGCATCCACTACCTCACTTCCTAGGCTATTCCACTTCCTGACAACTCTATGACTGAAGAAATACTTCCTAACATCCCTTTGACTCATCTGGGTCTTCAACTTCCATTTGTGACTCTGTTTCTGTGTCCCCTCTCTGGAACATCCTGGCTCTGTCCACCTTGTCTATTCCACGCAGTATTTTGTATGTCGTTATCATGTCTCCCCTAACCCTGCTGTCCTCCTTTCGTCATAGGACATTCCCCTTAGATCTGGAACTAACCTTGTCGCAGACCTTTGCACCTTCTCTAATTTCTTGACGTGCTTGATCAAGTGTGGGTTCCAAACAGGTGCTGCATACTCCAGTATGGGCCTGACGTACAAAGTGTACAGTGCCTTGAACGATTCCTTACTTAGGTATCGGAACGCTGTTCTCAGGTTTGCCAGGCGCCCATATGTTGCAGCAGTTATCTGGTTGATGTGTGCTTCCGGAGACGTACTCGGTGTTATACTCACCCCAAGATCTTTCTACTTGAGCGAGGTTTGCAGTCTTTGGCCACCTAGCCTATACGCCGTCTGCGGTCTTCTGTGCCCTTCCCCAATCTTCATGACTTTGCATTTTGGGGGGTTAAAGTTTGGAGAAGCGAGTTGCTGGACCAGGTGTCCCGTCTGTCCAGGTCTCTTTGAAGCCCTGCCTGATCCTCATCTGATTTAAATTTTCCTCATTTAAATTCACATCATCTGCGAACAAAGGGAAATTCTGAGTCTAACCCTTCCATCATGTCGTTCACATATACCAAAAATAGTACTGGTCCTAGGACCGACCCCTGTGGGACCCCGCTCGTCACAGGTGCCCACTGTGATACCTCATCACGTACCATGACTCGTTGTTGCCTCCCTGTCAGGTATTCTCTGATCCATTGCAGTGCCCTTCCTGTTATATGCGCCTGATCCTCTAGCTTCTGCACTAATCTCTTGTGAGGAGCTGTGCCAAAGGCCTTCTTGCAGTCCAAGAAGATGCAATCAACCCACCCCTCTCTCTCGTGTCTTAGTTCTGTTACTTTATCATAAAACTCCAGTAGATTTGTGGCACAGATTTGCCTTCCAAAAATCTGTGCTGGTTGTCGTTTATAATCTTGTTCCGTTCCAGGTGCTCCACCACTCTCCTCCTGATAACCTTCTCCATGACTTTGCATACTATACACATCAGTGACACTGGTCTATAGTTTAGTGCCTCTTTTCTGTGTCCTTTTTTAAAAATGGGAACTACATTTGCCGAACAAGATGGGTCCTACACAGATGACAGCAAGGAAATGAGTGAGCTACTCAAGTCCCAATATGACTCAGTTTCTAGCAAGCCACTAACCAGACTGAGAGTCGAAGATCAAAATGAATTTTTTATGAGAGAGCCACAGAATTTGGTTAACACAAGCCTATCTGATGTTATCCTGACGCCAAATGAATTCGAACAGGCGATAAATGACATGCCCATGCACTCTGCCCCAGGGCCAGACTCATGGAACTCCGTGTTCATCAAGAACTGCAAGAAGCCCCTATCACGAGCCTTTTCCATCCTATGGAGAGGGAGCATGGACACGGGGGTCGTCCCACAGTTACTAAAAACAACAGACATAGCCCCACTCCACAAAGGGGGCAGTAAAGCAACAGCAAAGAACTACAGACCGATAGCACTAACATCCCATATCATAAAAATCTTTGAAAGAGTCCTAAGAAGCAAGATCACCACCCATCTAGAAACCCATCAGTTACACAACCCAGGGCAACATGGGTTTTAGAACAGGTCGCTCCTGTCTGTCTCAACTATTGGATCACTACGACAAGGTCCTAGATGCACTAGAAGACAAAAAGAATGCAGATGTAATATATATACAGACTTTGCAAAAGCCTTCGACAAGTGTGACCATGGCGTAATAGCGCACAAAATGCGTGCTAAAGGAATAACAGGAAAAGTCGGTCGATGGATCTATAATTTCCTCACTAACAGAACACAGAGAGTAGTAGTCAACAGAGTAAAGTCCGAGGCAGGCACGGTGAAAAGCTCTGTTCCACAAGGCACAGTACTCGCTCCCATCTTGTTCCTCATCCTCATATCTGACATAGACAAGGATGTCAGCCACAGCATCGTGTCTTCCTTTGCAGATGACACCCGAATCTGCATGACAGTGTCTTCCATTGCAGACACTGCAAGGCTCCAGGCGGACATCAACCAAATCTTTCAGTGGGCTGCAGAAAACAATATGAAGTTCAACGATGAGAAATTTCAATTACTCAGATATGGTAAACACGAGGAAATTAAATCTTCATCAGAGTACAAAACAAATTCTGGCCACAAAATAGAGCGAAACACCAACGTCAAAGACCTGGGAGTGATCATGTCGGAGGATCTCACCTTCAAGGACCATAACATTGTATTAATCGCATCTGCTAGAAAAATGACAGGATGGATAATGAGAACCTTCAAAACGAGGGCTGCCAAGCCCATGATGACACTCTTCAGGTCACTTGTTCTATCTAGGCTGGAATATTGCTGCACACTAACATCACCTTTCAAGGCAGGTGAAATTGCTGACCTAGAAAATGTACAGAGAACCTTCACGGCGCGCATAACGGAGATAAAACACCTCAATTACTGGGAGCGCTTGAGGTTCCTGAACCTGTATTCCCTGGAACGCAGGCGGGAGAGATACATGATAATATACACCTGGAAAATCCTAGAGGGACTAGTACCGAACTTGCACACGAAAATCACTCACTACGAAAGCAAAAGACTTGGCAGATGATGCAACATCCCCCAATGAAAAGCAGGGGTGTCACTAGCACGTTAAGAGACCATACAATAAGTGTCAGGGGCCCGAGACTGTTCAACTGCCTCCCAGCATACATAAGGGGGATTACCAACAGACCCCTGGCAGTCTTCAAGCTGGCACTGGACAAACACCTAAAGTCGGTTCCTGATCAGCCGGGCTGTGGCTCGTACGTTGGTTTGCATGCAGCCAGCAGTAACAGCCTGGTTGATCAGGCTCTGATCCACCAGGAGGCCTGGTCACAGACCGGGCCGCGGGGGCGTTGACCCCCGGAACTCTCTCCAGGTAAACTTCAGGTCTTCCATACCTCAGGTAGTTGCCCAGTTTCAATGGGTGTGTTGAAGATTGTGGTTCGTGGCACACACAGCATATCTGCACCCTCTCTAAGGACCCACGAGAAGATGTCTGGTCCCATTGCCTTTGAGGTATCATCTCACTTAGCAGCTTCTTCACCTCCTCCTCAGTTGTATGTATGTCATCCAACACTTGTTGGTATATTCCTTGCTGGTCTCCCCCTCGGTTCTGTCCTCCCAGAGGCCTTCCTGTCTCCACTGTAAATACTTCCTTAAATCTCATGTTGAGCTCCTCACATACCTCTTGATCGTTTCTTGTGAGTTCCCCACCTTCTTTCCTCAGCCTGATCACCTGGTCGTTGACTGTTGTCTTCCTCCTAATGTGTCTATACAGCAGTTTCGGTTCAGACTTGACTTTCGATGCTATGTCGTTTACTGTCGCTGGGACTCCCTCTTTACCTGTGCATACTCGTTTCTGGCTCTTCGACTAATCTATTTTCCTGGGTCCTTTGCCTCCTGTACCTTTTCCCTTCTCTGGTGCACTTAGTTTTTGCCTCCCTACACCTTCGGGTAAACCAAGGACTCGCTTTGGTCTTCCCATTATTTATATTGCACTTGGGAACAAACCTTTCCTCTGCCTCTTTGCATTTTGTTGTTACATATTCCATCATCTCATTTACTGACTTTCCTACCAGTTCTCTGTCCTACTGAACCTCCTGCAGGAAGTTCCTCATACCTGTGTAGTGCCCTCTTTTATAGTTTGGCTTTTCCTATTCAGTTCTTGTTACCGTCTCCACTTGTAACTCTACTATATATTCAAAACTCAGAACCACGTGGTCACTAGCTCCAAGGGGCGTCTCGTAAGTGATGTCCTCTATGTCTGAACTGCTCAGGGTGAACACAAGGTCCAGCCTTGCTAGTTCATCCTCCCCTCTCTCTCTGGTAGTGTCCCTGACATGTTGATGCATGAGGTTTTCCAGTACCACATCCATCATCTTAGCTCTCCATGTTTCGAGACCCCCATGTGGCTCCAGGTTTTCCCAGTCGATCTCCCTGTGGTTGAAATCGCCCATAACCAGTAACTTTGCTCTGCTCGAGTGAGCTCTTCTTGCCACCTCAGCCAGTGTGTCAACCATCGCTCTGTTGTTTTCTTTGTACTCCTTTCTTGGCCTCCTGCAGTTCTCTGGTGGGTTATACATAACTCTAATGACTACTTTATGTTCCCAATACTGAATTGTACCTACTATGTAGTCCCTTTCTCCAATCTCGTCCATGCCTTCCATTTCCCCAAATCCTCATTGGTTTTTATGAGTAGTGCAACCCCTCCTCCCCCTCTACTCCTATCTTTCCTCAGGATCTGATATCCTCGTGGGAAGATTGCATGTTATTGTCTCAGTGAATTTCGTTTCTGTGACTGCTATGATGTCTGGGGATTTCTCACTGATTCTTTCGTGCCACTCCTTATATTTATTTGTTATTCCGTCCGCGTTCATGTACCAAACCTTTAGCTTCTTTTCTGTCACTGTGGTCCTGGAAGAATATTGGGGTTGGGGGAGTGGGAGCCCTGGTGGGGGCCTATGGGGGGTTGTGGTGTGGGTGGAGTTTGTGATGAGGGGGGTGGGGTCAGAATGCCCATAGGGAGCAGCTGTAGGGGTGAGGTTTGTGGTGTGGGGGTTGGTGACAGAGGGAACAGTGCGTGGGTTTTGGTTTAGATTGCTCAGTTGCATTGGGGTTGTCGTGGTTGGAGTCCTTCTGTGGGAGTTTCTGGAGGGTGTGTTTGCCCTTCTTCCTGGGTCTGGTTCCTACTCATCTTCATCATTGCCTCTCGTTCCTCCTTGTGTCTCTGTACCCTCTCTTTCAGTATCGTCCTTTCTTCTTGCATTCTGTCGCGATTGAGGTATACTCTCTGGTACTCCGATTTGTCCTTCAGTCGTGCTTTCTCTTGCAGGATGCTGGTTCGACCTGATTCTTCCTTGAAAATTATTTTGACAGGCCGTTTCCTTCCACTCTCAAGCCACCCAATTCTCCGAAAATTTATCACCTGGGTCATGTCGCCCTCTCCTATTGTTCTCATGATGCCTTCAATTGCTTTTTCCTCCCCCTGTTTTCTTTCATCGTAGGTTTCCCCTTCGGCTTCGTGGAGCCCTTAGACAAACACTGATCTCTCCCTTTCATCCTCCCACTGTGTGTATGTGTGTGTGTGTGTGTGTGTGTGTGTGTGTGTGTGTGTGTGTGTGTGTGTGTGTGTGTGTGTGTGTGTGTGTGTGTGTTTGTGTGTGTGTGGGGGGTGGTAGAGAAGGGTGCCCAGGGCTAGCAGTAACATTGAGTAAGTCTTACAGTGTTGGCCAAGTTAAGACTCTGGATCACTCCCTTGACACTCACTCTATACTAACTTTCTCCATCAACACAAACACACACAGCTCTCTCTCTCTCTCTCTTCTCTTCTCTCTCTCTCCCCTCTCCTCTCTCTCTCTCTTCTCTCTCTCTCTCTCTCTCTCTATCTATCTATCCTATCTATCTCTATCTCTCTCACTCTCTCATCACATAAAACTTGGCAAAAGACTTGGCAGGTTCTGGAGACATGGTGGTAGAGGCCCTTGATAATTCACTGACCAGACAGTCTAGTCCGTACGCACCTACGTACACACACACACACACACACACACACACACACACACACACACACACACACACACACACACACACAAAACACACACACACACACACACACGCACACACACACACACACACAGGTGAGCAATTAGGTGAGCACGGAACCAGCAGAGGTCAATCAGAGCAGGACAGAGCAGCAAGGGCAAGCACACAGAACCATCCCCAGAACCCCACAACCTATCACACCATCCCAACACAAACTACAATCCATACTCACAGCTTCCACCCAACACCCAGCTATAGAATCCCACAGTACGCTACCAGGTCTCCCACCCTCACAGGCCCCCCAAACCACAGAGTTGGAGAGGAAACTGAAGGTATATTACACAAACGCTAATGGAATAACAAATAAGTGGGAGGAGTGGCACAAAAGAGTCAAAGAGGCATCACCAGACATCATAGCTCTCACAGAAAACAAGCTTACAGGTATGAAAACAGATGCCATCTTTCCAATGGGAAAGACGGAGGGAACAGGGGGGGTGGAGGAGTGGCACTGCTGATCAAAAACCGATAGAATTTTGATGAGCTGGACAGAATATACAGCGGAGAAGCAAGCGATTACATAGCGGGAACGCTTTACTCTGGAGGTCTCAAAGTGGTAATCGCAGTGATGTATAACCCACCTCAGAACAGCAGGAGGCCAAGGCAAGAGTATGATGAGAGCAATAGAGCAATGGTTGACACTGGCTGCAGTGGCCAGAAGAGCTCATGCATACAGGGCAAAGCTTCTGATCATGGGTGATTTTAACCACAAGGAAATCGATTGGGAGAACTTGGAGCCACATGGGGGCCAAGATACATGGAGGGCTAAGATGTCGGAGGTGGTGCTGGAAAACTTCATGTACCAACACGTAAGGGACACTACAAGAGAGAGAGGAGAGGATGAACCAGCAAGACTGGACCTAGTATTCACCTTGAGTAGTGCAGATATTGAGGACATCACATATGAAAGACCCCTTGGGGCCAGTGATCATGTGGTTTTGAGCTTCGAATACACAGTAGAGCTACAAGTGGAGGGGGAAGCAGGAAGGCCAGGACAAATGAAACCAAACTACAGGAAAGGGGACTACACAGGAATGAGGAACTTCCTGAATGAGGTTCAGTGGGACAGAGAACTGGCAGGGAAGCCAGTTAATGAGATGATGGAATATGTAGCAACAATGTGCAAGGAGGCTGAGGAGAGGTTTGTACCCAAGGGTAACAGCAATAATGGAAAAGCCAGGATGAGCCCATGGTTCACCCAAAGATGCAAGGAGGCAAAAACCAAGTGTGCTAGGGAATGGAAGAAATATAGAAGGCAAAGGACCCAGGAGAATAAGGAGAGCAGTCGTAGAGCCAGAAATGAATATGCACAGATAAGAAGGGAGGCCCAACGTCAATATGAAAACGACATAGCAGCAAAAGCCAAATCTGACCCCAAGCTGTAATACAGCCACATCAGGAAGAAAACAACCGTCAAGGACCAGGTCATCAGGCTAAGGAAGGAAGGAGGAGAGACAACAAGAAATGACCGTGAAGTATGTGAGGAACTCAACAAGAGATTCAAAGAAGTGTTCACAGAGGAGACAGAAGGGGCTCCAGAAAGACGGAGAGGTGGGGTACACCACCATGTGCTGGACACAGTACACACAACCGAGGAAGAAGTGAAGAGGCTTCTGAGTGAGTTAGATACCTCAAAGGCAATGGTGCCAGATAACATCTCTCCATGGGTCCTGAGAGAGGGAGCAGAGGCGCTATGTGTACCCCTAACAACAATATTCAATACATCTATCGAAACAGGGAGATTGCCCGAGGCATGGAAGACAGCAAATTTGGTCCCAATCTTTAAAAAAGGAGACAGACATCAAGCACTAAACTACAGACCAGTGTCACTGACATGTATAGCATGCAAAATCATGGAAAAGATTGTCAGGAGAAGAATGGTGGAACATCTAGAAAGGAATGAACTAATCACCAGCAGCCAACATGGTTTCAGAGACGGGAAATCCTCTGTCACAAACCTACTGGAGTTCTATGACATGGTGACAGCAGTAAGACAAGAGAGAGAGGGGTAGGTGGATTGCATTTTCTTGGACTGCAAGAAGGCGTTTGACACAGTACCACACAAGAGATTAGTGCAAAAACTGGAGGACCAAGCAGGGATAACAGGGAAGGCACTGCAATGGATCAGGGAATACTTGTCAGGAAGACAGCAGCGAGTAATGGTACGTGGCGAGGTGTCAGAGTGGGCACCTGTGACCAGCGGGGTCCCACAGGGGTCAGTCCTAGGACCAGTGCTGTTTCTGGTATTTGTGAACGACATGATGGAAGGAATAAACTCCGAGGTGTCCCTGTTTGCAGATGACGTGAAGTTGATAAGAAGAGTTCATTCGATCGAAGACCAGGCAGAAATACAAAGGGATCTGGACAGGCTGCAGACCTGGTCCAGCAACTGGCTCCTGGAGTTCAATCCCACCAAGTGCAAAGTCATGAGGATTGGGGAAGGGCAAAGAAGACCGCAGACGGAGTACAGTCTAGGGGGCCAGAGACTACAAACATCACTCAAGGAAAAAGATCTTGGGGTGAGTATAACACCAGGCACATCTGAAGCGCGCATCAACCAAATAACTGCCGCAGCATATGGGCGCCTAGCAAACCTCAGAACAGCATTCCGACATCTTAATAAGGAATCGTTCAGGACCCTGTACACCGTGTACGTTAGGCCCATATTGGAGTATGCGGCACCAGTTTCGAACCTACACCTAGCCAAGCATGTAAAGAAACTAGAGAAAGTGCAAAGGTTTGCAACAAGACTAGTCCCAGAGTTAAGAGGTATGTCCTATGAGGAGAGGTTAAGGGAAATAAATCTGACGACACTGGAGGACAGGAGAGATAGGGGGGACATGATAACGACTTACAAAATACTGAGAGGACAAAGACAGGATGTTCCAGAGACTGGACACAGCAACACGGGGACACAGTTGGAAGCTGAAGACACAGATGAATCACAGGGATGTTAGGAAGTATTTCTTCAGCCACAGAGTAGTCAGGAACTGGAATAGTTTGGGAAGCGATGTTGTGGAGGCAGGATCCATACATAGCTTTAAGCAGAGGTACGATAAAGCTTATGGTTCAGGGAGAGTGACCTAGTAGCGACCAGTGAAGAGGCGGGGCCAGGAGCTTGGACTCGGCCCCTGCAACCTCAACTAGGTGAATACAACTAGGTGAGTACACACACACACACACACACGCACACACATACACACACACATGAACGCACTCAAGCATAAAATGAACTAAGGTGAGACAACAGCTCATGGCCTGTAAATTGAATGATGTAAAAATCCTGGTAAAATAATACAGCTGACCAGAGTTTATCAGAGCCGTTTGTTGACAAAATAATGCGGACATGTTGGTTTTTCCTCTTGTAAGTACACAACGCTGTGTGTGTCCTACAGTCATCAGTTTGTTGTAGCAGCGGTGTTGTCGCTACATGAACCATGGTTAAGCGGCGCTGTATGACTTGTAGGTTTAGCGCTTCTTTTTTATAGTAATAATATGAAACGTGTGTCTTACAGTTGTATGTTGTAGCTACATGAACCATGTGTGTGTGTGTGTGTGTGTGTGTGTGTGTGTGTGTGTGTGTGTGTGTACTCACCTAGTTGTACTCACCTAGTTGAGGTTGCAGGGGTCCAGTCCAAGCTCCTGGCCCCGCCTCTTCACTGGTCGCTACTAGGTCACTCTCCCTGAACCATGAGCTTTATCGTACCTCTGCTTAAAGCTATGTATGGATCCTGCCTCCACTACATCGCTTCCCAAACTATTCCACTTCCTGACTACTCTGTGGCTGAAGAAATGCTTCCTAACATCCCTTTGATTCATCTGTGTCTTCAGCTTCCAACTGTGTCCCCGTGTTGATGTGTCCAGTCTCTGAAACATCCTGTCTTTGTCCACCTTGTCAATTCCTCTCAGTATTTTGTAAGTCGTTATCATGTCCCCCCTATCTCTCCTGTCCTCCAGTGTCGTCAGGTTGATTTCCCTTAACCTCTCCTCATAGGACATACCTCTTAACTCTGGGACTAGTCTTGTTGCAAACCTTTGCACTTTCTCTAGTTTCTTTACATGCTTGGCTAGGTGTGGGTTCCAAAAATGGTGCCGCATACTCCAATATGGGCCTAACGTACACGGTGTACAGGGTCCTGAACGATTCCTTATTAAGATGTCGGAATGCTGTTCTGAGGTTTGCCAGGCGCCCATATGCTGCAGCAGTTATTTGGTTTATGTGCGCTTCAGGAGATGTGCCTGGTGTTATACTCACCCCAAGATCTTTTTCCTTGAGTGATGTTTGTAGTCTCTGGTCCCCTAGACTGTACTCCGTCTGCGGTCTTCTTTGCCCTTCCCCAATCCTCATGACTTTGCACTTGGTGGGATTGAACTCCAGGAGCCAGTTGCTGGACCAGGTCTGCAGCCTGTCCAGATCCCTTTGTATTTCTGCCTGGTCTTCGATCGAATGAACTCTTCTTATTAACTTCACGTCATCTGCAAACAGGGACACCTCGGAGTTTATTCCTTCCGTCATGTCGTTCACAAATACCAGAAACAGCATTGGTCCTAGGACTGACCCCTGTGGGACCCCGCTGGTCACAGGTGCCCACTCTGACACCTCGCCACGTATCATTACTCGCTGCTGTCTTCCTGACAAGTATTCCCTGATCCATTGCAGTGCCTTCCCTGTTATCCCTGCTTGGTCCTCCAGTTTTTGCACTAATCTCTTGTGTGATACTGTGTCAAACGCCTTCTTGCAGTCCAAGAAAATGCAATCCACCCAGCCCTCTCTCTCTTGTCTTACTGCTGTCACCATGTCATAGAACTCCAGTAGGTTTGTGACAGAGGATTTCCCGTCTCTGAAACCATGTTGGCTGCTGTTGATGAGATCATTCCTTTCTAGATGTTCCACCATTCTTCTCCTGACAATCTTTTCCTTGATTTTGCATGCTATACATGTCAGTGACACTGGTCTGTAGTTTAGTGCTTCATGTCTGTCTCCTTTTTTTAAAGATTGGGACCACATTTGCTGTCTTCCATGCCTCAGGCAATCTCCCTGTTTCGATAGATGTATTGAATATTGTTGTTAGGGGTACACATAGTGCCTCTGCTCCCTCTCTCAGGACTCATGGAGAGACGTTATCTGGCCCCATTGCCTTTGAGGTATCTAGCTCACTCAGAAGCCTCTTCACTTCTTCCTCGGTTGTGTGTACTGTGTCCAGCACATGGTGGTGTACCCCACCTCTCCATCTTTCTGAAGCCCCTTCTGTCTCCTCTGTGAACACTTCTTTGAATCTCTTGAGTTCCTCACATACTTAGTGTCATTTCTTGTTGTCTCTCCTCCTTCCTTCCTTAGCCTGATTACCTGGTCCTTGACGGTTGTTTTCTTCCTGATGTGGCTGTATAACAGCTTTGGGTCAGATTTGGCTTTTGCTGCTGTCGTTTTCATATTGACACTGGGCCTCCCTTCTTATCTATGCATATTCTTTTCTTTCTCTACGACTGTTCTCCTTATTCTCCTGGGTCCTTTGCCTTCTATATTTCTTCCATTCCCTAGCACACTTGGTTTTTGCCTCCTTGCATCTTTGGGTGAACCATGGGCTCATCCTGGCTTTTTCATTATTCCTGTTACCCTTGGGTACAAACCTCTCCTCAGCCTCCTTGCACATTGTTGCTACATATTCCATCATCTCATTAACTGGCTTCCCTGCCAGTTCTCTGTCCCACTGAACCTTATTCAGGAAGTTCCTCATTCCTGTGTAGTCCCCTTTCCTGTAGTTTGGTTTCATTTGTCCTGGCCTTCCTGCTTCCCCCTCCACTTGCAGCTCTACTGTGTATTCGAAGCTCAAAACCACATGATCGCTGGCCCCAAGGAGTCTTTCATATGTGATGTCCTCAATATCTGCACTACTCAAGGTGAATACTAAGTCCAGTGTTGCTGGTTCATCCTCTCCTCTCTCTCTTGTAGTGTCCCTTACGTGTTGGTACATGAAGTTTTCCAGTACCACCTCCATCATCTTTGCCCTCCATGTATCTTGGCCCCCATGTGGCACCAAGTTCTCCCATTCGATCTCCTTGTGGTTAAAGTCGCCCATGATCAGGAGCTTTGCCCTGCATGCATGAGCTCTTCTGGCCACTTCAGCCAGTGTGTCAACCATCGCTCTATTGCTCTCGTCATACTCTTGCCTTGGCCTCCTGCTGTTCTGTGGTGGGTTATACATCACTGCAATTATCACCTTGGGACCTCCAGAGTGAAGCGTTCCCGCTATGCAGTCACTTTCTTCTCTGCTGTCTTCTCTCTCCAGCTCATCAAAATTCCATTGGTGTTTGATCAGCAATGCTACTCCTCCACCCCCTGTTCCTTCTGTCTTTCCTCAGGATCTGGTATCCCGTTGGAAAGATGGCATCTGTTATCATACCTGTAAGCTTGGTTTCTGTGATCGCTATGATGTCTGGTGATGCCTCTTTGACTCTTTCATGCCACTCCTCCCACTTATTTGTTATTCCATCAGCGTTTGTGTACCATACCTTCAGTTTCCTTTCCAACACTGTGATTTGGGGGGCCTGTGGGGGTGGGAGACCTGGTAGCATACTGTGGGATTCTATGGTTGGGGGTTGGGTGGAAGCTGTGGGTATGGATTGTATTGTGTGTTGGGATGGTGTGATGGGTTGTGGGGTTCTGAGGATAGTTGTGTGTGTGCTTGCTCTTGCTGCTGTTCTGCTCTGACTGACCTCTGCTGGTTCCATCCTTGTCTCCTTTCCTAGTTCCTTTCGCTTTTTTGTCCTCTCCCTCAGCTGCTGTCTCTCTGTGTTCTGTCTCTGTCTAGGAACACCTTCTTGTATTCTTCTGAGCTTTTCAACCGTGGTTTCTCTTGGAGGATCCTGTTCCGCACTGTTTCTGTCCTGAGAATCAGCTTGATCGGTCGGTTTTTCCCCTTCAAGTACCCCCCTATTCTCTGAAAATTTACAATCTCGTCCATGTCTTCTCCCCCTATTTCCGTGATGATTTTCTCAATCTCCTTTCTTTCTTCCTGCCGTCTTTCAGTGTGTGTCCTTTCCCTCTCTCCTCCCCGAAGCTCATGGATAAATGCTGATTTTGCCCTTTCCTTCTCCCATTGCTCTCTCCCTCTGTGACTCTGGTTCCTGTCTGTATGTAGTCATTTTCTCCCTTGATTTTTCCAGTGGCTCTTGGTAGCATGGTTGTGCCTCAGCATTCGACCTATCTCCCTCTCCATCTGCACCCATCTCTCTTTCCCTTCCACTCCCTGGCCCTTCTTTGCAGGCTGATATGACTTAGCATAATTCATATCTCCTTCCTTCCTGTTCAGCCTCTCAGCTTCGTATGGTGTGTCTTCTCTGGTCACTACCCCTGAGACTTGCTTCAGCCTGTTTACCTCAAATTCTAGGACCTTTACCTGGCTACTGCAGTTTCGACTTGTGCCTCCCAATTCTTCGTCTCCTTCTCCAACCTCTTTTCCCATTTCACAGAGAGCTCTTTCTCCATTTTTTCAGAAAGCTCTCGTAATTTTTCTCTCCCATTCTTGCTCTATCCTTTCGAAAACACTCCTCCTCCATCCATTCCTCCCTACCAATACCATTGTCATCTGATCCCTGATTCCTGCGAGTCCCAACCATTTTTTTTTTTAGTGAGAGAGAGAAAGAGAGGGAGAAAGAGAGAGAAGGGAGGGTAAGAAGGAGGGAAAAGAAGGGAAAAGGGGGGAGAAAGTGAGAGAGAGGAAGAGGTAAGAGAGAGGGGGGAGTGACAAGGGAAGAGAGAGAGAGAAGAGGAAGAGAGAGAGGGAGAGTAAGAGAGGAAGAGAGAGAGGGAGAGGGAGAGAGAGAGGGAGAGGAAGAGAGAGAGAAAGAGTGAGGAAGAGAGAGAGAGGATGAGAGAAAGGGAGGGGAGAGAGAGAGAGAGAGAGAGAGAGAGAGAGAGAGAGAGAGAGGAGAGGAGAGGGGGAGGGGGGGGGGGAAGAAGGGTTAGAGGGTCACTTCACAGGAAGGTGTGAAATCCTGTATATGTGTGTGTGTGTACTCACCTAATTGTACTCACCTAATTGTGGTTGCAGGGTCGAGACTCAGCTCCCTGGCCCGCCTCTTCACTGATCGCTACTGGGTCCCTCTCTCTCTCTGCTTCCTGAGCTTTGTCATACCTCTTCTTAAAACTATGTATGGTTCCTGCCTCCACTACTTCACTTGCTAGGCTATTCCACTTGCTGACAACTCTATGACTGAAGAAATGCTTCCTAACGTCCCTGTGAGTCGTGTGTGTGTGTGTGTACTCACCTAATTGTACTCACCTAATTGTGGTTTGCAGGGGTCGAGACTCAGCTCCTGGCCCCGCCTCTTCACTGATCGCTACTGGATCCTCTCTCTCTCTGCCTCCTGAGCTTTGTCATACTTCTTCTTAAAACTATGTATGGTTCCTGCCTCCACTACTTCACTTGCTAGGCTATTCCACTTGCTGACAACTCTATGACTGAAGAAAATACTTCCTAACGTCCCTGGACTCGTCTGAGTCTTCAGCTTCCAGTTGTGACCCCTTGTCCCTGTGTCCCCTCTCTGGAACATCCTATCTCTGTCCACCTTGTCTTTTCCCCCGCAGATCTTGTATTCGTTATCATGTCTCCCCTGACCCTTCGTCCCCAGTGTCCAGTCCGATTTTCCCCTTTAAACCCTTTTCCCCGTACACATTCCCTGAGCTCGGACTAGCCTTGTTGCAAAACCCTTTTACTTTCTCTAACTTTTTGACGTCTTGCCAGGGGTGGGTTCCAGACTGGGGCGCATACTCCAGTATGGGGCCCAACATACACATGACAGTGTCTGAACATTCCTTATTAAGGTACGGAACCTATTCTCAGGTTTGCCAGGGGCCCCCTATGCTGCAGCGTTATTTTGGGTTTATGTGTGCCTCCGGGGATGTCTCGTGTTTTGGTCAACCCCCCGGTCCCCTTTTCCCTGATGAGGGCTGTAGTCTTTTTCCACCTACCTAAAACCCTTCTGCGTCTCTTTCCCCTCCCCAAACTTCATGACTTTGCATTTGGCTGGATGAATTCGGAAGCCCCGTTTACTGGGCCACATGCAGCCCTCCAGGTCCTTTGCAGCCTGCCTCATCCTCGTCCGATTTAATTCTTCTCACAACTTCACGTCACCCCTGGAACGGGACCTTCAGAGTCTATTTTTTCCACATGTCTTCACATATAAAAAATAGCACGGGCCCCCTAGAACGCCCCCTGTGGGACCCCCCGTAACGGGCGCCCCTGTGATACCTCTTCACGTACCATGACTCGTTGCGCCTCCCTGTCGGGTATTCCCTTTTATCCATTGCAGTGCCCTTCCTTTTATGGCCTGATCCTCCAGCTTCTGCACAAATCTCTTGTGGGAACTTGTAAAAGGGCCCTTTCCTGCAGTCTGGGAAAACCAAAATCCCCAAAACCCTCTCTCTCATTCTTATTTTCTTTACCTTGTCATAAAACTCCAGGAGTTTGATACAAATTTCCTTCCAGAACCCATGCGTTTTCTTTTAAAAACTTGTTCCTTTTCCAGGTTCGACCATCCCTCCTGATAATCTTCTCCATGACTTTGCACAAAAACATGTCAGGACACAGGTTTTAGTTTAGGCCTCATTTCTGTTCCTTTTTAAAATATGGGGACACTTAGGTGTTTCCTTTCCAGGAGTTGCCCTTTCAAGGGGGGTTTTAAAATTTGTGGTTAGAGGCACACAACAATCTCTGCCCCTTTCCCTTAAGGACCCGGGGGAGATGTTGTCCGGTCCCATCGCCTTTGAGGTAAAGGGTACTTAAGAGCTTTTTTTCCCCCTCCTCAGTTTTTCTATGTCATCCAACACTTGGGGGTAATTCCCTCTTTTTTCCCCTTCTTTCTTCTTCCCACACCCTTCCTGTCCTACTGTAAAAACTTCCTTAAATCTCCTGTTACTCCCCACATACCTCCTATCATTTCTTGTGAGTTCCCCCCTTCTGTCCTTAATCTGATCACCTGGTTTTTGACTGTTTGTCTTCCCCCCTGATTGGCTATACAACATTTCGGGTCTGTCTTGATTTCATGCTATTCTTTTTCAACTGTCGCTGGGCCCCCCCCCCCCCTTAACCTTGCGACTCATTCCGGCTCGCGACTGATCTCCCTTTTTTTCGTGTGTTCTCTGCCTTCTTAATTTTTTCCATTCTCTTTTTGCACTTTTTTTTTTGCCCCCTTTACACCGTCGGTGAACCGGGCTTTTTCTGGCTTCCCGTTGTTACGTTGCCCTTGGGAATGAACCTTTCCCACTCCCTCCTTGCATTTTGTTGCTACATTTTCCATCATTCTTTTACTGGCTTTCCCTTGCCAGTTCCTGTCCCACGGGACCTCCCCGCGGGAATTTTTCTTAAACCCATGTAGTCCCCTTTTTTTATAGTCAGGGCTTTTTTCCCATTCTACTCCTGTTTTCTTTCCACTTGCAGCTCTACTATTATTCAAACACAGAACCACGTTTTTCGCTACTCCTGGGGGACTCTCATATTTTATTCCCAATGTCTGAGCCCCAGGGTGAACACAAGGTCCAACTTGGGTTCACCCCCCTCTCACTCGGGTAGGGTCCTTAACATTTTTGGTGCATGAGGTTTTCCACACCACGTCCAACATCCGGGCTCCCATTTTTCGGGACCCCCAGGGGGTCCGGGGTTTTTCCAGTCAACCCCTGGGGTTGAAACCCCCCCCAAACCCAACTTTGCTCTGCGGGAAAGGACTCTTTTTCACCTCAGCAAGTGTGTCCACCATTGCTCTGTTGCTCTCTTTCATATTCCTCTCGGCCCCCTGCAGTTCTGTGGGGTTATAAAAACCCCCCAATGACCACTTTGTTTTCCCCGACGAAGGGTACCGCTAGGGGTAGTCTTTTTCCCCGTCTCATCTTCCTTCCATTTTCCCCAAATTTCCATCTTTTTTTTACGAGCAGAGCAACCCCACCTCCCCCCCCTGCCCTTCTTCTTTCCTCATGATCGGGGATCCTGGTGGGGAAAATTGCATCTGTTATTTTCTCCATGATTTTTTTTCTGTAAACTGCTATGATTTTGGGGGCTTCTCATTGATTCTTTCTTTCCATTCCCCATTTTATCTTAATCCATCGCATTTGTTACCAAACCTCAAATTCTGTTCTAAAAATGTAACTGTGGTCGGGGGGGGGAAACAAGGGGTCGGTGTGTAGTTGGGTTTTGGTTTCATTTCCTTGGGGGGTCGTGGCTGGAGTCCCTTTTTGCGGGGTTTCTGGGGGGGGGCGCTTGCCTTCCATTTTTACCTGGGCCTTCTGCTCTCCTTTTTCATTTCCTCCCATTTCTCCTTTGTTTTTTTAACCTCTCTTTCATTGTTTCCTTTCTCCGTGTTCTGTCTCGGTCGAGGGAACACTTTCCCGGGAAATCCTGCTTGCCTCTCACCTCTTTTTCCTGCAGATCATGTTCGGGTGATTTGCCCCTTTAAAATTACTTTGAGAGGCCGATTCCTTTTTTGGAACCCCCCAATTCTCCGAAAATTTGCCACCTGGGGGCATGCCCCCTCGCCTACACCTTTTGATGTCTTCAATCGCTTTTTTCCCCCTCCGCTTTTTTTATCAAATTTTTTCCCCTTTTGCTTCTCTACCCATAGACAAAAACGGATCTCTCCCCCTTTCCCTCCCCCGTTTACTCCCCCTGCATCCTCGATTGTTTTTTTCCTTTCCCCTGGAGTGTTCCTTCCTTCATCCCTTTTCCCCCCCTTTTGGCCCCTAAAATGCTTCTTGGTTTATCCTTCCTGCTCACCTCTCCCGGCCCCACGGTTCTGGTAAGGGCCTTGCACATGTCCTAGTTCCTTCGATTTTTTCAACCTCTCTTTCTGTCCTATGGGGGGGGCTCCCCGTCTTTGTTTTGGCCCCATGTGGGTTTGACAGGACCTTGATATATTTTTTTGTTTCCATCTTCCCTTTAGACCTGTTTTCTGTGTTTATTTAAACCATTTCCGATCTACTTTTTGTAATAAACTTTTTCCCCCTGTCTGTTTTAGATTCCCCCAGCTCCCCTTCTAACTCTCTATCTTGATTTTGTGTGTATGTGTTGTTGGTGGTGTTTGGTGGTGTGTGGTGTGTGGGTGGGGTGGTTTGGGGTGGTGTGTTTTTGGCATGTGTGTGTTGGTGTGGTGTGTTTGTGTGGTGTTTGTGTGTGTGGGGCTCAGCTATTCAAAGGGGCCCAAAAACAATCCTTTCCACCAGTGTGTGTGCATATGTTTATGTAAAAAGTCCTTATTTCCCCGTTGTACACAATGTATTGCCCATGTACCTGATCTCTTGGTTTCCCCCTGTACTGTCTTATCTTTAAAAAAATTTCGTTCAAAAAAAAAGTACAAATAGGCTTCGCCTTAGCCGCTACCCAAATTTTATTAAATGCCCGTAAAATCTGCTTATTCTAATTCTGATAGTCGAGGGGATGACCCCCAATTCCAGCTAGAACAGGTACATTGACCCCATCAACTCAAACTAGTGAAAATTACTTGCGGCGGCGTGGGTAACGTTGCGGGTCTGTCCCTTCCCAGAAGTTGAAGGTGTTTGATCTTCTCGGTAATTTTCCATATCTTCCTGTATCACTAATCCCCCTAGCTCTTCTAATTTTTTTTATCACTGTATTTTCTGACACAACATACAACTCTTATCTCCCTGGGCTTTTAGTCGCACTTTTTCTTCATATACCCCACTGCGTTATTATGGGAACACTATTTAGGCCTGACACAACCGTTCACCCCTTCCAACGGCCCCCCCTAAACATCCTTTTTCCTTTTTTTTTCTTTTTGTGATCACTTATATTTCGTTTTTTTTTGGGGGTTAGTGTTATATGCACTCTTTTGCGGCACCGCCTAATTTTCCCCCCCTATTCCCTTTGGCCACGTCAAAATTTACCAAAAACACAGCTCAAACCGTGTATCCTCCACGAGTGTGTATGTATCCCCTTTTGACTCACCTAATTGTGGTTGGGGGGTCGAGACTCGCCCCTGGCCCCGCCTCTTCACTGATCGTTGGGTCCTCTCTCTCTCTGCCCCCTGAGTTTGTCATACCTCTTTAAAACTATGTATGGTTCCTGCCTCCACATTCATTTGCTGGCTTTTCCCACTTGTGAAACCTCTTGATGAAGAAATTTTCCCTAACGTCCCTGTGACTCTTTGAGTTTTCAGTTCCTTTGTGACCCTTCCCCCTGTGTCCCCTCCTGGAAACCCTTTCCCTTTGTCCATTTGTCTTTTCCCCCGCAGACTTGTTGTCGTTTTTTTTCTCCCGTGACCCTTTTTCCCTCCGTGCGTCGCCCGATTTTCCCTTAACCTTCCCGTACGGGCATTCCCTTGAGCTCTGGGGACTAGCCTTGTTTCCAAAAACCCTTTTTTTTTTCTCTACTTCTTGAAGTGCTTTACCGGGTTTGGGGTTCCCAACTGGTGCTGCATACTCCCGTTGGGCCCAAAATACACGTGTACATGTCTTGAACGATTCCTTATTAAAGGGATCGGAACGCTATTTCTGGTTTGCCCAAACGCCCCTATGCTGCAGCAGTTTTTTTGGTTGATGTTGCCCGGGGATGGCTCGGTGTTATGGTCAAACCCCCAAAGGGCTTTCCCGAGTAAGGTCTGTGTTTTGTCCACCTAGCCTTACTCTGTCGCGGTCTTTTTGCCCCTCCCTCTTATGATTTGCATTTGGAAGGTTGATTCGGAACCAGTTACGGCCCCATGCCCCGCGTGCCCGGTCTCTTTGCGTCCTTCATCCTGTCGATTTAATTTTTTCCCATCAATGTGTGTTGTGTGTGGTGTATGTGTCTCCTATTTGTATCACCTATTTGTGGTTGCAGGGGTCGAGTCTTAGCTCCTGGCCCGCCTCTTCACCGGTTGCTACTGGGCCCCCTCTCTCCCCCCGCCCCATGAGCTTTATCAAACCTCGTCTTAAAACTGTGTATGGTTCCTGCCTCCACTACGTCATTTTCTAGGCTATTCCACTGCCTTACAACTCTTTTGACTGAAGAATACTTCCAAACTATCTCTCTGACTCATTTGTGTCTTCAACTTCCAATTGTGGCCTCTTGTTTCTGTGTCCCCTCCCTGGAAGATCCTGTCTTTGCCACCTTGTCTATTCCACGCGTATTTTATATGTCGTTATCATGTCTCCCCTGACCCTCTGTCCTCCAGTGTCGTCAGGCCGATTTCCCTTAATTTTCTTCATAGGACATTCCCCTTAGCTCTGGAACTAACCTTGTCGCAAACCTTTGTACTTTCTCTAGTTTCTTGACGTGCTTTATCAAGTGCGGGTTCCAAACAGGTGCTGCATACTCCAGTATCGGCTGAAAATACACGGTGTACAGTGTCTTGAACGTTCCTTTCTAAGGTATCGGAAGTGTTCTCAGGTTTGCCAGGCGCCCCTATGCTGCAGCAGTTATCTGATTGATGTGTGCTTGTGTGTGTGTGTGTGTGTGTGTGTGTGTGTGTGTGTGTGTGTGTGTGTGTGTGTGTGTGTGTGTGTATGTGTGTGTGGGGTGTGTGTGTGTGTGTGTGTGTGTTTTGTGTGTATGTGTGTGTGTGTGCGTGCGTGCGTGCGGATCCGCGTGGTGTACTCTAGACACTAGTAAAGTATGGAACATAAGTTACATTTTAAGCTTTAAATTAATGGACAAATATTACACTGTTGTACGTTTTATCAGAAGATGAAGTTACATGTGTTTTCTTCAGTTCTTGTAATATTTTTCCATGATCTATTGTACTTAAAACACTGATCTATTATACTAAAAGCTGGAGACCAGTTAAAGGGCCACACAAAACAGGTTTACTAAACACAGGTTTACCACCCCCCTCTAACAGTGTTGGAGGCTCGATCTCCCTCCCTTTTTCGCGAATCTCATACCCTATTTAGCTGTACTTCCATACTTTAGTCTTCGGGAGCTATTTGCAAGTCAATTTTTTGGGTTGTAAGCAGCGTTGATGGACTAAAGTTGACTTAGATTAAGTTTGAAGGTTTAGACTTTAGGGCGGGTTTTGTTTTGTTTGTTAGGCTTTGGAAATTAGTTTGAATTTAAATTTAGTGATGGATGAAGCTAATATTGGCCCTCGACCTGTTTATCCAAATGGATGGAGTTAGTATTTGGCCCTAGACCTAGGTTAAGTTGGCTAGAGTTAGAGTTAGACTATATTAGTGTATGCTTCATCTAGATACAGGTAGGGTAGGTAAGTAAATTAAGTTAGGTTAGTATAGACAAGATAACCGTCTTTTGTATGGCATCAGCACTATAAGTGTTGTTTGTAAAGTGTTGACAACAGTTGCTGTCATGGAGTGTAGGTACTGTACGATAACTACAGCTAGGATAGTGAAGGCAAGAAAAGTATACTTTTAGATTGGATTAAGCTGGGCTTAGCTGTTAGGAAGCTGGGAGACGTAGTTAAGAGAAGCTATCAAGGAGCTTTCAGGGGAACGAAAGGTCTAATCTACTCTCTTATGTCCTCATAACACTGACTTATGTCAAATTGTGTTTTTGGGGAAACGACGGTATAATTTTTATGTGTGTGAGTGAGAGAGAGATAGTACAGACAAAGAAGACAGAGAAAAGAGAGAAAGAGAAAAGAGAGAAAACAGAGCGCAAGAGAGAGAGAGAGAAAGAGAACAATTAAAACACCCGTGGGGTCCAGCATTCATATTTTACGCCGTTGAGCAAACTATCTCGTTATCTGTAGTTGGTTAAGCTCACTCTCTCGTTATGTATGTTCCATTAAGCTCTGCTGTGACTTCTCTCGTTTTCTACCTTCCGTTTTCTGTTTGTCTTTAGTCTGAGTCTAGTTTTCCGTTTTTTTTTTTGTCATGTTGGCGCTTCGTTTCCTATATCCGTTCCCCGTTTGTCAGGTTCGTTTGCTATACTGTTTATGAGTCTCCACCTCGTTTTCTATTCTCCGTTTTCTGTTTGTGAATCTCACAGCCTCGTTTTCTATGCTTCTTTTTGTTTATTAGAAAACGGAGTTTTATACTGGGTTTTCTGTTGTATCCCACAGCCACGTTTTCTATAATAGGTTTGCTTTTCTCATTCCCAAAGTGGAAGAAATTTAACTGTGAAAAAACAGTGAGAAAGGAGTGATGTAGGCACAGAGAGGGGAGGAAGAAGGGAGAGGGAGGGGGTAGAGCGGAGAGGAAAGGTGCAAAAAGGAAAGCTGCGTTGGGCGAGAGGTTGAGAACCGGGAAGAGAAAGATTAAAGGGAGAGGGAAGTTAGCAGAGAGGCGAAGATAAGTTGCGAGGAAGAAAGAGAAATTATAGGGAATTGTGGAGATGTGAGCGGATGCTCTACGTTCCTGGCTGTAATGGTTGAGTTCCTATATATGTGTGAGAGAGAGAGAAAAAAAAGGGCAAGATAGAAAGTTAGCTCTCACCCTTAAGATCATTCAACGTTCCTAGCAATTAAAATGTATATGAAGCAACACAAGAACACTCAGGTTCAAACGTCAACAAAAGTTACTTTTTCATCAACAAACAAAACCCCAAATACCAATGCTATGTGTAATAATAATTGCATCAGTTTAAAACATTAAATTGTTAATGTAAAACGAGATCCCTTACTTTTTTATGGAGGTCGCTCCTCAAAGTGTGTTTCCCCTTTACATTTTACTCAATGTGCTGGAATTTGTTTTTTCTAATATTTTTGAGAAGTTTGCTGAAGAATACCTGAAGGATGTTTCGGGGTGAACGTCCCCGCGGCTAAGTTCCAGACTAAGCCTCTTGATTTTTTCTATGCCTGATCAACTAGGCTGTTACGAGTGGCCACAAAAAACACACCAACATATTCACTACAGCTCGATGGGTCAGGAACTGACTTGAAGAGGTTATCCAGTTCCCTCTAGAAGGAAGTCAGCCCGGGTCTTTTGGTAATCTCCTTAGTTTTGATGGGAGGCTGTTGAATAATCTTGGGGTCCTTACCTAATGTGTTGTCTTTCAATGTTTCTCTTAGCACCGGGTGCTAAAATTTTGGAGGTTCGCTGTTTTTTCACTGTCGTTATTTTGCATGTTAGTAAATATAACCCTAAAAAAAACATACTATTATATTTTTAAATAATATCGAAATAGTATTATATATCATAAATGTTCTTTCTCTGTATTTTTAGTCTTTCTATAAATACATTTATTTAAAATGCAGATAGGAAAATTAATATGTATGAGTTTTAGATCTATAAGTCTTGGGCGAGTATAAATTATTCCAGGAGAAACTATATATACTTTGGTTTAGGTGAGGTTGGTTCAGCCGGGTTTTATGGAAGCAAAATATCTGACAGTTTGTGAGGGTGGTGCTTTTTACTTTTGGGAAGAGGTTAATTGACTTGTGAGATTTTAAAGAAGAGGGAAGTAATTTAAATGTGTTAAAAAATCTTTTGCAGGTGAGGATGTTGGTGGGAGAGTGAGAGTTAGCGATGTTTCGCCCCCTACCCCGCCAGTGAACAGCACTGTATCATATTAATGATATTTGCAAGTGATTTAGTAAGACACATTGATGATAACCTTAAATTTATCGAAGCTGTAGATGTGAACACACTTCAGACTGACGGAATCCACTACTTAAACTTTCTTTTTCTCCAGGCTGAGGGACTCATCACCTAATTTCCATATGAATGAACATTTGTAGTCCTCAGTAATAACTCACATGGGATATTTCTACTCCCGAAGGGGGTCGAAATTTACAGATTAATTAGCCTTCTGAGTTTCTGTCTCCACGTGAGTTATAATTAAGCACTGACAGGTGTTCATTACCTTTAAGTTAATCACATGGAAATAAGGTGATCAGTTCCTCAGCCCAGAGAGGAAGTTAAGTAGTGAGTCCCCCAGTCTTCAAGTGTGTTCACTCTAAGCTTGTGCTGTCTCCTCTTTATTTCGACTGAAGAAAACTAAGCGGTGAACCGTCTTGTCAATAAGGTTAACAAATTTGAACATGTATCCTACTCATCTACAAGTAAAAACTGTTGGAAATGTTGCTAAGAGCAGTCGAAATTTACCCTAAAAACCAAAAGTATTTTGGTTTGGGTGTGGGATCCAAAATATGGTAACCTGGCACTGCTTGGGCCAGGTATGTAAACACTTCTCTCAGTCTTGCCCACTGCACGAACTTTGGGAAAATTTGAGCCATCAAATAAGTCGTTCTCGAGTTTTACCCAAAATTTTTGTACAAGGAAACGAGAAATGTTGATGAGAAATGTTGCGTAAAGAGCCAAGTCTATCCTAGTTAAATTTATATGATGTTCAGATTTTTATCAATCCTATAGGAAAAAAAATGAGTTTTATGTTTTAAGAAAATCCCAAATTTGTAAAATTAGTTTGAAAACAATGACAAATTTGCACCACAAGTCAACACAATATTATTTAGGGTTTTAAGCCCATCAGAATAAGCATTCTTTAATTATCACATTGTAAACAATTTATTTAATGAAACTGACAAATTAAAAAGTAAACAGGTCAGCGTGCATGAGAAGGTTTATTGTATAAAGTTCACCAAAGGTGAAGTTTGAAGGCGATCGGTAAAAGTCATTTTTCCAGTAACTGATCTAATACCATCGATTACAATTTTTGTTACAGTTTCATTTATGTTTAAAATTTCACTAACTTAAATTAAAGTTACGAGTTATCTTTCTTCTTACGAGGCTTGGTCCGGGACCCGGGCCGGGGGGTCTTTTCCCGAGGCTTGTCGGGGCCCGGGCCGCCGGGTCCTTACCGAGACTTGGGTTGGGAGGGGGCCGGGGTCCTCCCGGGGCTTGGGGGCCCGGGCCGCGGGGTCTCTTCGAGGCTTGGTCGGGACCGGGCCGGGGGGTTTCCTTCCCGAGGTTTGGTCGGGCCGGGCCGCGGGGTTTCTTCCCGAGGTTTGGGTAGGGGCCCGGGCGCGGGGTCTCTTCCCGAGGTTTGGGTTGGGAGGGCCCGGGGTCTTTACCGGATTTGGTCTGGGATGGGCCCCCCGGGGTCTTTTACGAGGCTTGGCTGGGACCGGGCCCCCGGGTCTTTTCCCGAGACTTGGTCGGGGACCGGGCGGGGGGGTCTTTTCCCGAGGCTTGGTCTGGGCCCGGGGCCCGGGGGGTTTCTCTTCCCGGGGTTTGGCCCGGGGCCCGGGGCCCGCGGTTCTTACCGAGGCTTGGCCCGGGCCCCGGGCCGCGGGGTCTCTCCCCGGGGGTTTGGGTCGGGGACAGGCCCGCGGGGTCTCTCACCGAGGTTGGGGTCTGGGCCCGGGACCGGGGGTCTTTACCGAGGTTTGGTCTGGGACCGGGCCCGCGGGGCCTCACCGGGGTTGGTCTGGGACCGGGCCGCGGGGGTCTCCCCCGAGGTTTGGGTCGGGGCCGGGACGCGGGTTTAAACCGAGGCTTGGTCTGGGCCCGGCCCGCGGGGTTCAACCGGGCTTGGTCGGGGGACCGGGCCGCGGGGTCTCTCACGAGGTTTGGGTTTTGGGGCCCGGACCCGGGGTCTCTCACCGAGGCTTGGTCCGGGACCGGGCCGCGGGGTCTCTCACCGAGGCTTGGTCCGGGACCGGGCCGCGGGGTCTCTCACCGAGGCTTGGTCTGGGACCGGGCCGCGGGGTCTCTCACCGAGGCTTGGTCCGGGACCGGGCCGCGGGGTCTCTCACCGAGGCTTGGTCTGGGACCGGACCGCGGGGTCTCTCACCGAGGCTTGGTCCGGGACGGGCCGCGGGGTCTCTCACGAGGCTTGGTCTGGGACCGGGCCGCGGGTTCTCTCACGAGGCTTGGTCTGGGACCGGACCGTGGGGTCTCTCACCGAGGCTTGGTCTGGGACCGGACCGCGGGGTCTCTCACCGAGGCTTGGTCTGGGACCGGACCGCGGGGGCTGTCACCTCCGAAAGCGACTCCAGGTAAACACAATACGTTATTATAAATAATTTAAATCCAATCAGATGAGTCATTTCCCAGCTATGGCAGGGATTGTAATATTTAATTTTTTATCTTTTACAACATCAACAAATTTGAATGAACCTGAATAGTCAGTATCCTGGCCATAATAGACAGTATCCTGGCCATAATAGTCAGTATCCTGGCCATAATAGTCAGTATCCTGGCCATAATAGTCAGTATCCTGGCCATAATAGACAGTATCCTGGCCATAATAGACAGTATCCTGGCCATAATAGTCAGATATCCTGGCCATAATAGCAGTATCCTGGCCATAATAGTCAGTATCCTGGCCATAATAGACAGTATCCTGGCCATAATAGTCAGTATCCTGGCCATAATAGTAGTATCCTGGCCTTAATAGTCAGTATCCTGGCCATAATAGTCAGTATCCTGGCCATAATAGTCAGTATCCTGGCCATAACAGTCAGTATCCTGGCCATAATAGTCAGTATCCTGGCCATAGTCAGTATCCTGGCCATAACAGTCAGTATCCTGGCCATAATAGTCAGTATCCTGGCCATAACATCAGTATCCTGGCCATAACTAGTCAGTATCCTGGCCATAACAGTCAGTATCCTGGGCCATAATAGTCAGTATCCTGGCCATAATAGTCAGTATCCTGGCCATAATAGTCAGTTCCTGGCCATAATATTTCAGTATCCTGGCCATAATAGTAGTATCCTGGCCATAATAGTCAGTATCCTGGCCTTAATAGTCAGTATCTGGCCATTAATAGTCAGTATCCTGGCATAATAGTCAGTATCCTGGCCATAACAGTCAGTATCCTGGCCATAATAGTCAGTATCCTGGCCATAATAGTCAGTATCCTGGCCATAATAGTCAGTATCCTGGCCATAATAGTCAGTATCCTGGCCATAACAGTCAGTATCCTGGCCATAATAGTCAGTATCCTGGCCATAATAGTCAGTTCCTGGCCATAATAGTAGTATCCTGGCCATAATAGTCAGTATCCTGGCCATAATAGTCAGTATCCTGGCCATAATAGTCAGTATCCTGGCCATAATGTCAGTATCCTGGCCATAATAGTAATTTATCCTGGCCATAATAGTCAGTATCCTGGCCTTAATAGTCAGTATCCTGGCCATAACAGTCAGTTTCCTGGCCATAATAGTCAGTATCCTGGCCATAATAGTCTGTATCCTGGCCATAATAGTCAGTATCCTTGCTATAAGAGTCAGTATCCTGGCCATAAGAGTCAGTATCCTGGCCATAAGTCAGTATCCTGGCCATAATAGTCTGTATCTGGCCATAATAGTCAGTATCCTTGCTATAAGAGTCAGTATCCTGGCCATAATAGTCAATATCCTGGCCATAATAATCACTATCCTGGCCATAAGTCACTATCCTGGGCATCAGTCACTATCCTGGCCATAAGAGTCACTATACTGGGCATAAGAGTCACTATCCTGGCCATAAGAGTCACTATCCTTTGCATAAGTCACTATCCTGGCTATAAGTCACTATACTGAGGCATAAGAGTCACTAGCCTGGCCATAAGAGTCAGTATCCTGGCCTGGCCATAAGAGTCTCTATCCTGGGCATAAGAGTGAGTATTCTGGCCATTAGACTGCCCTCTCTATCAACATGACAGCCAATAAACTTACGCTTAACACTGACAAAACCTACTACATTATGTTTGGTAGCAGAGCAGGAGATGCGCAAATTAACATTAAGATCGACAACTACTCTAATTGCCAGGCATAATGAGGGCAGATTCCTAGGCCTATACCTCGACAACAACCTGAACTTCAGCACCCATATCCAACACATAACCAAAAAAGTATCCAAAACGGTTGGGATCCTCTCCAAGATACGATACTACGTGCCGCAAACTGCCCTTCTCACACTATACCATTCACTTATATATCCATACCTCACCTATGCTATCTGTGCTTGGGGTTCAACTGCAGCAAACACACCTAAAGCCAATAATAACCCAACAAAAAGCTGCAGTGGAATAATCACTAAATCCCATCCCTGGCAACACACCCTCCCACTCTTCATAGATCTAAACTTACTCCCTGTTCAGTACATCCACACTTACTACTGTGCAATCTACATCTGCAGGACCTTAAATTCCAATATTAACCTTGTCCTAAAACGCTTTCTTGATAGTTGTGACAGAACCCACAGGCATAACACCAGACAACATCTCTACGACATTCCCCGTGTCCGACTAAACCTTTACAAAAAATTCAATGTATGTCAAAGGCCCTAAAATCTGGAACACCCTACCTGAAAATTCTAAAACTGCAGACACGTTCATCACCTTCAAAACTACCATCAGAAAACATCTTATCTCCCTGATACACCCTGTCAACTAACTACACGAATACCACCTGGTGGTTAACACTTACACTCACTCACCCATTTGACCATAAACAGAAATATCAATCTCAATCTTAAAATAATGAATCTTAACTAGTCATAAGTTGGCCTGTGATACTCCAATACTGAAACTATGTATAGTGCCAAAACAAAAGCATTCACATTGCTAAACTCACAAACTAGTATTTAGTCACTTAGCCATAATACCAACTTACCTCATAATTTTGTAATATTTTAAACTTAAGATTTAATTTAAGTCGGCCCGAAATGCCTAGCCATGCTAGGTGTTCTAGTGATACACTCTGTAATTATTATTTTACTACATGTAAACCACACAATAACCAAATTCTGTAAACTCAGCATTGTAATCCTTATAGAGAATAAACTTTGAACGAGCACGCAGAATTTACCTCCAACGCCGTCTTCGTTCTACTACTCTCTCTTTACCTTCCCTTCTTGCTGATGGACCCTCCTTTAATCCTGACTCTCTCATTGACTTCTTGACAACGACTGATTTACTCCACAAACTCTGATGATGATACCTTACGCACTCCTCTCAGCCCTTTTTTAGCTCAGTCTCTTGCTGCCCTTTACCCTTTCACCATCCACTGCTCCGCTGTTATCCGTAACCTATTACTCATCCACCTCCCTTTTGCCACCTGATGCCCTCGCTTCCTTCCTGCCCTGCGGCGCTGTATAGCCCTTGTGGCTTAGCGCTTCTTTTTTTTGATTATAATAATAATCTGGCCATAAGAGTCAGTATCCTGGCCATAAGAGTCATTGGCCTGGCCATAAGAGTCACTATCCTGGCCATAAGTCACTATCCTGGGCATAAGAGTCAGTACCCTGGCCATAAGAGTCAGTAGCCTGGCCATAAGTCAATATCCTGGCCATAAGAGTCAGTAGCCTGGCCATAAGCCAATATCTTGGCCATAAGAGTCACTATCCTGGGCATAAGAGTCAGTATCCTGGCCATAAGAGTCAGTAGCCTGGCCATAAGTCAGTATCCTGGCCATAAGAGTCAGTAGCCTGGCCATAAGTCAATATCCTGGCCATAAGAGTCAGTAGCCTGGCCATAAGTCAATATCCTGGCCATAAGAGTCAGTAGCCTGGCCATAAGTCAATATCCTGGCCATAAGAGTCACTATCCTGGGCATAAGAGTCAGTATCCTGGCCATAAGTGTCAGTAGCCTGGCCATAAATCAATATCCTGACCATAAGAGTCAGTAGCCTGGCCATAAGTCAATATCCTGGCCATAAGATGAATCAAACATTAAAGACTCAAGTCTTTGACAAGACGCAAACTGAAAATTATTTAACGTGACTTAACGGGAATAAAAATTTCACTATTTTACACACGTAAGAGTCAGATCTGCAGCAAGACTCGGGAATATTACTCTCCACCCTCGACCAATTAGCAGGTAACTTTTTTGAAAGTTTGAAGCTACGCTACTGAAGGTTCTGGAAGTTATCTCAGCTGTTGTAGAATTGTGAGGATGAGTTTAAGAACTATGGTCATAGGGAACCTCACCTCCACATGCCAGTTTAAAAAAAAAAATCTGTTCCCTGTGACCGTGCACAAAAGATGAATTTTGAAGTGGACTGGCTAAAACATTCTTGAGTTATGAGAAAAATAAAAACGTAAAGTTGGAGGGAGGAAAAAAAAACGAAAAAAATTCAGGCAGGCACTTAAGGTCCCCTTCAGGGATAGTGAATAAAAAAATGCCCTTATTGACTTACTGTATATTTGTAAATGTCTTAATAAATTGTGTATCTATATAATATTTGTTATTCTTTCTTTCTTTCAATACACCGGCCGTATCCCACCAAGGCGGGGTGGCCCAAAAAGAAAAACGGAAGTTTCTCTTTTAAATTTAGTAATTTATACGGGAGAAGGGGTTACTAGCCCCTTGCTCCCGGCATTTTAGTCGCCTCTTACAACACGCATGGCTTACGGAGGAAGAATTCTTTTCCACTTCCCCATGGAGATAAATAAACAAGAACTAGAAAGAAAATAGAATACCCAGAGGGGTGTGTGTATATATGCTTGTACATGTATGTGTAGTGTGACCTAAATATAAGTAGAAGTAGCAAGACGTCCCTGAAATCTTGCATGTTTATGAGATAGAAAAAAGACACCAATAATCCTACCATCATGTAAAACAATTACAGGCTTTCGTTGAACATTCACTTTGCAGGACGGTAGTACCTCCCTGGGCGGTTGCTGTCTACCAACCTACTACCTAGGAATATTTGTTATATCTACAACAAATATACTGACTATGTTTACTTTGAAATACTAAGTTAAGGCGTTTGTCTATAGAAGTGTTTTCGTCATATTTTTAAAGTGAGCAACTGAGAAGAATACACTGGTATAATACATACACTGCATATTTATATGTTGCTGAAAAATCTAGTATTGTAGGAACTTTTAGACGTATAAACTTAGGGTATGAACATATCACTAGTTCCCAAGAGCTGGAGCTTAAACTAAGGTTCCTTCTAAACTATATCTCATCATTGGTCACGTGGTGCAAGAGGCGTCCACACAAATTTTCACTTGCAGTCATAGTGGTATCCCATGATACTCTCTAGTCTATAGAAATATATCTCCTGGCTGACTCAATATTCTACACGATTACCTACTTCCAGGGTGCTAGTATTCACTTCATATTTTAGGACTGTTATATATATATATATATATATATATATATATATATAATATATTATATATATATATATATATATATATATATATATATATATATATATATATATATGCATAATAATACACTACGTACGTACCTGCGCGTCAGATCACAACATTATCAACTCAACAATTCTCGCTCACACACACCAGAGTTCCCCCACAAGTGAAGCAAGATAGAATCACCTCAAGTAACATTCCTCTGGAATGAAGCCACATTATATGCGCACACACACAGATTTCCCCACAGAAGGGACGGGGAAGGAAAATTTCCTTTGGGAAGGGAGGGGGAGAGGAAGGGAAATTTCCCTAAGGAGGGGGGGAAGGGAAGGGGGAGGTCGGAGAAAGCTCTCATCATGTTGAGAGGAATGTTGGATGTTATATGTTCAATTGTATGCCTGGATTTGCATAGAAGAAAAGAGAGAGAGAGAGACAAGGTTGAGAGAGAGCATACAGTATTTGACCAAATTATTTCCTGCCATACATTTGTGCTCTGGAGTCACCAGTAATCTTAGCCATGAATATGCTGGTTCCGGTATCTCCGGCAGCTGGTTGTTACCTGTTGTTTATATTGGTGAGGAGGCGTGATTAACACAGCTGTTAGTGCTTCCCTTGGAGACAAGTGTTGACTTCCACTGCCGAGGAAGAACGTAGTAGCCCTTCAACTGATGACCCTTACCACTGTGATGATGGACAAGAAGAAAAGAAAGAACGAAGAACAAGAAGAAAAGGTGCTATGTTAGAGCATGGAAGAGTAGACTGATGATAGTGTGTGTATCTTACCAGAGTTGTGGATGTATGGTGGATGTATAATGTATGGTGGATGTATAATGTATGGTGGATGTATAATATATGGTGGATGTATAATGTATGGTGGATGTATAATGTTTGGTGAATGTATGTATGGTGGATGTATAATGTATGGTGGATATATAATGTATGGTGAATGTATAATGTTTGGTGAATGTATGTATGGTGGATGTATAATGTATGGTGGATGTATAATGTATGGTGGATGTATAATGTATGGTGGATGTATAATGTATGGTGGATAATATTAATGTATGGTGAATGTATAATGTTTGGTGAATGATATGTATGGTGGATGTATAATGTATGGTGGATGTATAATGTATGGTGAATGTATGTATGGTGAATGTATAATGTATGGTGGATGTATAATGTATGGTGAATGTATGTATGGTGGATGTATAATGTATGGTGGTGTATGTATTAATGTATGGTGGATGTATAATGTATGGTGAAATGTAGTATATGTATGGTGGATGTATAATGTATGGATGAATGTATAATGTATGATGTGGATGTATAATGTATGGTGGATGTATAATGTATGGTGGATGTATAATGTATGGTGAATGTAATGTATGGTGGATGTATAATGTATGGTGGATGTATAATGTATGATGGATGTATAATGTATGGTGAATGTATGTATGGTGGATGTATAATTATGGTGGATGTATAATGTATGGTGGATGTATAATGTATGGTGGATGTATAATGTATGGTGGTATGATGTATGGTGAATGTAATGTATGGTGGATGTATAATGTATGGTGGATGTATAATGTATGGATGTATAATGTATGGTGGATGTATAATGTATGGTGAATGTATAATGTATGGTGGATGTATAATGTATGGTGGATGTATAATGTATGGTGGATGTATAATGTATGGTGAATGTATAATGTATGGTGGATGTATAATGTATGGTCGGATTATAATGTATGGTGGATGTATAATGTATGGCGGATGTATATTGTATAGTGGATATATAATGTATGGTGGATTTATAATGTATGGTGGATGTATAATGTATGGTGGATGTATAATGTATGGTGGATGTATAATGTATGGTGGATGTATAATGTATGGTGGATGTATAATGTATGGTTGATGTATAATGTATGGTGGATGTATAATGTATGGTGGATGTATATATGGTGAATGTATAATGTATGATGGATGTATAATGTATGGTGGATGTATAATGTATGGTGGATGTATAATGTATGGTGAATGTATAATGTATGGTGGATGTATAATGTATGGTGGATGTATAATGTATGGTGGATGTATCATATATGGTGGATGTATAATGTATGGTGGATGTAAAATATATGATACATGTATAATAATGTATGGTGAATGCATAATGTATAATGGATGTATAAGAGTGAAGAAGTGATTATTTTAGAAGATACAGGTGGAAATATATTTATCGGAAATATTGATAATTAATAATTATAAATCAGCATCCACCACCTGCCCCCCCCACCCCCGTCACCTCAGCCCACCCCACCCCAACCCCACATAACCTTCACACACCCCCACATTCCACCCCCCACACATCCACCACGAACTACCCACCCCAACCCCCACATAACCTTCATCACACCCCACACTTCCACCCCCCACACATCCACCACGAACTACCCACCTCACCCCCACATAAACCTTCATCACACCCCACACTTCACCCCCCACACATCCACCACGAATACCCACCTCACCCCCCACATAACCTTCATCACACCCCACACTTCCACCCCCCACACATCCACCACGAACTACCCACCTCACCCCCACATAACCTTCATCACACCCCCACACTTCCACCCCCCCACACATCCACCACGAACTACCCACCTCACCCCCCACATAACCTTCATCACACCCCCACACTTCCACCCCCCCACACATCCACCACGAACTACCACCTACCCCCACAACCTCACACACCCCACATTAACCCCCCCAATCCATCCCCCACCCCCACACCTTCCACCCCCCACACTTCCACCATCCACCCGAACTACCCACCTCACCCCCACATAACCTTCATCACACCCCCACACTTCCACCCCCCATACATCCACCACGAACTACCCACCTCACCCCCCACATAACCTTCATCACACCCCCACACTCCACCCCCCCACACATCCACCACGAACTACCCACCTCACCAAGGGGCTCTGGTGGCCTGGTGGTTAACGCTCTCGCTTCACACGGTGAGGGCCTGCACGGTGAGGGCCTGGGTTCGATTCCCAGCCAGAGCAGAAACATTGGACGTGTTTCTTTCCACCTGTTGTCTATGTTCCCCATCAGTAAAATGGGTACCTGGGTGTTAGTCGACTGGTGTGGGTCGCATCCTGGGACACTGACCTAAGGAGGCCTGGTCACAGACCGGGCCGCGGGGGCGTTGACCCCCGGAACTCTCTCCAGATAAACTCTCTCTCCAGAAACCCCCCACATAACCTTCATCACACCCCCACCCCCCACACATCCACCACGAACTACCCACATAACCTTCTCCACACCCCCACACTTCCACCCCCAACACCCACACAAGCACCACCACCCCACCCCACCCTACACTACTTTCCTCCACCTCCACTCCTCACCCCCCCACCCCCACATTCATCACCTGCCAGCCATTCATCTTTCCACACCATTGGGCCATTTAACGGGAAATTTATGAAAATGATAAAGCATAACTGAAATGTTAATAACCTAACTTATATGAAAACTTAACAGTGATGATAATATTGATAAGACGACACTGAAGATCAACAACAATAACACTAACAAAAAATATCAACAACAGTACCATTAATAACTAAAACAGCAGTAACATCAACAGTTAAAACAATAGGAATAATAACAACAACAACAACAGTACAATCAACGAATACAAAAACAGCAGTAACATTAGAGATAAAAACAACAGTAAGACCACAACAGTACCATAAAACAACAGTACCATCACCAGAAACAACAGTGACAACAACAGTATCATCAACAAAAACAACAACAACAGTACCGTCAACAAAAACATCGGCAACAACAACATCAACAACAAAAACAACTACCATCAGCGACAACGAAAACAACAGTAACAACAACAACAACGGTAGCACATTCTACAATAATACTGCTGAACATTCTATACAACAACAGTTTCTGCAACAAACAACATGATCTGGAGCAAACAACATACTAAACAACAAACAACATACCTACAAACATACATACACAAAACATCTACAAAACAACAACTCTACAAACACAACCAACAACAATCACACGAACTAACCCACATAACTTCTCCAACAACACCCATTCACACACCAATAACCTACAACAACAACAACATCACCTAACAACTATCCTAACCAACACACACACATCTCACACCCCACTCTCAACAACATACCTACAACAACATACTCTCAACAACATCATGCCTTACAACAACATACTATGACAATAAAAGCATAACTGAAAATTCTACATAACAACTAACTATAAAAAACAACATGACTCTAGCAAAACACATACTATACAACAACACATAAACAATACTTACAACAAATACTATACAACAAACATCATACTCTACAACAACATACTATACAACAAACAGTCTAAAACAACAGACTATACAACAAACATACTAAACAACAAACATATATCAAACAAAAACATACATATACAACAAACAACATACTCACAACAAATACTCATACAACAACACATACATAACAAAACAACTATACAACAACATACTCTACAAACAGCATACTACTCAACAAAACATCATCTAACAACAACATACTAAACAACAAACAACAATACTCTACAACATACTATACAACAACATACTACAACAACAACAATACAACATACTCTACAACAATACATGCTAAACAACATACTCTACAACAACATACTTAAACAACATAACAACATACTCTACAACAACATACTTACAATAACATACTCTACAACAACATACTAAAACAACATACTCTACAACAAACATACTACAACAAAACATACCTACAACAAACAACATACTCTACAACAAACAAAGCATACTCTACAACAACATACTATACAAACATACTACTAAACAACATACTATCAACAACAACATACATACTACAACAACATACTATACAACAATACTCTACAACAACATACTATACAACAAACATACATACTCTACAACAACATACTATAAACAACATACTTACAACATACTCTACAACAACATACTAAACAACAAAACATACTCTACAACAACATACTATACAACAAACCATACTCTACAACATACTAAACAAACAAAAACTCTACAACAACATACTATACAACAAACAACATACTCTACAACAACATACTAAACAACATACTCTACAACAACATACTAAACAACTACTAAACAAACATACTCTGCAACAACATACTAAACAACAAACAACATACTCTACAACAACATACTAAACAACATACTCTACAACAACATACTAAACAACACTACAACACAAACAAACATACTCTACAACAACATACTATAACAACAAACAAACAACTACTACTCTACAACAACATACAAAAGCATACTCTACAACAACATACTAAACAACAACCTGCAAACATACTAAACAAACAACAACATCTCAACAACTACAACAACAACATACTCTACAACAACATCTAAACAACATACTCTACAACAACATACTAAACAACAAACAACATACTCTACAACAACATAACTAATACCTACAACAACATACTAAACAACAAATCTCAACAACATCATACACAACATACTCTACAACAACAACAAACAACATACTCTGCAACAACATACTAAACAACAAACACATACTCTACAAACAACATACTATACAACAAACAACATACTCTAACAACAACATACTTACACTACTAAACAACATACTCTCAACAACATACTAAACAACAAACAACATACTCTGCAACAACATACTAAACAACAACACTACTCTACAACAACATACTAAAACAACAACATATACAACAACAACATACTAAACAACAAACACATACTCTACAACAACATACTAACAAACAACATACTCTACAACAACATACTAACAACAACAACAACTTACAACAACATACTAACACAACCAACATACTAAACAACAACTACAACTCTAAACAACATACTAAACAACAAACAACATACTCTACAACAACATACTAAACAAACTTCAACAACATACTAACAACATAACTCTACAACATACTAAACAACAACAACATACTCTACAACAACATATACAACAAACAACATACTCTACAACAACATACTATAAACAAACAACATACTCTGACAACAACATACTAAACAACAAACAACATACTCTACACAACATACTACAACAAACAACATACTCTACAACAACATAAACAAAACATACTCTACAACAACTACTAAACAACAACAACAACACATACTATACACAAACACACACAACATACTCTCAACAACATACTATAACAACAAACAACATACTCTACAACAACATACTATACAACAAACAACATACTCTACAACAACATACTAAACAACAAACAACATACTCTGCAACAACATACTAAACAACAAACAACATACTCTACAACAACATACTAAACAACAAACAACATACTACTACAACAAACAACATACTCTACAAAACATACTTACAACAAACTATAACAAACACACATACTCTACACACATACTAACAACAAACAACATACTATCACAACAAACAACATACTATACAACAAACAACATACTCTACAACAACATACTAAACAACAAACATACTCTACAACAACATACTAACAACAAACAACATACTCTACAACATACTATACAACAAACAACATACTCTACAACAACATACTAACAACAAACAACATACTCTAACAACATACTATACAACAAACAACATACTCAACAACAACAATAATACAACAAACAACATAATCTACAACAACATACTGAACAACAAACATACTCTAAACAACATACTACAACAACATTACTACAACAACATACTTAACAAACAACATTCCCACAACAACAAACAACATACTTACAACAACATACTACACAACAAACAACAACTACTACAACATACTATACAACAAACAAACATACTCTACAACAAACATACTATACAACAAACAACATACTCTACAACAAACAACATACTCTACAACAACATACTTTAACAACAAATACTCAACAACATATTACAAAACAACATACTCTACACATCATACTATAACAAAAACAACATACTATACAACAACATACCTCAACTAACAACAAAAATACTCTACAACAACATACTATACAAAACAACATACTCTACAACAACTACTCTACAACAAACAACATACTCTACAACAACATACTATACAACAAACATACTCTACAACAACTTACTCAAATTCAACAAACTACATACTCTACAACAACATACTCTTAACAACAACAAACCTACAAACAACATCTCTACAACAAACATACTCTACAAAAACAATACTCTACAACAACATACTATACAAACAACATACTCTACAACAACATACTATACAACAAACAACATACTCTACAACAACAATACTAAACAACAAACAACATACTCTAAAAAACAACATACTAAACAACTAAACATACTCTACAACAACATACTATACAACAAACAACATACTCTACCAACAACTAAACTAAACAACCCAAACAACATACTCTACAAAAAATACTATACAACAAACAACATACTCTACAACAACATAAACAAACAACACATACACTAGAAAAACATACTCTCAACAACATACTAACAACAAACAACATACTCTTAACAACAACTATACAACAAACAACATACTCTACAACAACATACTATAAAACACAAACAACATACTCTACAACAACATAACTATACAACAAACAACATACTCTACAACAACATACTATACCAACAAACAACATACTCTACAACAACATATTATACAACAAACAACATACTCTATAACAACATACTCTACAACATACTATACAACAAACAACATATTCTACAACATACTATACAACAAACAACATACTCTACAACAACATACTATACAACAAACAACATACTCTTCAACAACATACTATACAACAAACAAACGTACTCTACAACATACTAAACAACATACTATACATCAAACAACATACTCTACAACAACAACTATACAACAAACAACATACTCTACAACAACATACATCAACAAACAACATACTCTACAACAACATACTATACAACAAACAACATACTCTACAACAACATACTATACAACAAACAACATACTCTACAACAACATATTATACAACAGACAAC
Organism: Cherax quadricarinatus; assembly: GCF_026875155.1. Classification (NCBI taxonomy): domain Eukaryota; kingdom Metazoa; phylum Arthropoda; class Malacostraca; order Decapoda; family Parastacidae; genus Cherax; species Cherax quadricarinatus. Next base: position 69,162,591 of record NC_069413.1, on the reverse strand, counting down.
ATACTCTACAACAACATACTCTACAACAAACAACATATTCTACAACAACATACTATACTACAAACAACATACTCTACAACAACATACTATACAACAAACAACATACTCTACAACAACATACTATACAACAAACAACATATTATACAACAAACAACATACTCTACAACAACATACTATACAACAAACATACTCTACAACAACATACTATACAACAAACAACATACTCTACAACAACATACTATACAACAAACAACATACTCTACAACAACATACTAAACTGTTCATGTCTGTCTCTCCCTGTCTTTGTTTATGTCTGTTTCTCCCTGTCTTTGTTCATGTCTGTCTCTCCCTGTCTTTGTTTATGTCTGTTTCTCCCTGTCTTTGTTCATGTCTGTCTCTCCCTGTCTTTGTTTATGTCTGTTTCTCCCTGTCTTTGTTCATGTCTCTCTCTCCCTGTCTTTGTTTATGTCTGTTTCTCCCTGTCTTTGTTCATGTCTGTCTCTCCCTGTCTTTGTTTATGTCTGTTTCTCCCTGTCTTTGTGTGTGTGTGTGTGTCTCTCTCTCCCTGTTTTTGTTCTTGCAATCTCTCCCTCTTTTTGTTTCTACCATTTTCCCTGTGTTTAATTCTGTTTCTCTTCCTGTCTGTTTCTGTAGTGGTAGCACTACTGTAGTGGTGGTAGCACTACTGTAGTGGTGGTAGCACTACTGTAGTGGTGGTAGCACTACTGTAGTGGTGGTATCACTACTGTAGTGGTGGTATCACTACTGTAGTGGTGGTAGCACTACTGTAGTGGTGGTAGCACTACTGTAGTGTGTGGTAGCACTACTGTAGTGGGGGTATCACTACTGTAGTGGTGGTATCACTACTGTAGTGGTGGTATCACTACTGTAGTGGTGGTAGCACTACTGTAGTGGTGGTAGCACTACTGTAGTGGTGGTAGCACTACTGTAGTGGTGGTAGCACTACTGTAGTGGTGGTATCACTACTGTAGTGGTGGTAGCACTACTGTAGTGGTGGTAGCACTACTGTAGTGGTGGTAGCACTACTGTAGTGGTGGTAGCACTACAGTAGTGGTGGTAGCACTACTGTAGTGGTGGTAGCACTAAGGTAGTGGTGGTAGCACTACTGTAGCGGTGGTAGCACTACTGTAGTGGTGGTAGCACTAAGGTAGTGGTGGTAGCACTACTGTAGCGGTGGTAGCACTACTGTAGTGGTGGTAGCACTACTGTAGTGGTGGTAGCACTACAGCAGTGGTGGTGGTAGCACTACTGTAGTGGTGGTAGCACTACAGCAGTGGTGGTGGTAGCACTACTGTAGTGGTGGTAGCACTACTGTAGTGGTGGTAGCACTACAGCAGTGGTGGTGGTAGCACTACTGTAGTGGTGGTAGCACTATTGTAGTGGTGGTAGCACTATTGTAGTGGTGGTAGCACTACTGTAGTGGTGGTAGTACTACTGTAGTGGTGGTAGCACTACTGTAGTGGTGGTAGCACTACTGTAGTGGTGGTAGCACTACTGTAGTGGTGGTAGCACTACAGCAGTGGTGGTGGTAGCACTACTGTAGTGGTGGTAGCACTATTGTAGTGGTGGTAGCACTACAGCAGTGGTGGTAGCTACAATTTCTACCTTCCGTTTACTTCTCACTTTCTTATCAAATAACCAATCATGTGTTTCTAATCCCCCAGTCTCTCTGTCTCTCTGTCTGTGTCTGTCTGTCTGTCTGTCTCTGTCTCTCTCTCCTCTCTCCTCTCTTTTCTCTTCTCTCTCCTCTCTCTCTCTCGCTCTCTTCCCTCATCTTCGCACACCGCTAATAAGGTAACTTTAACACTGGTAATTTCGGAGCTCTGGAAGACGAAATTTTTAATGCGGTGTGGAACCATTACCCTGCCTGCACCATGGACTTTAGAAATGAAATTGTGGGCGTGGGTGTGTTGGTGGGCGTGGAGGTGAGGGTGTACGAGGACATGGGTGCATGTGACCAAGGAACTGTGAAGATTGTGTGAAAAACAGTTTAAGGATGGAGCAAATTTTTAAATCACTCTCTCTTGGAAGTCCAAGCCCTTCTCAGACAAAACTTCCCCACTCTCTCTTTCTCTCTCTCTCTCTCTCTCTCTCTCTCTCTCTCTCTCTCTCTCTCTCTCTCTCTCTCTCTCTCCTCCTCCCCTCTCTCTCCCACTCTCCCCTCATTTCACCGCTAATAAGGTATTGGTCCAGTGTGGTACGGATGGTAAAGCGCTGCGTACCTTGTTCCAAAGTTCGTAGGTTCGAGTCTCCTTCGGCCAGAGATCAGTGTTTATAAGTATATCGCCTGTTCTTGCGAATTCCTAGCATTGTTAAAATCTCTAATTGTCGATGCATGCAGGGGATGAGATGAAAAGCTGTAAGCCTCCTGCCTGAAAGCTGACTGCCTTGGATCAAAACGTCTAGCGTGAGCTGGGCGGCAAGGTATTGGTCCAGTGTGGTACGGATGGTAAAGCGCTGCGTACCTTGTTCCAAGGTTCCAAGGTTCTTAGGTTCGAGTCTCCTTTGGCCAGAGATTAGCGATTGTTTATATATATTATATATATATATATATATATATATATATATATATATATATATATATATATATATATCCAAAAATGTGTCATATTCCCACAAATGTGTCATATACCGACAAATGTGTCATATATCCACAAATGTGTTATATACCGACATATGTGTCATATACCCACAAATGTGTCATATATTCACGAATGTGTCATATACCCACAAATGTGTCATATAAACACAAACACATATGTGTCATATAAACACAAATGTGTCATATACCCACAAATGTGTCATATAAACATATGTGTCATATAAACACATATGTGTCATATAGACACAAATGTGTCATATAAAAACTCACAAGTGTCGATAAAAAAATTACATAAGTGTCTACCCACAAGTGTGAAATACTTGTGAAGGGGGTGATGCTTGAGTGCCACTCAGGGGCTCTAGTTTTAAACAACTGGAGATACACTCCTCTGCCTCGCATCAAAATTAATTAATTTCCATTTCTCAGACGTTTTCCATAAAATAACAACAACAACAACAAAAATAATAACAATAATGATAATAACAACAACAAAAAATCAGCATTAACAACAACAATAACTGGTAATATATTTATAGAGGAAAAGTTGTGTGAGGAACTATTGTGTGTACACCAGTGATTATGATGTTAACAATATAACAAGTGAAGAACTTAGGTGAAGAACTTATGAAGAACTTAGCAAGTGTAGAAGAACTTATGAAGAACTTAGCAAGTGTAGAAGAACTTATGAAGAACTTAGCAGTGAAAGAACTCATGAAGAACTTAGCAAGTGTAGAAGAACTTATGAAGAACTTAGCAAGTGTAGAAGAACTTATGAAGAACTTAGCAAGTGTAGAAGAACTTATGAAGAACTTAGCAAGTGTAGAAGAACTTATGAAGAACTTAGCAAGTGTAGAAGAACTTATGAAGAACTTAGCAAGTGTAGAAGAACTTATGAAGAACTTAGCAAGTGTAGAAGAACTTATGAAGAACTTAGCAAGTTTAGAAGAACTTATGAAGAACTTAGCAAGTGTAGAAGAACTATGAAGAACTTAGCAAGTGTAGAAGAACTTATGAAGAACTTAGCAAGTGTATAAGAACTTATGAAGAACTTAGCAAGTGTAAAGAATTATGAAGAACTTAGCAAGTGTAGAAAACTTATGAAGAACTTAGCAAGTAGAGAACTTATGAAGAACTAGCAGTGTGAAGAACTTAGAAGAACTAGCAAGTGTAGAAGAACTCATGAAGAACTTAGCAAGTTTAGAAGAACTCATGAAGAACTTAGCAAGTTTAGAAGAACTCATGAAGAACTTAGCAAGTTTAGAAGAACTCATGAAGAACTTAGCAAGTTTAGAAGAACTCATGAAGAACTTAGCAAGTTTAGAAGAACTCATGAAGAACTTAGCAAGTTTAGAAGAACTCATGAAGAACTTAGCAAGTTTAGAAGAACTCATGAAGAACTTAGCAAGTGTAGGAGAACTCATGAAGAACTTAGCAAGTGTAGGAGAACTCATGAAGAACTTAGCAAGTGTAGAAGAACTCATGAGAGGGAAGTATAGATGAGACATCTGCAGAGAGAAATAAGTTCCTTAACAAATAAATAAAAGTTTTACACCTATAAAGTTCATTTTTATTTTGTACGTCAGGTACACAAATTATTGCTAATTGTCCCGTGCTATGTACTCTGACATTACTGTGTCATTCCTTACCACAAAAAATGTGAAAGAACATGGAAAAAGGATTACCCACTAACACTCTTATTGTATATAGCCAATTACTCAAATATAACAGAGGTAACTGTATAGCAGTGGTTACAGTAAAGGAATCAAATGATGCACCCAGTAATTACTACATTCCTTGCAAAGGTATCATACATAGGGCACGCTGGTAGAAATTCAAAGACATGAGGAATACATGCCTGTTAGATATACACAAGACACACAAATAACCCGCACATAAAAGAGAGAAGCTTACGACGACGTTTCGGTCCGACTTGGACCATTGACAAAGTCACACTAACAGAGGTGGAGCAGGCCGCCAATATAGGCAGGAAGAGGTGGAGGTGGTAGTAGTAGTAGTACAAGAATTGTATATAATACCGACAAGATGAAATTAAGACACATGCACAACACCCGGGCATCCCCATCGTAGACATAGCGGCCTGCTCCACCTCTGTTAGTGTGACTTTGTCAATGGTCCAAGTCGGACCGAAACGTCGTCGTAAGCTTCTCTCTTTTATGTGCGGGTTATTTGTGTATCGTTCCAGTCACGGTATTGTGCCTTTTTGTTATTTATACACAAGACAGCTCAACAATTTTCTAGCAGGTTCAAGAATTATATTAACTGGGAAACTGCTGCCATTTTATACAGTACAAAAGGTATGGTCAAGCACAAACTTATCATGCAAAAGCAGTGTAAACTCCATGCTATCACTACCCTTGACCCTCAGCCTCTCTTCTTCCTCCACCTCCTCCACCAACGTGTTACGTTGGGGTATTCTGCAATCGTACTGTGCATAGCGAATAACTTATGCCACCTAGACGAGTCAGACGTCTGGTGTCTGGCATATACTTTGCATAACCTACCTAAATTGTCCCTACAGCGTTGTTGGCAAATTGCTCGTTCCATTGGCATTACATACAAACGCACTCTCACAGCTGCGCAACTGCGTTCACTGATTGCTGACAAACTTATAGAAGAAGAGATGGCACATCAGACTCCTCCCTCTACGGGAGCTAGGGCAAAACTCCATGTTCCCCCGCAGGAGGAAGATGTACTCCTACGGACAAAATGGTCAGTAAGTGCAGTTTGGTTTGTCTCAAGGTGAATCAGCGCCCGTTGGCACTTGAGCTGGGCAAAAATCAACAGTAAGCATTCGCAAGGGAAAATTTGATAGGGAAAGAAAGGAGGCATTTTTCGCATTCTGTAAATGAATTTAGTACAAAAAGCATAACAGCTTGTTCCCCGCTTCAATGAGGCCGAACCAGATCAATTTTTCGAAGCTTCGAAATCAGGCTCGAGCCTTGAGGTGGCGGAACCATGGGCATCGTTGTTCATACAGCATTTTTGGGTAGGCCCACAGAATTTACGTCAGTATTAAAGCGCTGAATTTTTGATATACAAGTAGTGAAGACCACAGTGTTGGGACATATACATTATCCCAGCCAAAAATACCGCAAGAATTTTAAATTAAGCAGGCGGCAAGTTTGGGTCATCCCTAGTGGACTTGTGAGACAGAAACCAAAGCTTTACCAGCTGGTATAAAGCAATGGTGTCTCTACCTTTGGGCTGGTTGCAGCTTATCTGATTGAAAACCTGCTGAGTCTGTGGGACCAGAGGTTCGAGTCTTTCGCAGGAAGTGACTAACCCCACGCATTGGAGGCAGCCAGGTTGGTTTGATACCTTCGAAACAAACCGCTCCTTGTCCGAAGCGGTCCCGTCTCTCTTTTCAACGCCTGGCCCATGACAGAGATCGCAACCTTGGAGAATGAAGTCCCAGCCGGAGGAGAACGTCTACGCAGCAACTGTCACCGGTTGGGGCCCGGTTTGGCCTGGGGCTAAAGCTCCCCGCTTCACAACGAGGCCCGGGTTCGTACCCCCGGCGGGTGGAAATATTTCGACACTTTCCCTTACACCTGTTGCCTGTTCACCTAGCAGCAAATAGGTACCTGGTGTTTAGTCGCTGGTGTGGGTCGCATCCTGGGGGACAGATTAAGGACCCCAATGGAAATAAGTTAAACAGTCCTCCGATGACGCCTGCTTTCTGGGTTATCCGGGTCTAACCTTCCGGGGGTTAAAATTCCGAACGAAATTTTATCTTATCTTATCTTATCTAGCCACGCTTCTCAACATATGGTCCACCTGCGGAGAGGCAAATACTCATGGTGCATCTCGACAACAGTATCCAGAGAGACACCAGCCAAAAACGACACCATTTGCAACGTAAACAGGGAGTAAAGGAAAGCCTGTCGTCTGCTTCCTCTGCAACAAAGTAGGTCACATCCGTCCCAACTGCCCCCATAAACCCCAAACCCATTGGGAAAATCTCTAATATCCCTAGTAACATGTCCCCTAGAGAAAAGAAAAAGGTATGGCCCCTTATTATTGCAAGAGCCCTTATTCCTTCGGGAAAACTCAGAAACAACAAAAGTAAAGCCCCTTTAGAGATACTGGAACATATTGCTCACTTGTAAGAGAGGGAATATTACCCCTTTCAGAGAATCTTCTTTGAATTCCTCTGTTTTATTGGAAGCATTGGAGGAGCTATATATTCTTTTTCCTTTGCATAAAATTTATTACAGTGCAAATATTACACTGGGACTTGACTGTAGGTGTCTAAAAAGGATTCCCCATGAAAGATGCAATTATTACTGGGTAATAACAATTACTATGTTAGTTCGTGTCCTGAACCTATATGATTAATTCTTCTCCGGTGTTGGCCATAACTCGAGAAAACACCCCAAGGGTTGTCTGGAGAGAATGTTGACCTACCTTGGACGACTCCGATCTCGGAATAGCCACGTTGTTTTATGAGGCACACCGGCCGGACCTCGTAAATCAAGTGAACAGACCCGATCAAGCCTTCCTTTTCCCAGGTTGCAGGATCCCAGATGTCTCTGTTTCCATGCCGAGGACTGTCCTTCCGGGAGGAAAACGAAAGGACCTTCTTTAAAATTCGTTTTTGAGCAGCCATGGAAAATTTCCTCTTTGGGTCATCCGGTCAAGTATGAAGTTAAAAAACGATTATTTGATCTGCACTGAGACTGGTAAGAGATAGAGGGGCCGCAATTGTTTAACAGGTTAGTGGTTTCCAACAAAGTATAGACCTCAAATATTAAATATAGCTCATAAACACGTCATTAGGAGGTCACTTAGGAATTACAAAACCTTGTATAGAATCACAAAAAATTTTTATTGGCCAAAATTAAAGAAAGATGTGAGAATCATATTAGGTGTTGCCGAGAATGTCAGCAATTTGGGGAAAACCTGGAATTCCATTAAACCTGCACCTCTAAACCCTTTCCCTGCTGAGGAGAACCTTTTGCAGATTTAATTATAGATTGTGTAGGTCCACTACCTAGGTCAAAATCTGGAAATCAAAATTTATTTACGATTATGGATAAAGTAACAGGTTTTCCTGAAGCAATTCCCATGCGTAGATTAATACTAAAGCTATTCTCAAAGCTTTAACAAAATTCATTTCTTGTTTTGGCATTCCTAAAACTATTCAAAGTGATCAAGGTACTAACTTCACTGCCAAAACATTTAGGGAAGTATTAACTAGGCTAGGATAATTTCCCCAACTTATCCACTGCCTATCATCCTCAGTCCCAAGGCGTCTTGGGAAAGATTCCATCAGGGCTTAAAACAAATGATGAGAAGTTTTTGCATGCACTTTCCTACAGACTGGGTGAATCACTACCCTTTTTTGCTGTTCTCAGTCCCAGAGACGGTGCAAGAGTCTACAGGGTATATCCTTTGAGCTGATCTTTGGGCACAATGACGAGGTCCTTCGGGTGCTCAAAGAAGGATGGATGGGGGAAGACGTTTTGCTCAACACTCTACAATCCGTCTTCAAAAGGTTGCAGGTGGCACGTCAGTTAGCCAAGGCTAACCTAAAGACAGCTCAAAAGCAAGATGAAACAGAGGTATGACAGAAGTGCACAATTCCGCTCCTTCCATCCAGGAGACAAGGTGTTGGTGCAGGAACCTATACCCGGCCACACCTTGAAAGCTAGATTTACGGGACCTATGCAGATTGTAAGTAGATTATCTGATGTAAATTATGTGGTAGCTCCCATTGATAAGACCTCAAAAACAAAAACTTACCACATTAATCAATAAAGGCCTTTTATACACCCGATAAAATCCCAGAATGACTCTGTCCTCTACCTCTGAGGACAACCGACTCTTTGCACTCTATTCTGAAATTAATATTAAACTTTCAAATTCTGTCTCCTTAAGGATCCTAGCCCTTTAATGGAGGGGTTATCTGAAATGCAAGCAACAAATTTAACGGAGCTTCTATATTGGATATGCCAAATATTTTTCGGGGTGTGCCGAAAAAATGTAAGTTTAGGTTATCATGATGTAGATGTGGGAAACTCTAACCAATTAAACTCTCCCCCTACAGAGCTAATCCTGAAAAGCAAAGGGGTACTTCAGCAGAAGTAGAATTTTTGTTTTAAAACATGGTTTATGGAGGAGTCACCTAGTCCCTGGCTTCACTGTGCATCCTTGTGAAGAAGGCTGATGGAGGGTTTCGTAAAGTGTACAGACTACCGAAGGTGAACGAGGTCACCATTACAGATGCTTACCCTCTTTCCCCGTTGGATGACGTAATTGACTTTTGGGTAAGGCTACTTTTGTGTCCAAGTTAGATCTCCTTAAAGGCACTATCAGGTACCTTTGACGGGTAAGGCGAAAGATAAGATAAATAAGATTTCGTTCGGAAATTTTTTTCCCCGGAGGTTAGCCCCCAGGATAACCCAAGAAAGTCATTTCCATCGAGGACTGGGCTAACTTATTTCCATTGGGGTCCTTAATCTTGTCCCCAGGATGCGAAACCCACACCAGTCGAAATACACCCAGGTACCTATTTGCTGCTAGGGGAACAGAAAATAGGTGTAGGTAAACGATTCGGAATTTACCGCCGGAATCGAACCCGGCCCTCCTGGTTGAAGCGGAGCTTTGCCACCAGACCACGGCGAAGGAAATCTCTGCCTTCGTAATTCCAGGAGTCATTACCAAACACAGTTACCCCCTTCAGAATAAAAATTCCCCTCTTCATTCCAGAAAACTTATCCATCAGGATTAAGGACTTGAAGGCACGGCAGGCGTACCTAATGATATTGTTGTGGTGTCTGAACTTGGGATCAACACTACTTAGGACTAAGGGTCAGTTTGAGACCTTTAAGAGTTCCCATTTAACATTAATTTATCTAAATCTTCCTTTGGCAGGCCCCTGTTTATTTTCTGGCCCTGAATATAGTGGTAAAGTTGCCCCTAAACTTGCTAAAGTTCTTTCATTAAAAAGATTATCCAGTTCCCCATATATGAAGTCTCTTCAAACTTTCCTAGGCATGAAGGATTTTACAGAAGTTTTTTAAGAATTTTCAGATATTAAGCCCCCTTTACCTTCTTACATCACAAAGTTCCCTTTAATTGGACCTCAGACTGTACACTGCTTTTAATAAAGCAAAGATTATTGTGTCTGCACCCTTTCTCTTGGGCTCCAACTTCTCCAAAAAACCCTTTTTATTACAGGTTGATGCTTGTGAGTCTGGGTGGGGCAGTACTTTTCAAATCGGGGAACAAGGGAGTTGCAGCCTGTAGCATTTCTTTTCAGCCAGTACCAGCTACATCAGAGAGCTTACTCTACCCTTGAAAAGAAGCCTCCGCCCGGTACTGGCTTTGGGAGATTTTGTGTTTATGTGGGCCGAATCACAGTGGGCACAGGTTTACAGTGGTCACAATCCTCTAGTAATCTCCAGCCATTTAGAACCACAACACAAGGCTTAATCCGCTGGACGCTAAGGCTGCAGCCCTATAATATATTCCATAAATATATTGCCGGCAAAGAAAATTTGTGGCAGACTCTTTTCTAGAGTATAATATTTTATTTAGGTTAGGATGTTATTTGTGGTAACCCCTTTTTACGCTCTTTTTTTTTACCCCTGGTGTGGGGTTTTTTTTAGTGAGGGGATGCGGCTAACGTCGCCTGTATCTTGACCATGCTAGCCTGGCTGACTGCCTGCTGACTGCTGTCTCATCTAAGTTTGGGTTTGGTTTTTGGTCACGAAAAAAGCTGAGCTCTATCAGAGTTGGATGGTGAGGAAAAGGCGGCCCCATTATTTTGTGCCATGGCGGCCGGTTACCACGGGGAGGTGGCGCCAATCCGACCTTCTGGGGGTGGGGGTTTGGGGCATGCAAAGAGTAGAAACCCTTTTTATTGGGCGCATTACACCCCTTTTTACAGCTATCTCCCCCCCCCCAGCGAACCGGTTCTAAGAGTTGAGGGGGGCCCCCCGTCGTTCAACTGGACCAGGTTCAGCCAATAAAAAGTTTTTTTTTGGAAAACGCAGAGGTTATGGGGGTTTCCGCCTCCTGTCTGCCCTTGTCACCCCCATTCTAGGCTGGTTGAACACGGCCCTGCTATCTTGTGGTTTCTATTTCTCCCGCTTACCGTGGAGTGCACTATATTTTATCACTGTACATAGTGTACATTTTTGCTTTCAAAATTTGGTGAAGAAATATAATTAAACTTTTTCACGTGTTTTTTTTTGCTCCCATTCCCCCGGGTAACGGGCCATTGGAATCCGGGGTTTAATACAACACATGGCCAAAAAGAAATTTTTCCCATTTTTGTACCTTGTTGTGTTTAAAAGAGGGTACTTTTTGGTAGGGCGATACTAAATTTTTTTTTTCGTCGATATCGATACCATCAAAATTATTTTTACCAACGTATCAGAACCGGGATTTTCAGAACACCCACAATCCAAAATTTAAATTGAAATATAGTCTTCATCTTTTCTTCTTTTCTTTTTTTCCAAATGATTTCTTTTTTGTACCACTCCCATGTGTTTCATCAAAAAACAGGGGGTAAATACGGGGAAGGGTGATCCACAGGATAAATAGTGGTGTTACAACCCCCACACACACTTCTCTCTCCCCTAATTTATTAAAAAGATGGACCCAATAGTATAGCACGCACGCACGCACACACAACACACACAACACACACACACACACAACACACACACACACACACCACACACACACACACACACACACACACAAAACAAAGTATTTGCCAATGCTAACATACTGACCTGCAGAGGGAAGGCAGGTCCCCCCGCGTACCCTTTTGGGGGGGGGAAAAGACCCCCATGAGAAGTCTACAGCTTAGCGAGGGTGGAGGTCGTAGACCTCTCTGTGAATCCATTTCCCCTCCGGGTCACAGCACGTCTGTCAAACAACAAGCAACAACATCAGTGACTGTCAAACAACAAACACGACAAAATCAGTTATTTATCAAGCAAAAAAACACATCAACTTCAATGACGATGATGGAACCCATGTTGATTTAGTGAACCGAACTGTCTACTCCTGGTCTTGTAGTAACGCGTCGGTCTGGAGTTTTACGACTCACCGCGGGTTCAATTCCCGCCCGCACCGTGGTTTGACTGTTCTACTAGTTACCAGTCATTGGTCTACAAGTCACGAGTCACTGGTCTACAAGTCACCAGTCACAGGTCTACAAGTCACCAGTTACTTTTTACAAGTCACTATTTAGCACCTCACGCCTCAACTCTCCCTCCTCCTCCTCCTCTCTACACATCTTATAACTTTCACACCTTTTTTTTCCCCAAGTCATGTCACACACGTCCAGCATAAATTATTCCCTTCACTTAGCGCACTCCTACTTGACGCTAATGTAGCAAAAACAGTAGCACTGGGGTGCTAGTGTAGCGCCTCCATTTGTTTACATACAGGCGATGCGGATTCATATCCGTGGAAGTGGCGAACACTGGAAATATTATGATCACTAGGATACACATGCTATTATGGGCCATTCCTATTCTGGGTTATAAATTTAGCTGAGAAAGTGATTGTGAATTATGTACAAGATGCCAGAATTTCATAAGACGGTAATATATATATAATATATATATATATATAAAAATATTTATATATATATATAAAATATATATATATATATTATATATATTATATATATATATATATATATATATATATAATTGTAGATGAATGGTTCAGAGAATCGACACGTTGATAAATTAGACACATGTGCAACTCTTGGGTATCTTTATTGAGGAACGTTTCGCCACACAGTGGCTTCATCAGTCAATACAAGGAGAATCGTGAAGAACAGGAGGAGAATGAGGTAATCAGTCCCTTAACCTTGAGTCGATGTGGTCAGTCCATCAATCTTGAATAGAATACGGCATATGAGCGGAGAAGCAGGTTATAAACCGTAGGCAGGAGAGGGGCAGCAGTCGTAGGTTTGGGGTCACATTTGTTCAATGTGAAAATAGGTCGTGCCCAAGGGTTAGGCAAATGAAGAATTCCCAAGTATTAAGATCCTAAGAAGTTGCAGTGTCTGACAGGATTGTAGATGAATGGTTCACAGAACCGACACGTTGATAAATTAGACACGATTCTCCTTTGTATGGACTGATCAAGTCACTGTGTGGCGAAACGTTTCCTCAATAAAGATACCCAAGAGTTGCACATGTGTCTAATTTATGAACGTGTCGGTCGGTTCTCTGAACCATTCATCTTCAATCCTTTCAGACATTGCAACTTCTTAGGATCTTAATACTTGGGAATTCTTCACTTGCCTAACCCTTGGGCACGACCTACTTCCACATTGAACAAATGTGACACCACCTACGACTGCTGCACCTCTCCTGCCTACGGTTTATAACCTGCTTCTCCGCTCATATGCCGTATTCTATTCAAGATTGATGGACTGACCACATCGACTCAAGGTTAAGGGACTGATTACCTCATTCTCCTCCTGTTCTTCACGATTCTCCTTTGTATTGACTGATGAAGCCACTGTGTGGCGAAACGTTTCCTCAATAAAGATACCCAAGAGTTGCACATGTGTCTAATTTATCATATATATATATATATATATTTTATAAATATATATATATATATATATATATATATATATATATATATATATAATTATATATATATATATATATATAAAATATATATATATATATACATTAATATATAAATATATTTATATATTACCAATAACAGGCCATGTACATACTTCAGTGATGACCCATATGCGCACTTGATTTACATATGGACGTACATATGGATGTACAGGACAAAAGGAGGAAAGAGAGGCAAAGATGGAATGGATAGGAGAACCCAGACTCAGGAGAAGATCAAATATAACCTCCCTCGCAACCACCTACAGAAGCCCCCCAACCAGGACTACCCCAGTGCAACCAAACATGCCGTACTCAATGCTCCTACCCACCTCATTACAAACTCCACCTTCACAGCAACCACCCATAGTTCCTTATCAGGTCTCCACTTGCCCAACCCCCAGACCACAGTTTTAGAAAAGAAGTTGAAATTTTGGTATACAAATGCAGACGGAATAACAAATAAATGTGAGGAGTGGCATGAAAGAATCAGGAAACATCCCATTCATAATAGCACTCACAGAAACGAAACTCACCAGGATGATAACAGATGCAGTCTTCCACCCGGATATCAGATCCTGAGGAAAGATAGACGAACCGAGGGAAGGAGGAGTTTTACTGCTCATCAAAAACCAGTGGGGATTTGAGGAAATCGAAGGAATGGATGGAATGGGCAAAAGGGACTACATAGTAGTGACAATCCAGTCTGGGGGCCATAAGTGGTAATTGCATTGATGTACAACCCCCACAGAACTGCAGGAGGCCAAGAGAAGAATATAAAGAGAGCAACAGAGCAATGGTAGACACACTAGCCGAAGTGGCCAGAAGAGCTCATATGGAAGAGCAAAGTTACTGGGTTATGGGTGATTTCAATTTTCATGGAGATTGACTGGGGAAAAAATGGAGCCCCATGGAAGTACAGAAGACAGAGGATCCAGGAAAATAAAGAGATTAGCCGAAAAGCCAGAAACGAATATGCACAGATAAGAAGGGAGGCTCAGCGACAATACGAAAATGACATAGCATCGCCAGTCACATCAGGAGGAAAACATCAGTCAAGGACCAGGTAATCAGGCAGAGGAAGGGTGGTGGGGAGTTCACAAGAAACGACCAAGAAGTGTGTGAGGAGCTCAACATGAGATTTAAAGAAGTATTTACAGTGGAGACAGGAAGGACTCAAGGAAGTCAGAATAGGGAGGTACACCAACAAGTACTGGATGAAATATACACAACCGAGGAGGTGAAGAAGCTGCTATGTGAACTTGATACCACAGAGTCGGTAGTACCGGACAACATCTCTCCGTGGGGCCTTAGAGAGGGAGTAGATATGTTGTGTGTGCCACTAACAAAAATCTTAACACATCCATGAAACTGGGCAACTACCTGAGGTATGGAAGATGGCAAATGTAGTCCCAGTTTTTAAGAAAGAAGACAGACACGAGGGCATTAAACTACAGACCTGTGCCACTGACGTGTATAGTATGCAAAGTCATGGAGATTATCAGGAGTGTGAAAGGAGCACCTAGAAAGATACAAGCCTAATAAACGACAACCAGCACGGTTTCAGGGGAAAGGAAAATCCTGTGTCACAAACCTGCTGGAGTTTTATAACAAGGTAATGGAAGTAAAACACGAGAGAGAGGGGTGGATAGATTGCATTTTCTTGGACTGCAAGAAGGCCTTCGACACAGATCCTCACAAGAGGTTAATGCAAAAGCTAGAGGATCAGGCACGCATAAAAGGAAAGGCACTGAAATGGATCAGAGAATATCTGACAGGGAGGCAACAACGAGTCATGGTATGTGATGATGTGTCAGAGTGGGCGCCTGTGACGAGCGGGGTTCCACAGGGGTCAGTCCTGGGACCTGTGCTGTTTTTGGTATATGTGAATGACATAACGGAAGGATAGACTCAGAAGTGTCTCTGTTTGCAAATGATATGAAGTTAATGAGGAGAATTAAATCGGATGAGGATCAGGCAGGATTACAAAGAGACCTGGACAGGCTACAGGGCTGGTCCGTAACTGGCTCCTTGAATTAACCCCATCAAATACAAAGTCATGAAGATCGGGAAGGGCAAAGAAGACTGCAGACAGAGTATAGTCTAGGTGGCCAAAGACTGCAAACCTCATTCAAGGAAAATGATCTTGGGGTAAGTATAATACCGAACACATCCCCTGAGGCGCACATCAACCAGATAACTGCTGCAGCATATAGGAGCCTGGCAAACCCAAGAAAAAGCGTTCCGATACCTCAATAAGGAATCGTTCAAGACTCTGTACACCGTGTAAGTCAGGCCCATATTGGAGCATGCAGCACCAGTTTGGAATCCACACCTGGTCAAGCACGTAAGAAATTAGAGAAAGTCAAAGGTTTGCAAGAAGACTAGTCCCAGAGTTAAGGGAAATGTCCTACGAAGAAAGGTTAAAGGAAATCGGCCTAACGACACAGGAGGTCAGGAGGGTTAGAGGAGACATGATAACGACATATAAAATACTGCGAGAAATTGACAAGGTGGACAAAGACAGGATGTTCCCAGAGATGAGACACAGAAACAAGGGGTCACAATTGGAAGTTGAAGACTCCGATGAGTCAAAGGGAGGTTAGGAAGTATTTCTTCAGTCATAGAGTTGTCAAGAAGTGGAATAGCCTAGAAGTGACGTAGTGGAGGCGGGCACCATACATAGATTTAAGACGAAGTTTGATTAAGCTCATGGAGCAGGGAAAGGAAAGGACCTAGTAGCGATTAGTGAAGATTTGGGGCCCAGGAGATATGACTCTCCCCCTGCAACCACAAACAGGTGAGTACACACACACACACACACACACACAAGAGAGCCATGAATCGACTCCTTGCAAACACATCATGGTAACTACACAATTAATTTACAATCAGTTTTGCCGTCTATAGGTTTACCATTTACAGTTTCACCAGTTTACCGTTTACAGGTTTACCAGTCACCAGTTGACCTGGGTCCAGAGGCTAGCAGATTTGTGCTTGGTTTATTTACAAGTTAAAGAGGGCCACTCCAGCACACACCTTCCTGGATCTCTATCTCCTGCTTGCTTAATTCATGTTAAACTGCTCCATACTGGTGTTTAAATGAGGGTAAATTAGGGGTATATGAGATGTGTTAACGTTAAATTTTGCACTATGATTTTGTACCTGATTAATTTTATTATATATGAAGGCAAAGCGTGTTCATTGCTAGTATGTGGGCGTTAATGCTGCCACTGTGATGTTAAATGCTGCTAACGTGATGTTAAATGAGGTTAAGTTTGTATTACATAATGGTATGTTGGTGTTAATAGTTCATAAGGTGACGCTCAATGTCTGGAAGATATTAAATATCGTTGAAGTGATGATAAGTTTTAGTATATTAATGATAAATACGAGAAAGGTGGTGTTAAATGAAGGTCAGTAGTTAAATAAGTGTGAACAGTTAAGATAGTGTGGACGGTTGTTAGTGTAATCAGTTGTTAAATTATTGAAAATAATGTTAACAGTTGCTAAATTAGTGTAAATAGTTTAAAATTAGTGTAAACAGTTGTTAAGTTAGTGTAATTGTTAGTGTGAATACTGTTAAATTCGAATGAACATTTGTTAAATTTAATGTAAACATTTGTTAAATTAATGCAAACATTGTTAAATTAGTGTAATCAGCCGTTAAAATTAGTGTAAACAGTTGTTAAATTAGCGTGAACAGTTGTTAAATTAGTGGTGAATAGTTGTTAAATTAGTGAAAAGTTGTTAAAGTAGTGTGGACTGTGTTAAATTAAAAATAAAAATGCACAATAACTTGACTGGAACAGTATACAGTTAACCCGCAGACTGGAGACCGAAACTTATGACGACGTTTTGAGTCCGACTTGGACCATTAACTAGTCACAGAGAAGCTCGAAGT
>NC_069413.1:69122917-69144930 GCF_026875155.1 Cherax quadricarinatus | reverse complement strand
AACGAACTGTTACTCCTGGTTTTGTAGAAAGCGTCGTCTGGAGTTTTACGACTCACCGCGGGTTCAATTCCCGCCCGCACAGTGGTTTGACTGTTCTACTAGTTACCAGTCATTGGTCTACAAGTCACGAGTCACTGGTCTACAAGTCACCAGTCACAGGTCTACAAGTCACACCAGTCACCAGTTACTTTTTACAAGTCACTATTTAGCACCTCACGCCTCAACTCTCCCTCCTCCTCCTCCTCCTCCTCCTCCTCCTCCTCCTCTCTACACATCTTATAACTTTCACACCTTTTTTTCCCCAAGTCATGTCACACACGTCCAGCATAAATTATTCCCTTCACTTAGCGCACTCCTACTTGACGCTAATGTAGCAAAAACAGTAGCACTGGGGTGCTAGTGTAGCGCCTCCATTTGTTTACATACAGGCGATGCGGATTCATATCCGTGGAAGTGGCGAACACTGGAAATATTATGATCACTAGGATACACAATGCTATTATGGGCCATTCCTATTCTGGGTTATAAATTTAGCTGAGAAAGTGATTGTAAATTTTATGTACAAGATGCCAGAATTTCATAGATGGTAAAAATTTTATATATATATATATATATATATATAATATATATATATAAAATAAAATATATATATATTATATATATATATATAATATATTTAATATATATAATATATATATATATATATAATTGTAGATGAATGGTTCAGAGAATCGACACGTTAAATAAATTAGACACATGTGCAACTCTTGGGTATCTTTTTTTTGAGGAAACGTTTCGCCACAAAGTGGCTTCAATCAGTCAATACAAAGGAGAATCGTGAAGAACAGGAGGGAATGAGGTAATCATCCCTCAACCTTGAGTCGATGGGGTTTCAGCCATCAATCTTGAATAGAATACGGCATATGAGCGGAGAAGCAGGTTATAAACCGTAGGCAGGAGAGGTGCAGCAGTCGTAGGTGGTGTCACATTTGTTCAATGTGGAAGTAGGTCGTGCCCAAGGGTTAGGCAAGTGAAGAATTCCCAAGTATTAAGATCCCAAGAAGTTGCAGTGTCTGACAGGATTGTAGATGAATGGTTCACAGAACCGACACGTTGATAAATTAGACACGATTCTCCTTTGTATGGACTGATGAAGCCACTGTGTGGCGAAACGTTTCCTCAATAAAGATACCCAAGAGTTGCACATGTGTCTAATTTATGAACGTGTCGGTCGGTTCTCTGAACCATTCATCTTCATCCTTTCAGACATTGCAACTTCTTGGGATCTTAATATTTTGGGAATTCTTCGCTTCCCAAACCCCTTTGGGCACAACCTACTTCCACATTGAACAAATGTGACACCACCTACGACTGCTGCCCTCTCCTGCCTACGGTTTATAACCTGCTTCTCCGCTCATAAAGCCGTATTCTATTCAAGATTGATGGACTGACCACATCGACTCAAGGTTTAAAAGGGGCGATTACCTCATTCTCCTCCTGTTCTTCACGATTCTCCTTTGTATTTACTGATGAAGCCACTGTGTGGCGAAACGTTTCCTCAATTTAAAAATACCCAAGAGTTGCACATGTGTCTAATTTATCATATATATATAAATAATAATTTTAATATATATATTTTATAATAATATATATATATATATATATAAATAATTTATATATTACCAATAACAGGCCATGTACATACTTCAGTGATGACCCATATGCGCACTTGATTTACATATGGACGTAAAATATGGATGTACAGGACAAAAGGAGGAAAGAGAGGCAAAGATGGAGATGGAATAGGAGAACCCAGACTCAGGAGGAAGATCAAATATAACCTCCCTCGCAACCAAACCCACAGAAGCCCCCCAACCAGGACTACCCAGTGCAACCAAACATGCCGTACGCAATGCCCTACCCACCTCATTACAAACTCCACCTTCACAGCAACCACCCATATTCCTTTATCAGGTCTCCCATTTGGCCCAACCCCCAACCACAGTTTTAGAAAAGAAGTTGAAATTTTGGTATACAAATGCAGACGGAATAACAAATAAATGTGAGGGGTGGCATGAAAGAATCAAGGAAACATCCCCATTCATAATAGCACCTCACAGAAACGAAACTCACCAGGATGATAACAATGCAGTCTTTCCACCCGGATATCAGATCCTGAGGAAAGATAGACGGAACCGAGGGGAAGGAGGAGTTTTACTGCTCCATTCAAAAACCAGTGGGGATTTGAGAAATCGAAGGAATGGATGGAATGGGCAAAAGGGACTACATAGTAGTGACAATCCAGTCTGGGGGCCATAAGGTGGGTAATTGCATTATGTACAACCCGCCACAGAACTGCAGGAGGCCAAGAGAAGAATATAAAGAGAGCAACAGAGCAATGGTAGACACACTAGCCGAAGTGGCCGAAAGCTCATATGGGAAGAGCAAAGTTACTAGTTATGGGTGATTTCAATTACATGGAGATTGACTGGGAAAACATGGAGCCCCATGGAAGTACAAAGACAGAGATCCCGGAAAATAAAGAGATTAGCCGAAAAGCCAAACGAATATTGCACAGATAAGAAGGAGGCTCAGCGACAATACGAAAATGAAAATAGCATCGCCAGTCACAACCAGGAGGAAAAAAATCAGTCAAGGACCCCGGTAATCAGGCAGAGGAAGGGTGGTGGGGAGTTCACAAGAAACGACCAAGAAGTGTGGAGGAGCTCAACATGAGATTTAAAGAAGTATTTACAGTGGAGACAGGAGGGCTCAAGGAAGTCAGAATAGGGAGGTACAAACCCAACAAGACTGGATGAAATATACACAACCGAGGAGGTGAAGAAGCTGCTATGTGAACTTGATACCACAGAGTCGGTAGTACCGGACAACATCTCTCGTGGGTCCTTAGAGAGGGGAGTAGATATGTTGTGTGTGCCACTAACAAAAATCTTAACACATCCATTGAAACTGGGCAACTACCTGAGGTATGGAAGATGGCAAATGTAGTCCCAGTTTTTAAGAAAGAAGACAGACACGAGGCATTAAACTACAGACCTGTGCCACTGACGTGTATAGTATGCAAAGTCATGGAGATTATCAGGAGTGTGATGGAGCACCTAGAAAGATACAAGCCTAATAAACGACAACCAGCACGGTTTCAGGGTAGGAAAATCCTGTGTCACAAACCTGCTGGAGTTTTATAACAAGGTAATGGAAGTAAAACACGAGAGAGAGGGGTGGATAGATTGCATTTTCTTGGACTGCAAGAAGGCCTTCGACACAGATCCTCACAAGAGGTTAATGCAAAAGCTAGAGGATCAGGCACGCATAAAAGGAAAGGCACTGAAATGGATCAGAGAATATCTGACAGGGAGGCAACAACGAGTCATGATATGTGATATGTGTCAGAGTGGGCGCCTGTGACGAGCGGGGTTCCACAGGGGTCAGTCCTGGGACCTGTGCTGTTTTTGGTATATGTGAATGACATAACGGAAGGGATAGACTCAGAAGTGTCTCTGTTTGCAAATGATGTGAAGTTAATGAGGAGAATTAAATCGGATGAGGATCAGGCAGGATTACAAAGAGACCTGGACAGGCTACAGGCTGTGTCCAGTAACTGGCTCCTTGAATTTAACCACATCAAATACAAAGTCATGAAGATCGGGGAAGGGCAAAGAAGACTGCAGACAGAGTATAGTCTAGGTGGCCAAAGACTGCAAACCTCATTCAAGGAAAATGATCTTGGGGTAAGTATAATACCGAACACATCCCCTGAGGCGCACATCAACCAGATAACTGCTGCAGCATATAGGAGCCTGGCAAACCTAAGAATAGCGTTCCGATACCTCAATAAGGAATCGTTCAAGACTCTGTACACCGTGTAAGTCAGGCCCATATTGGAGCATGCAGCACCAGTTTGGAATCCACACCTGGTCAAGCACGTAAGAAATTAGAGAAAGTCAAAGGTTTGCAAGAAGACTAGTCCCAGAGTTAAGGGAAATTTCCTACGAAGAAAGATTAAAGGAAATAGGCCTGACGACACAGGAGGTCAGGAGGGTTAGAGGAGACATGATAACGACATATAAAATACTGCGAGAAATTGACAAGGTGGACAAAGACAGGATGTTCCCAGAGATGAGACACAGAAACAAGGGGTCACAATTGGAAGTTGAAGACTCCGATGAGTCAAAGGGAGGTTAGGAAGTATTTCTTCAGTCATAGAGTTGTCAAGAAGTGGAATAGCCTAGAAAGTGACGTAGTGGAGGCGGGCACCATACATAGATTTAAGACGAAGTTTGATTAAGCTCATGGAGCAGGGAAAGGAAAGGACCTAGTAGCGATTAGTGAAGATTTGGGGCCAGGAGATATGACTCTCCCCCTGCAACCACAAACAGGTGAGTACACACACACACACACACACACACACACACACACACAAGAGAGCCATGAATCGACTCCTTGCAAACACATCATGGTAACTACACAATTAATTTACAATCAGTTTGCCGTCTATAGGTTTACCATTTACAGTTTCACCAGGTTTACCGTTTACAGGTTTACCAGTCACCAGTTGACCTGGGTCCAGAGGCTAGCAGATTTGTGCTTGGTTTATTTACAAGTTAAAGAGGGCCACTCCAGCACACACCTTCCTGGATCTCTCTCTCCTGCTTGCTTAATTCATGTTAAACTGCTCCATACTGGTGTTAAATGAGGGTAAATTAGGGGTATATGAGATGTGTTAACGTTAAATTTTGGCACTATGATTTTGTACCTGATTAATTTTATTATATATGAAGGTAAAGCGTGTTCATTGCTAGTATGTGGGCGTTAAATGCTGCCACTGTGATGTTAAATGCTGCTAACGTGATGTTAAATGAGGTTAAGTTTGTATTACATAATGGTAAGTTGGTGTTAATAATTCATAAGTGACGCTCAATGTCTGGAAGATATTAAATATCGTTGAAGTGATGATAAGTTTAGTATATTATGATAAATACGAGAAAGGTGGTGTTAAATGAAGGTCAGTAGTTAAATATGTGTGAGCAGTTAAGATAGTGTGGACGGTTGTTAGTGTAATCAGTTGTTAAATTATTGAAAATAATGTTAACAGTTGCTAAATTAGTGTAAATAGTTTTAAAATTAGTGTAAACAGTTGTTAAGTTAGTGTAATTGTTAGTGTGAATACTGTTAAATTCGAATGAACATTTGTTAAATTTATGTAAACATTTGTTAAATTAATGCAAACATTGTTAAAATTAGTGTAATCAGCCGTTAAATTAGTGTAAACAGTTTTTAAAATTAGGGAACAGTTTTAAATTAGTGAAAAGTTTGTTAAAGTATTTGGGGCTGTTGTTAAATTAAAAAAAAAAATGCCAATAACTTGACTGGAACGTTACAGAAACCCGCAGACTGGAGACCGAAATTATGACGCTTTTGAGTCCGACTTGGACCTTTAACTAGTCAAGAAAGCTCAAGTTTTAGGGAGCAGAGTGTATACGAGAGGGGGCGGGGACGCGAGTGGAAAAACGGGAGGGGGGGTATGCAGTGGGGGGTTTTATTTTTCATTTTTACTATGTCATTTTACCTTCACTGTTTGTACTAGTTTAGGACGGTTCCCCTTGAAATGTTTGTTGAGCCCCACTGTGTCCAGCATGTTTATTGAGCATTTTAAAACACCGTTTTTCGGTGAAAGTTTTTTAACCGTGAAGACGGGGAATGTCTCATGCTGCTGTTAGCGTGGCTGAAGAGCGAGGATGGGAGCCAGGTGTGATATGGTAAATCTCACCCATTTTGTCCAGGCAAAAGTAAATATTTTAAGTGTTTTAACCAGTCCCCTCAATAGAAGTTCTCAAAAAAGATCTTTATTTTGTTTCATTGTCCCTCTCTCTCTCCTCCCTTTTTTTTTTTTTTTTTTTTACCGGGTTTGACAAGGTTAAGGATCCCTATTTTATTTGCAATATTTAAGGTTAGGACCCTAACTTTTTTGGCAAGCTAAGAGCTGTTACCTCATCAGCTCATTTGAAAGCATTTTTATTGTTATGGAATAAAAGTAGGAAACAGGTGAAGTTGGAGCCTTTTGGGCCAGTTTTTTCTTTGATCAACTGACTTTATCTCTTAAATCATTTGCTTACGAATGTTTTCCATACTCTAGTACCCCTGGGTATTATGATCCAGATGGAGTGTTTTCTGGAGGGGTAACCCGAGTGAATTTGGTTTTTTCTGTCCTTTTTGTGGCATAAAGTTTGTTTCCCGCTGCCCTCGAAGTGGATTCAATTGGGTTTTTGACAATTTTGGGCCTTGTACATAACTAAGGCCCCCCCACCCCCCCCCTTTGTTAAAGGTTTGCTGAAAGACAGACTTTCCAGGATGGGTCCGGCGGGACGAGACGTCTTGCTTGTTCTTACTTGTCAAGCCGTCGCAGAGAGGGGGGAGGAAAACCAAAAATGGGCTACTCAAGGGGCGAGTGTTTGTGCCCGTACGGGTCTTGCAACCCTACGTCAAGCAGTGGGGGGGGAAAACGGCGAAGTGCTGTAAAGCTTCCTGGCTGCCTTTTTGCAAAAATTTACAACTGGTTCTTCATGGTTTGTTTGGAGTCAAATTTCACCCCAAATATCAACTTCTTCTCCGGTCCAAAAATCCCCCCCATTCTCCTTTTATGCACCACATTCCATCATGGTGCCTAGAGACGTATCATTTTCGTTTTCTCAGGTGCAAAAAGTTATTGCCATTATTTCCCCAAGCGATTGCCTCAGCTGGGGTTGATGTAGCTTAGAGCAGCTGGCATTTTTTCTTTGGTAAATGAAGTCAGTGTACAGTCGTCTGATTGCATGTGATTCTGGATGAGATGAAGAAAGGGCGTTTTAATAGACTTCCTAACAGTGGACCCAGCAGCTTTCCCTTTTGGGAAAAACTTTTCCCCAATGGTGTCTTGCTGATTCCGTTCCATTGAGAACACACTTAAGATTACCTGAAGGTATCACGAGGAGACATACGTAGAGCCCGCCAATTCCCAGTGCTTGGTTTTTCAAAAGGCCCTGGTGCCACACCCGGGCGAAAAAGCCAGAATGTCCAGTCACACCGTGACTTTGGATTCATCCAGTGATGGTGCCCCTTAGGGAGAGGTTTAAAAAATTCAGCACAGGTAAATTTCCCGAGCCATATTTCGATCACAAAGTAGTGAGTGGTAGTCAAAAAACTCTGTCATTTGTCTTGAGATTATTGTCTCAAGGATCTTACCAGTGATTGACAGGAGTGACACTGGTCTGTAGTTGCTGATTTCTGCTCTGCTCTTCTTTTTGTGAACAGGGACTACATTCGCCTCTTTCCATAGAGAGGGCCATTTACACTGTACTAGGCAGTGCTGAAAGATGCGAGTTAGAGGTGCTGTTAGCTGGTCTGCACATCTTCTCAACAATCTTGGGCTCAACTTGTCTGGGCCCACAGCCTTTTCTTGGTCAAGCAATTTAAGTAGGAAATGCACCTCCTCCTGCCTTATTGTCACCACTGACATTTTTTGACACAGTTCTTGCAGCTAGCCAAGGAGGGTCCCTTGCTGGATCGAGGAACTTGCATTTTGGTAGCAAAGTGTTCAGCAAAGAGGTCCGCCTTCTCTTGACTACTAGTACAGGTGGTCTCATCCTGTCGATTTAGAGGTGGAATAAGTTCATCAGGCAGATAACCTTGTCTGTCCTTGACCAGGGACCACCAGATTTTGGAGCCTACCCTACCTGATGCTAACTTTCTTTTAGTGTCCACCTCCCATTTAGCAATGGCCCACTTTTGAACATCACCCATATGCCTACAGGCTTGCATGTGCAAGTTCCTGTTATAGGTGGTAGGATGTCTCTTATACCTTCGCCATGCTTTGTACTTAGCAGTAGCAGCCTCTCTACAACGAAAGCCAAACCAAGGCTGATCTGTAGGCTTCGTCACATATTGCCGGTGAGGAATGTGTTCTTGTTGTAGATTAAGGATGTGTCCAGTGAAGGCTTTCACTTGGCTGTCAACATCCCCTTGGAGAAGAGCATTCCAGTCGGTGGTGGCGAGCTCAGAGCAAAGGGCTGGCCAATTACCTCTTTTCCATAGCCAGGTTGTGCGTGTGGACTCCTCACCTCGTTCTGTTGGGATCTTAAGTGTCGTAAAAACAGCCTTGTGGTCAGACGATCCAACATAGCCGAGGGTTGACAAGTGACTATGCCTTCTGCCAGATCACTCACTACTGGGTCAAGGGAGGAGCCAGATATGTGAGTAGGGAAATCAACAAAGTTTCTCATGTAAAACACTGCAAGAAGGTCATCAAAGTCCTCTGTATAAGGTGCTGGTTGGGGTTCCCCAAAATTTAATTGTTGACAGTTGTTTTTGTGCAAAAGGGAGTCAATATTTTCCTTAGGATTTGATGGGTCTGATGTTGCCAGAGGTCTTTTTAATTCCATGCTGTACAGGGTTTTGTGTTTATAAGAGCTTGAAGAAATCATTTCAAGATGGTAGGGGGTGGCAACATCAATGTGCTGGGCATAAAACCTTTTGAGAACCCAACAGCACCCCCTCCCCTTGCCTTCCCTGTCTTTTCTACCCTTGGGTTGTAGCCGAAATTCTTGAAAAATTTTTTTCTGGGTCCTGTCATCCAAAAATGTTTTTCAAACACGCTTTCATGTCGGGCGCGAGTGTTCAAAAAAATTTGTGTGAGCCTCCCCTTTTAGTAATGAACCTTTAAATTTGGCCGCGGATGTAAATAGACTGGCCCCTCATGATGGTGGTCACTTGAGGTGGGGGTGTGTAGGGATGTAGGTCCCTGCCTTGAGGAGGTAGGGTACTGAGGCAGTGCAGGGAGTAGGTTGTGGTCTTTTAAGGGCAACCCACCTGCTGGGTGGGATAGGAGTGCTAAGTGGGTGAGTTGGAGTGGTTCCCCAATTTCAGGTCCTGCTGGTTTGTTCTGAGAAAGGTCTCTAAAAGGTGGCCCTGTCTGTAAAAGTTCTTTTTCTTCGACACTGGCCCTCCTTATGTCCTTTTTGTAGAGTAATTACCCCTGGTATCTCGCGGGGCGTTGTTGGCAGTTGCCCCTTCGGTGACAGGGGAAACCCTCTTTCTCTCTCTTCTCCTCCTCTCTCTCTCTGTCTCCCACTTTCCCACCCCCCCAAACCCTTTATTTTTTCCTTTTTCTCTTTTCTACCTCCACTCTTTCTACCACTTTCATTTCTCTTTTCTATTTCTTTCCACATCTCCTCATTCTTCTAGTCTTCCTCCACCCTACTTTCTACTCTCCCACCTTCCCTACTCTTCACTTCCAACCTCAGGTTACTTTCTCTCTCACTCCGCTCCTCTCTTCACATTGTTACCACTCCTCTCTTCCACATTGTTACCACTCCTCTCTTCCACATTGTTACCATCTCTCTTCCACATTGTTACCACTCCTCTCTTCCACATTGTTACCACTCTCTCTTTCACATTGTTACCACTCCTCTCTTCCACATTGTTACCACTCCTCTCTTCCACATGTTACCACTCCTCTCTTCCACATTGTTACCACTCCTCTCTTCCACATTGTTACCACTCCTCTCTTCCACATTGTTACCACTCCTCTCTTCCACATTGTTACCACTCCTCTCTTCCACATTGTTACCACTCCTCTCTTCCACATTGTTACCACTCCTCTCCTCCACATTGTTACCACTCCTCTCTTCCACTTTGTTACCACTCTTCTCTTCCACACTGTCACCACTTCTCTCTTCCACATTGTTACCACTCCTTCTTCCACACTGTTACCACTCTCTCTTCCACGCTGTTACCACTTCTCTCTTCCACGCTGTTACTACTTCTCTCTTCCATACTGTTACACTATCTCTCTTCCACACTGTTACCACTTCATCTCTTCCACACTGTTACCACTTCTCTCTTCCACACTGTTACCACTTCTCTCTTCCACACTGTTACCACTTCTCTCTTCCACCTGTTACCACTTCTCTCTTCCACACTGTTACTACTTCTCTCTTCCACGCTGTTACCACTTCTCTCTTCCACACTGTTACCACTTCTCTCTTCCATACTGTTACCACTTCTCTCTTCCACACTGTTACCACTCATCTCTTCCACACTGTTACCACTTCTCTCTTCCACACTGTTATCACTTCTCTCTTCCACACTGTTACCACTCATCTCTTCCACACTTCATGTTTCCACTCTTCACCCTTCACTCCTCTGTCCTCGCACCTCTCGCCCTCACAACTCTCACTTTCACTCTCTCATCTCTCTTTCTCTCCCTCACACTTCTTACCCCTCTCCCACACACCTCTCACCCTTTACCCTGTCTCCCTCACACCTCTCATTTCTCACGCTCACACCTCTCACCCTCACACCTCTCACCCTCACATCTCTCACCCTCACACCTCCCCTCACACCTTACACCTCTCACCTCACTCCTCTAACCTCACACCTCTCACCCCTCACACTCTCTCCCTCACACCTCTCACCCCTCACACTCTCTCCCTCACACCTCTCACGCTCCTTCATCCCTGACACTCGGTGACCCTCACACCCTCACAGTGCCTCCAACTTCAGCAAGCAGTGTGCCTCCCCTCATAGTCTGGTAGTTACTGTCTGGCAGAGGTTGGCCAGCGTCCAGCCACGCCTGTGTACACGCTCACACCACGCCCATATCACGCCCCCACCACGCCCACTTCACGCCCACACCACACATACATTATAAATTGAAACCTGGGTTGACAAAACGACAGAGTTGTGTAAGTTACGTTGAATTTTTTTTTAAGTTGAAAATTGGGATGACAGCACCGCAGAGTTGTCTAAGTCAGAGTAAAAATTTGTAAGTAGAAACCTGGGGTGACAACACAACGGAGTTGTCTACTCTATGGAAGAGCATATATGATAGCAGTAAAATTATCGATGCTGCTGCTGTTGTGTTAGTGTGGCGCTGCTGCTGCTGTTGTGTTAGTGTGGCGCTGCTGCTGCTGTTGTGTTAGTGTGGCGCTGTGCTCTGCTGCGTTGTTTTTTGGTGGGTGGCGCTGCTTTGGTTACTTTTTACCTGCTTTTGCTTTCCCTCTGTTTTTTTTAGTTACCCCTCTTTTCTGTTTTTTTTACGGGACCTTCTTTTTTGGTTGTTTAATTGACCTGGCCCTGTTTTTTGTTACTTGACCTCTTTTTCTTTTTTTTTTTTTTTACCTCTCCCCCTTTTTTACTGTCCTCCTCTCTTTTTACGGACCTCTCTTTTTTTTCCCCTTACTTTTTTCCCCTTTTTTTTACTTACCTTTTTCCCTCTTTTTTACTTACCTTCCTCTGTTTTTATTTGACCTGGGGGCTCCCCCTTTTTTGGTGTTATTGGAGTGTGCTCTTTGTTGGGTTACTGTGGCGGTGCGTCGGTTTTTTAGTACCCGCCTGCGTGCTTGGGTCTTTATTGACCGGGGTTGCGCTTTTTTGTGTTACGGATTTGTGTTGGGTTAGGGGCGCGGGTGCTGTGTTTTTTAGTGACCTGTGCCCCGGTTGTTTTTGGGGCTTTTTTTTTGGTTATTACGTGCTGCTGCTGTTGGTTGTGGGGCGCTGCTGCTGTGCTGTTGTGTTATGGGGCGCTGCTGTGCTGTTGTTTGTGTTTCGGCCCCTGTCTCTGTTGTGTTTGGGGCGCTGCTGCTGCTTTTGTTGTGTTATGTGCGCTGCTGCTGCTGTGTTTTTATGTGGCCGCTGCTGTGGTTGTGTTCTGTGCGCTGCTGCTTGTGGGGTTTGTGTGTTGTGGTTTTTTTTTTTTTGGGGCGTGCTGCTGCTGCGTTGTGTTAGGGGGGCGCTGCTGCTGTGGTTTTGTGTTTGTGCGCTGTGCTGTTTTGTTGTGTTATGTGACGTGGCTGTTTCTGTTGTTTTTTGGTGGCGCTGCTGCTGTTGTTTTAGTGTGGCGCTGCTGCTGCTGTTGTGTTTTGTGGCGCGTGCTGCTTTGTGTTTACTGTGACGCTGCTCTGTGTTGTGTTATGGGGCGCTGCTGCTGCCTGTTGTGTTACTGTGCCGCTGCTGTGTGTTGGTGTTATTGGGGCGCTGCTGCTGTGTTGTGTTAGTGGCGTGCGCTGTTGTTTTTATGTAACGCTGTTTGCTGGTTGTGTTCTGGGGCGCTGTGTGCTGTGGTTTTATGTGGCGCTGCTTGCTGTTGTGTTATGTGACGTGCTGCTGCTGTTTTTTTATGGGGCGCTGCTGTGCGGTGTTTTGTGACGCGGGCTGCTGGTGTTGTTTTTTCTGGGGCGTGCTGCTCCCTTTTGTGTTATGTGACGTGTGCTGCTGTTTTTGTTTGGGGCGCTCCCTTTGTGCTGTTTTTCTGTGACGCTGCGGGCTGTTTTTTTGGGTTATGTGACGCTGCTGCTGCTGTGTTTTATGTGGGGCCTGCTGCGTTGTGTTACTGTGCGCTGTTTGCTGTTGTGTTACTGGGGGCGCTGCTGCTGTTGTGTTATGTGGCGCTGTTTGCTTTTGTGTTACTGTGCGTGCTGCTGCTTTTGTTTATGTGCGCTGTGCTGCTGGTGTGTTTACTGTGGGCTGGCTGCTGTGTTGTGTTTTTGTGGCGCTGTGCGGGCTTTTGTGTTCTTGCGCTGCTGTGCTGTTGTTTACTGTGGCGTGCTGCGGTTTGTTATGTGGCGTGTCGCTTTTGTGTTATGTGGGCTGCCTGTGCTGTTTTTTGGTGCGCTGTGGCTGCTGTTGTGTTACTGTGCGCTCGGGCTGCTGTTGTGTTATGGGGCGTGCTGCTGTGTGCGGGTTATTTGGGGCGCTGTGCTGTGTTGTGTTATGTGGCGTGCTGTGCTGTGTTTCGTGCGCTTGCGCTGCTGTTGTGTTTGTGGGGCTGCTCCCTTGCTGTTGTGTTGTGTGGCGCTGCTGCGGGGTTTTGTTTGGGGTTTTGTGTTATGGGGCGCTGCTGCGGTGTTGTGTTAGTGTGGGCTGCTGCTGCTGGTTTTTATTGGGGTTGCGTCTGCGGGGGGGCCTTGCTGTTTGTGTTTTGTGGGCTGCGCTGTGTTGTTTTATGTGGGTGCTGCTGTTTTGTGTTTTTTAACTGTGCGGTTTGTGTTGTGTTAGTTGGGCGCTGCTGCTGCTGCGGGTTTGTTTACTGTGACGCTGTGTGCTGTTGTGTTATTGGCGTGCTGCTTGTTGTGTTTGTGGCGTTTGCTGTGTGTGTTGGGGGTGCTGTGGGGGCTGCCTGTGTGTTGTGTTAGGGGGCGCTGCTGCTGCTGTTGTGTTACTGTGCGCTCTGCTTTTTGTGTTTGGGGGGCGCTGCTGCGGGGTTTTTTTTGGGCCCTGTGCTGTTTTTGTTTTATGTGGCGTGTGCTGCTGTGTTTGTATTACTGTGGGGCGGACGCGTGTGTTGTTTTTGTGGCGCTTGCTGGGGCTTGCCTGTGTGGTTTGTGTTAGGGGGTTTGGGCGTTTTTTCGGGGATGTTGGTGTTATGGGGCGCTGCTGCTCCCTGTTGTTTTTATGGGGCGCTTGGTGGTGTTAGGGGCGGCGCTTTTTTTTTTCCCGGCTGCTTTTGTTTTGTGGCGCTGCGCTGCTGTGTTTATGGGGCGTGCTGCTGTGTTGTTTTGTAGTTGTTGCGGATTGCCTGCTGTGTGTTGTGTTATGGGGCAGCTGCTGCTCTGTTTATGTGGCGCGTGTGCTTTTGTTTAGTGCCCTGTTTGTTGTGTTATGTGCGTGGGGCTGTTTTGTGTTAGGGGGGGCCGCGGCGCTGTGTTGTGTTTGTGGGCCCGCTGTGCTGCTGTTTGGGTTAGTGTGGGCTGTTTGGCTGTGCTGTGGTGTTTTTTTTTTTATGTGACGTGTGCTGCTTTTGTGTTAGGGGGGCCGCTGCGCTGTGTTGTGTTATGGGGCCGCTGTGCTGTGTTGTGTTATGTGCGCTGCTGTGCTGTTTTTGGTTTATGGGGCGTGCTGCTCTTTTGTTTTTTTTGTGCGCTGCTGCTGCTGTTGGTTAGTGTGGCGCTGTGCTGTGTGTTGTGTATGGGGCGCTGGCTGCTGTGTGGTTATGGGGCGCTGCTGCTGCTGTTTGTTGGGGGGTTTTGGGGGCGCTGTGCTGCTGTTGTGTTATGTGGCGCTGTGGTCTGTTTGTTAGGGTGGCGGCCTGCTGCGGGTTTTTTTGTCCCTGTTGTTTTTTTAGTGTGGCCGCTGCTGCTGCTGCTGTGGTTTGTGCGTGCTGCTGTGTGTTGTTTTTGGTGGCGTGTGCTGCTGCTGTTGTGTTTGGGGCGCTCTGCTGTGCTTTTGTTAGTGGCGTTGCTGCTGTTGTGTTTGGGGGGCGCTGCTGCTGCTCTTTTGTGTTAGTGTGGGCTCCTGCTGTTGTGTTTGTGAGCTGCGCTGCTTTTGGTTAGTGTGGAAATTTGGGGGGGCTGCCTGTTTTTGGTGTTATGTGGGGATGCTGTGCTGTGTGTTATGTGGCTGCTGTTTGCGGGTTTTGGGTTTTTGGTGGGCTGTGCGGGCTTTTGTGTTAGGTGGCGCTCTGCTGCTGTGGTTAGGGTGAGCTGCTGTGCTGTTTGTTTGGGCGTCGCTGCGGCTGTGTTTTAGGGGGCGCTGCTGCTGCTGTTGTTTTAAATGGCCTGTGCTGTGTGTTGTGTTAGTGGGGCGCGCTGCTGGTCATGTTATGTGCCGGCTGCTGCGTTGTGTTGTGTGGGCGCTGCTGCTGCTGGGTGTTATTGGGGCGCTGCTGCTGCTGCTGTTGTGTTATGGGGCCGGCTGCTGCTGCGCTGTGTGTTATGGGGCGCTGCTGCTGTGTTTTGTTTTGTGCGCTGTGCTCTGGTGTTTTTATGGGGCGCTGCTGCTGCTGCTGTTGTGTTTGTGGGGCTGCTGCTGTTGCGTTGTGTTAGTGTGGCGCTGCTGCTTTTGTGAAGTTGGCGTGCTGCTGCTGCTGTTGTGTTAGGGGGGCGCTGCTGCTGCTGCTGTTGTGTTATGGGGCGCTGTGCTGCTGTGTTGTGTTATGGGGGCCTGTGCTGTGCTGTTGTGTTATGGGGCGGCTGCTGTTTTGTGGTTTATGTGGCCTGCTGCTGCTGTTGTGTTGTGTGGGTGTGCTGCTGCTGCTGTGTTTGTGTGCGCTGTGCTGCTGTGCTGTTTTATGGGGCGCTGCTGTGTGTTGTGTTGTGGGGGCCCTTGTGCGCTGTTGTGTTATGTGCGCTGTGCTGCTCTGTGGTTTGTGGCCGTGCTGCTGTGTTGTGTTTTTTGGGGACGCTGCTGCTGCTGTTGTTTATGGGGCCTGCTTTTTTGTGTTGTGTTAGTGGGGGGGGCCCGCGTGCTGCTGCTTTTTGTTAGTGTGGGCTGCTGTTTTGTGCGGGTTGTGTTATGTGACGCTGCTGCTGCTGCTGTGTGTTGTGTGGGGCCGCTGTTGTTTTGTGTTAGTGGGGGCCGCCCCTGTTTTGCGGGGAGGGGGTTTGTTGTGTGTTTTTTTGGGCGCTGCTGCTGCTGTGTTGTGTTATGTGGCCGCTGCTGCTGTTGGGGGGCCTGTTTGTTTTAGTGTGGGCTGTGCTTGCCCTGCTGTGTTATGTGGGGGCCTGCTGTGCTGTTGTGTTATTGGCGCTGCTGCTGCTGTGTTGTGTTAGTGTGACTGCTCTGTGTGTTGTGTTAGTGGGGTGCTGCTGTGTTGTGAGGGGGCGCTGCTGCGCTGCTGTTGTGTTATGGGGCGCTCTGCTGCGGGGGGCCTGCTGTTTGTGTTTGTGGCGCTGTGCGGGCTGTTGTGTTAGTGTGGCGCGGGCTGTGAGGGTTTGTTTGTTGGGTGCTGTGCTGCTGTTGTGTTATGTGGCGTGCGGGTTCTGTGTTTGTGGGCTGCTGCTGTGTTGTGTTATGGGGCCTGTGCGCTGTGCTGTGTTAGTGTGGCGTGGCTGCTGTGTGTGTTATGGGGGGCGCTGCGCTGTTGTTTGTTATGTGGCGCTGCTGTGCTGTGTTATGTGGCCTGCTGCTGCTTGTTTGTTGGGGGTTTTGGTGTTGGGGCGCTGCTGTGTGTTGTTTTTTAGTGTGGCTGCTGCTGCTCTGTTGTGTTATGTGGCCTGTGCGGGCTTGTTTGTGTGGCATGTTTGTGCTGCTGCTGTTTTTGTGTGGCGCTGCGGCTGGCTTTGTGTTAGTGGGGCCCTGCTGGCTGCTGTTGTGTATGGGGCGTGTGCGGGCTGTTGTGTTAGTGTGGCGTGTTGCTGTTTTGTGGTTAGTGTGGCCCGCGCTGTGTGTGTTGTGTTAGGTGGCGCTGCTGCTGCTGTTGTTTATGTGGCGCTTGTGTGCTGTTGTGTTGTGTGGCGCTGCTGCTGCGCTTTGGGTTTGTGGCGCTGTGTGCCTGTTGTGTTAGTGTGGCCCTGCTGCTCTGTTGTGTTAGTGTGGCGCTGTGCTGCTGCTGTGTGTTTGTGGCGCGGGCGCTGCTGTTGTGTTGTGTGGCGCTGCTGCTGCTGCTGTTGTGTTTTTGGGGCCTGCTGCTGGGGTTTTTTGGGGGTGTTGTGTTTTTTTGGGTGCGCTGTGCTGCTGTGTTGTGTCGTGCGTGCTGCTGTGTGTTAGTGTGGCCCCTGCTTGTTTGCTGTTGTGTTAGTGTGGCCGCTTCTGCTGTTGTTAGTGTGGCGCGCTGCTGCTGTTGTGTAGTGTGGCCTGGTGCTTGAGGGGGCCCTGTCCTGTTTATTTGGGGGACTGCTGGCTGTGTTTAGTGTGGCCTGCTGCTGCTGCTGTGTTTTAGTGTGGCCGTGCTGTGCTGTTGTTTTAGTGTGGCGCTGCTGCTCCCGTGTTGTGTTAGGGGGCCCCTTGTGTGCGCTGCTGTTTTTGTGGGTTGTGTGGCAGGGGGCTGCTGCTGTGTTTGTTTTAGTGGGGGCCTCCGGGCTGGGGGGGCCTGCGGTTGTTTTTGTGGGGCCCTGCTGCTGCTGTGTTTGTTTGTGTGGCCTGCTGCTGTGCTGGTGTTAGTGGGCGCTGTGCTGTGTGTTTGTTAGTGTGGCCTGCTGCGTGCTTTTGTGTTGTGGGGCCTGCGGGCTGCTGCTGTGGTTAGTGTGGCTGCTGCTGTGCTGTGTGTTGTGGGGGCCTCCCGCTGTGCTGTTGTGTTAGTGGGGCCCTGTTGCCTGCTCCCTGCTGGGGGTTGTGTGGCGCTGTGCTGCTGCTGTTGTGTTAGTGTGGCCTGCTGTGTGCTGTTTGTGTTAGGGGGCCTGCTGCTGTGCGTGTGTTGGTGGCGCTGTGCTGCTGTGCTGGTTAGTGGGCGCTGCGCTCTTTTTTATTGGCATCCTCTCTCTGTTTTTTGTTTTTTGGCCCCTTTTCCTCTTTTTGTTTTTATTTTCAATCTTCTCCTGTTTTTATTCATTTTTGCTCTCTTTGTTTTTTTTCCCACTCTCCCTCTCTTTTATTTGGCACTCTTCTCTGTTTTTATTCGCTGCTTTTTCTCTGTTGTTTATTTTTCCCACTCTTTTCTTTTTGTTTATTTTTCACTTTTTTTCTGCTCTTTTTGTGTGGATCTGCTGCTGCTGTTGTTTTTAGTGGGGCCGCTGCGCTGCTGTTTTTTATTGGGACGCTGCTGCTGTTCTGTTTATTGGCGCTGCTGCTGCTGCTGCTTGTAGTGTGGCATGCGCTGCTGCTGTTGGTTAGTTGGCCGCTGCTGTGCTGTGTGTTAGTGTGGCCTGCTGCTGTTGCTGTTGGTTAGTTTTTGGCCTGCTGCTGCTGCTGTTGTGTTGTGGGGCACTGCTTGCTGCTGTGGTTGTGTGGCGCTGCTGTGCTGTGTTGTTTTATTGTTTGTGGCCTGTGCTGCTGTTTTGTTAGTGGGGACGCTGCGCTGTGTGGTTAGTGTGGCGCTGCTGCTGCTGCTGTTGTGTTAGTGTGGCGCTGCTGCTGCTGTGTTGTGTTAGTGTGGCACTGCTGCTGCTATGTTAGTGTGACGCTGCTGCTGCTGTTGTGTTAGTGTGGCGCTGCTGCTGCTGCTGTTGTGTTAGTGTGGCGCTGCTGCTGCTATGTTAGTGTGACGCTGCTGCTGCTGTTGTGTTAGTGTGGCGCTGCTGCTGCTGTTGTGTTAGTGTGGCGCTGCTGCTGCTATGTTTAGTGTGACGCTGCTGCTGCTGTTGTGTTAGTGTGGCGCTGCTGCTGCTGCTGTTGTGTTAGTGTGGCGCTGCTGCTGCTATGTTAGTGTGGCGCTGCTACTGCTTTTGTTGTTTTTAGTGTGGCCCCTGCTACTGCTGTTGTTGTGTTAGTGTGGAAACTGCTGCTGCTGCTGTTGTTTTGGTAGTGTGGCGCTGCTGCTGATGCTGTTGTTGTGTTAGTGTGGCACTGTTGCTACTGCTGCTGTTCTGGTAGTGTGGCGCTGCTGCTGCTGCTGTTGTGTTTGTGTGGCGCTGCTGTGATGCTGTTGTTGTGTTGTGTGGCACTGCTTCTACTCCCTGCTATTCTGGTAGTGTGGCCGCTGCTGCTGCTGCTGTTGTGTTTGTGTGGCGCTGCTGCTGCTGCTGCTGCTGCTGCTATGCATATCTTATTTGCTACAAGTGATCAATACATGAAAGCCAAAGAATGGTGAGGAAGAAAAGAGAGGCTTTTAATGAGCTGATGTAAGTAACAGTTCTTGGTTAAAAATATAGTAGGAACCCTTTAAAGCAAACCTTATAAAACCTGTGTAAAGAGAGGAGAGAAGAGGAGAAGGAGAGAGAGAGAGAGGGGAGAGAGAGAGAGAGAGAGAGGGAGGAGAGGAGAGAGAACAGGGAAGGGAGAGAGAGGAGAGAGAAGAGAGAGGAGGAGAAGGAGAGAGAAGAGAGAGAGAGAGAGAGGGAGGGGAGTGAGAGAGAGGAGAGAGAGAGAGAGGCCTTACATAAAGTGCTTTACTCAGTTCATAATCCTTCTGTGTAATATAGGGCGTTTACATATGTAATTTTTTAATTCCTTAGGGGTTTTTTTTTCCAATTATGACTGCTAGCTTTGGTGTTTTTTTTTTTGTAGCGGGAGAACACCCCAACTCTTCCACTTCTTGTTATACTCCTATCAGGCATCAGAACGTGAGGCCGGCGGGGAAGAAACATTTTTAATTTTTTAAACCTTCTTTGGTTATTTCTTTCTTTTACTTTTCTCCCCCCCCCCCCCCCCCCCCCCCCCCCCCCCCCCTTCTTTTGTGGTGGTGTTCATGTTATCTCTCCAGAAGATGCTTCCGATGTATTGTCTTCTTCCTTATTCTTACTTCGGTTTTCGCTCCCCCCATGAGAAATAATTGGTTTTTATGTTAAGCAGGCTAGTAAGTGACCCTTTTGATTCCCACCCTTCCTCCACTAGTGAGTGCCCTGTGTCACCCATCCTTCCTCCTAGTGAGTGCCTAGGCCCACCCCTTTCCTCCATAGTGAGTGCCCTAGTAGTCCCCCATCCTTCCTCCATTTTTAGTGAGTGATCCAAAAGTGTCCCCCACCCTTCCCTCTACTGTGAGTGACCCTAGTGTCCCCCCCCCCCTTTCCCCTCCTTTTGTGAGTGATCCTGTAGTCCCCCTCCTTCCCTACTATGAGTGATCCTAGAGTCCCCCCTCCTTCCCCCCACTAGTGGTGATCCTAGTAGTTTCCCCCTCCTTCCTCTACTAGTGAGTGATATTAGTAGTCCCCAATTATTCCTCCACTAGTGATGTCCTGTATTCCCCCCATCCTTCCCCCATAGTGGTTTTTTCCTGTTAGTCCCCCATCCTCCTCAATATGAGTGCCCTAGTAGTCCCCCCCACCCTTTCCTCCACAGTGAGTTCCTGGTAGCCCC
Organism: Cherax quadricarinatus; assembly: GCF_026875155.1. Classification (NCBI taxonomy): domain Eukaryota; kingdom Metazoa; phylum Arthropoda; class Malacostraca; order Decapoda; family Parastacidae; genus Cherax; species Cherax quadricarinatus. The sequence goes on along the minus strand of NC_069413.1, from coordinate 69,125,268 downwards.
CATCCTTTTCCCCCACTAGTGAGTGTCCTAGTTCCCCCTCCTTCCCCTACTAGTGGTGATCCTAGTGCCCCCCCAATTCCCCCACTAGTGGGGTCCTAGTAGCCCCCCCAACCCCTTCCCCCACTAGTGAGTGACCCCTAGTAGTCCCCCATCCTTCCCCCTAGTGAGTGATCCTAGTAGTCCCCCCCATCCTTCCCCCATGTGAGTGACCCAGTGTCCCCTTTCCCCCCACTGTGGTGACCCTAGTTTTTCCCCCCATTCTTCCTTCACTAGTGAGTGATCCTAGTAGTCCCCCATCCTTCCTCCATTTTTGGGAGGACCCTAGAGCCCCCCATCCTTCCTCCATGTGAGTGACCCTAGTAGCCCCCACCCTTCCCCACTAGTGAGTGATCCTAGAGCCCCCCCACCTTCCTCCATGTGGTGTCCTGTATCCCCCTCCTTCCTCCACTAGTGGTGTTTCCAGAGTCCCCCACCCTTTCCCCTCCACTAGTGAGTGATCCTGTAGTCCCCCCCTTCCTCCCTAGTGAGTGTCCTAGTAGGTCCCCCCTTCCCATAGTGGTGATTATTTGCCCCATCCTTCCTCCACTGGAATGATCCTATTTGTCCCCCCCTCCTCCACTAGGAGTGATCCAGTAGTCCCACCTTTTCCTTCCTAGTGGATGACCTGTTTTCCCACCCTTTCCCTCCATAGTGATGACCCTTGTCACCCATCCTCCCCCCACTAGTGGTGATCCTATAGTCCCCCACCCTTTCCTCCCTGTGGTGTCTAGTTTCACCCATCCTTCCTCCACGTGAGTAAACCTAGTAGTCCCCTCCTTCCTCCATAGTGAATTTTCCTTAGCCCCCCATCCTTCCTCCACTGTGAATGATCCTAGTAGTCCCCCATCCTTCCCCCCTATGGTATCCTAGTGTCACCCACCCTTTTCCCCCACTAGGAGGCCCTAGTAGTCACCCACCTTCCCCCTAGTGAATGTCCTGTGCCCCCCATCCTTCCCCACTGTAAATGTCCTAGTAGTCCCCCATCCTTCCTCCACTAGTGATGTTTCCGTAGTCACCCATCCTTCCCCCATAGTTGATCCAGTTTTCCCCCCTTCCTTCCCCTCCCGTAAAATTGACCCTAGTAGTCCCCCATCCTTTCCCCCACTAGTGATGATCTATAGTCCCCTCCTTCTCCACTTGATGATTTTTGTAGTCCCCATCCTTCCTCCATTTGAATGATCCTGTACCCCCCCATCCTTCCTACTAGTGAATTCCTTTGTGTCACCATCCTTCCCCATAGTGGTGATCCGGTGTCCCCATCCTTCCTCCATGTGAATGTCCTAGTAGTCCCCCCTTTCCTTCCTCCCTAGGAGTGTCCGTAGTCCCCCCCTTCCCTCCACTGTGAGTGACCTAGTAGCCCCCATCCTTCCCCCTCCATCTGGGGTGATTGGTCACCCTCCTTTCCCCCCAGTGGTGATCCTAGTGTCCCTCCTTCCTCCCTAGTGAGTGCCCCCCTAGTATCCCATCCTTCCTCCATGTAAATGCCTTTGTAAGTCACCCATCCTTCCCCCACTAGGGGTGACCTTTTTATTTTACCCACCCTCTCCCAGTGAGTGATCCTAGAGTCACCCCCCCCTCCCTAGGATGTCCTTAGTAGTCCCCCCCTTTCCCCTGTGAGGACCCATTTGTCCCCCTTCCTCCACTAGTGAGTGTCCTAGTGTCCACCTTCCTCATAGTGGTGATCCTAGTAGCCCCATCCTTCCTCCCTAGTGAATGACTAGTGTCCCCCCACCCTTCCCCCCTAGTGGTGATCCTAGTATCCCCCCCTTTCCTCCTTAGTGAGTGATCCTAGTAGCCCCCACCCTTCCCCCACTAGTGAGTGACCTAGTAGTCCCATCCTTCCTCCATAGTGAGGTCCAGTAGTCCCACCCTTCCTCCACTAGTAAAGCCCCCTTGTAGTCCCCCACCCTTCCCCCCATAGGGATGACCCTAGTAGTCACCCACCCCTTCCTCCTAGTGAGTGATCCTAGTATCCCCCCCCCTTCCTCCACTATGGTGACCTGGGTTGTCCCCATCCTTCCTCCAGTAGGAATGATTCGTAGTCCCCCCTTCCTCCACTGTGAGTGATCCTAGTAGCCCCACCTTTCCCCCACTAGTGAGTGATCCTGTATCCCATCCTTCCCCCCACTAGTGAATGATCCTAGTAGTCCCCCTCCCCCCCTCCATAGTGAAGATCCTAGTATTCCACCCTTTCCTCCACTGTGAATGATCCGTTCACCCACCCTTTCCCACTAGTGGTGAATCCTAGTACCCCCCCATCCTTCCTCCACTAGTGGTGATCTATAGTCCCCCATCCTTCCCCCCTTTGGGGT
>NC_069413.1:69075225-69122417 GCF_026875155.1 Cherax quadricarinatus | reverse complement strand
CCTTGACTGACCTCTGCTGGTTCCATCCTTGTCTCCTTTCCTAGTTCCTTTCGCTTTTTTGTCCTCTCCCTCAGCTGCTGTCTCTCTGTGTTCTGTCTCTGTCTAGGAACACCTTCTTGTATTCTTCTGAGCTTTTCAACCGTGGTTTCTCTTGGAGGATCCTGTTCCGCACTGTTTCTGTCCTGAGAATCAGCTTGATCGGTCGGTTTTTCCCCTTCAAGTACCCCCCTATTCTCTGAAAATTTACAATCTCGTCCATGTCTTCTCCCCCTATTTCCGTGATGATTTTCTCAATCTCCTTTCTTTCTTCCTGCCGTCTTTCAGTGTGTGTCCTTTCCTCTCTCTCCCGAAGCTCATGGATAAATGCTGATTTTGCCCTTTCCTTCTCCCATTGCCTCTCCCTCTGTGACTCTGGTTCCTGTCTGTATGTAGTCATTTTCTCCCTTGATTTTTCCAGTGGCTCTTGGTAGCATGGTTGTGCCTCAGCATTCGACCTATCTCCCTCTCCATCTGCACCCATCTCCTCTTCCCTTCCACTCCCTGGCCCTTCTTTGCAGGCTGATATGACCTTAGCATAATTCATATCTCCTTCCTTCCTGTTCAGCCTCTCAGCTTCGTATGGTGTGTCTTCTCTGGTCACTACCCCTGAGACTTGCTTCAGCCTGTTTACCTCAAATTCTAGGACCTTTACCCTGGCTACTGCAGTTTCGACTTGTGCCTCCCAATTCTTCGTCTCCTTCTCCAACCTCTTTTCCCATTTCACAGAGAGCTCTTTCTCCATTTTTTCAGAAAGCTCTCGTAATTTTTCTCTCCCATTCTTGCTCTATCCTTTTCGAAAACACTCCTCCTCCATCCATTCCTCCCTACCAATACCATTGTCATCTGATCCCTGATTCCTGCGAGTCCCAACCATTTTTTTTTTTAGTGAGAGAGAGAAAGAGAGGGAGAAAGAGAGAGAAGGGGAGGGTAGAAGGAGGGAAAAGAAGGGAAAAGGGGGGAGAAAGTGAGAGAGAGGGAAGAGGTAAGAGAGAGGGGGGAGTGACAAGGGAAGAGAGAGAGAGAAGAGGAAGAGAGAGAGGGAGAGTAAGAGAGGAAGAGAGAGAGGGAGAGGGAGAGAGAGAGGGAGAGGAAGAGAGAGAGAAAGAGTGAGAGGAAGAGAGAGAGAGGATGAGAGAAAGGGAGGGAGAGAGAGAGAGAGAGAGAGAGAGAGAGAGAGAGAGAGAGAGGAGAGGAGAGGGAGATGGGGGGGGGGAAGAAGGGTTAGAGGGTCACTTCACAGGAAGGTGTGAAATCCTGTATATGTGTGTGTGTGTACTCACCTAATTGTACTCACCTAATTGTGGTTGCAGGGGTCGAGACTCAGCTCCTGGCCCCGCCTCTTCACTGATCGCTACTGGGTCCTCTCTCTCTCTGCTTCCTGAGCTTTGTCATACCTCTTCTTAAAACTATGTATGGTTCCTGCCTCCACTACTTCACTTGCTAGGCTATTCCACTTGCTGACAACTCTATGACTGAAGAAATGCTTCCTAACGTCCCTGTGAGTCGTGTGTGTGTGTGTGTACTCACCTAATTGTACTCACCTAATTGTGGTTGCAGGGGTCGAGACTCAGCTCCTGGCCCCGCCTCTTCACTGATCGCTACTGGATCCTCTCTCTCTCTGCTTCCTGAGCTTTGTCATACTTCTTCTTAAAACTATGTATGGTTCCTGCCTCCACTACTTCACTTGCTAGGCTATTCCACTTGCTGACAACTCTATGACTGAAGAAATACTTCCTAACGTCCCTGTGACTCGTCTGAGTCTTCAGCTTCCAGTTGTGACCCCTTGTCCCTGTGTCCCCTCTCTGGAACATCCTATCTCTGTCCACCTTGTTTTATTCCCCGCAGTATCTTGTATGTCGTTATCATGTCTCCCCTGACCCTTCTGTCCTCCAGTGTCGTCAGTCCGATTTCCCTTAACCTTTCCTCGTACGACATTTCCCTTGAGCTCTGGGACTAGCCTTGTTGCAAACCTTTGTACTTTCTCTAACTTCTTGACGTGCTTGACCAGGTGTGGGTTCCGACTGGTGCTGCATACTCCAGTATGGGCCTAAACATACACAGTGTACAGTGTCTTGAACGATTCCTTATTAAGGTATCGGAACGCTATTCTCAGGTTTGCCAGGCGCCCGTATGCTGCAGCGGTTATTTGGTTGATGTGTGCCCCCGGTGATGTGCTCGGTGTTATGGTCACCCCAAGGTCTTTCTCCCTGAGTGAGGTCTGTAGTCTTTGTCCACCTAGCCTATACTCTGTCTGCGGTCTTCTTTGCCCCTCCCCAATCTTCATGACTTTGCATTTGGCTGGATTGAATTCGAGAAGCCAGTTACTGGACCACATGTCCAGCCTCTCCAGGTCTCTTGCAGTCCTGCCTCATCCTCGTCCGATTTAATTCTTCTCATCAACTTCACGTCATCTGCGAACAGGGACACTTCAGAGTCTATTCCTTCCATCATGTCGTTCACATATATCAAAAATAGCACTGGTCCTAGAACTGACCCCTGTGGGACCCGCTCGTAAAGGCGCCCACTGTGATACCTCTTCACGTACCATGACTCGTTGCTGCCCCCTGTCAGGTATTCCCTTATCCATTGCAGTGCCTTCCTTTTACGTGTGCCTGATCCTCCAGCTTCTGCACTAATCTCTTGTGGGGAACTGTGTCAAAGGCCTTCCTGCAGTCTAGAAAAACGCAATCTACCCAACCCTCTCTCTCATGTCTTACTTCTGTTACCTTGTCATAAAACTCCAGGAGGTTTGTGATACAAGATTTGCCTTCCATAAACCCCATGCTGGTTTTCATTTAAAATTTGTTCCTTTCCAGGTGTTCGACCACTCTCCTCCTGATAATCTTCTCCATGACTTTGCACACAATACATGTCCAGAGACACAGGTCTGTAGTTTAGTGCCTCTTTCTGTTCCTTTCTTAAAATATGGGGACTACATTAGCTGTCTTCCATTTCTCAGGTAGTTGCCCAGTTTCAAGGGATGTGTTGAAGATTGTGGTTAGAGGCACACACAGCATCTCTGTCCTTCTCTAAAGGACCCATGGGGAGTGTTGTCGGTCCCATCGCCTTTGAGGTGTCAAGGTCACTTAAGAGCTTCTTCACCTCCTCCTCAGTTGTTCGTATGTCATCCAAACTTGTTGGTATATTCCCTCTTGATGTTCCCTTCTGTTCTGTCTTCCCCACAAGCCCTTCCTGTCTCTACTGTAAAAACTTCCTTAAATCTCCTGTTCAGCTCCTCACATACCTCCTGATCATTTCTTGTGAGTTCTCCACCTTTCTGTCCTTAATCTGATCACCTGGTCTTTGACTGTTGTCTTCCCCTGATGTGGCTATACAACAGTTTCGGGTCTGTCTTGATTTCTCGATGCTATGTCATTTTCATACTGTCGCTGGGGCCCCCCTCCTTACTGTGCGTACTCTTCCTGGCTCTGCGATCTGATCTCCCTATTTTCTTTGTGTTCTCTGCCTTCTGTAATTTTTCCATTCTCTATTGCACTTGTTTTTGCCTCCTTACACCGTCGGGTGAACCCAGGGGCTTGTTCTGGTCTTCCGTTGTTACTGTTGCCCTTGGGATGAACCTTCCACTGCCCCCTTGCATTTTGTTGCTACATATTCATCATTTCATTTACTGGTTTTCCCTGCCAGTTCTCTGCCCCACTGGACCTCCCGCAGGAAGTTCTTAAACCCTATGTAGCCCCCTCTTTTATAGTCAGGCTTTTCCCATTCTATTTCCTGTTATTCTCCACTTGCAGCTCTACTATGTATTTCAAAGCACAGAACCACGTGGTCGCTAGCTCCTAGGGGACTCTCATACTTGATGTCCTAAATGTCTGAGCTGCCCAGGGTGAACACAAGGTCCAATTTGCTGGTTCATCCTCCCCTCTCACTCTTGGTAGTGTCCTTAACATGTTGGTGCATGAGGTTTTCCAGCACCACGTCCAACATCCTGGCTCTCCATGTTTCGGGGCCCCATGTGGCTCCAGGTTTTCCCAGTCAATCTCCCTGTGGTTGAAATCCCCCATAACCAGAACTTGCTCTGCTGGAGTGAGCTCTTCTTGCCACCTCAGCAAGTGTGTCCACCATTGCTCTGTTGCTCTCTTCATATTCCTCTCTTTGCCTCCTGCAGTTCTGTGGTGGATTATACATTTACTGCAATGACCACTTTGTGTTCCCCAGATGAAGTGTACCTGCTATGTAGTCTCTTTCTCCCGTCCATCTATTCCCTTTCCCTTTTTCTCGAATTTCCATTTTTTTTTACGAGCGAGCAACCCCACCTCCCCCCTTTCCCTTCTATCTTTCCTCATGAAACTGGTATCCTGGTGGGAAGATTGCATCTGTTATTGTCTCCATGAGTTTTGTTTCTGTAACTGCTATGATGTCTGGGGACTTCTCATTGATTCTTTCTTGCCATTCCTCATGTTTATTCGTTAATCCATCTGCATTTGTGTACCAAACCTTCAACTTCTGTTCTAATACTGTAAATGTGGTGCGGGGGGTGGAAACAGAGGGATCGGTGTGTGATGGTTGGTTTGGATTGTTCAGTTGCCTTGGGGGTGTCGTGGCTGGAGTCCTTCTGCAGGTGTTTCTGGGGGGTGCGCTTGTCCTTCCATTTGATCCTGGTCATTCTGCTCTCCTTTTTCATTTCCTCCCATTTCTCCTTTCGTTTTTGAACTCTCTTTCATTGTCTTCCTTTCGTCCTGTGTTCTGTCTCGGGCGAGGGACACACTCCGGAACTCCTGCTTGACTCTCAGCCCTGCTTTCTCCTGCAGGATCATGGTTGGGTTGATTTGCCCTTGAAAATTACTTTTAGAGGCCCATTCCTTTTCTTTGGAACCACCCAATTCTCCGAAAATTTGCCACCTGGGTCAAGTCCCCCCCGCCCATCACCTTCTGATGTCTTCAATCGCTTTTTTCTCCTCCTGCTTTCTTTCATCATAAGTTTCCCCTTTAGCTTCATCTAGCCCATAGACAAACACGGATCTCTCCCCTTTTCCCCCTCCCACTGTGACTCCATTGCATCCTCTGATGTGTTTTAGTTCCTTCCCGTGGAGTGTTCCTTCCTTTAGTCCCTTCCCTCGTTATGGCCCTATGCTTCTTGGGTTTATCCTTCCTGATCACCTGCTCCTGGCCCACACAGGTATCTGGTAAGGTCCTTGCACATGTCCTAGTTCCTTCGATGTCTTCCAACCTCTCTTTCTGTCCTAGTGTGCTCCCTGTTTTGTTTTGGCCCCATGTGGGTTTGACAGGACCTCTGCATATAGTTTAGTTTCCATGCTTCCTTCAGACCTGTTGTCTGTGTTTAATTTAGCCATTGCCGATGCTACTTCTGTAATATCTTTGTCTCTGTGCTGTTTCAGATGTCTCAGCTCCTCTTCTAATCTCTCTATCTTGATTTCTGTGTGTATGTGTGTGTGTGTGTGTGTGTGTGTGTGTGTGTGTGTGTGTGTGTGTGTGTGTGTGTGTGTGTGTGTGTGTGTGTGTGTGCATGTGTGTGTGTGTGTGTGTGTGTGTGTGTGTGTGTGTGTGTGTGTGTGTGTGTGCTACAGCTATTCAAGTGCCTAACAGCAGATCCTGTTCTCACCTAGTGTGTGTGCATATGTTTATGTAAACAGTCCTTATTTCCCACGTATGTACTACATATGTATTGCCTATGTACCTGATCTCTTGGTTCCCACTGTACTGTCTTATGCGTTTAAAATTACGTTCAAAAATAAGTACACTAGGCTTCGCCTATATGCCGCTACCTCTAAATTCTATTAAATGCCAGTAAATGCTGCTTATTCTAATTCTGATAGCTCGAGGAGAGTGACCCCCAATTCCAGCTAGAGACAGGTACTATTGACCCCATGCAACTCAAACTAGGTGAATATTACTTGCGGCTGGCAGTGGAGTAACGTTGCGGGTCTGTCCTGTCCCAGAAGTTGAAGGTGTTTGATGCTTCTCGGTAATTTTTCCACTATCTTCCTGTATGCACTATAGTCTCTAGCTCTTCTAATTTTTTCACTCACTGTATTTACTGACACATCTATACATATCTCTTATCTCCCTGGTCTTGAGTCGCACTTATTCTTCATATACCCCACTGCGTTATTATGGGAACACTATTTAGGCCTGACACAACCGTTCACCCTTCCAACGGCCCCCACTAAACAGTCACTATTTCCTTTGTTTTCTTTTCTGTGATCACTTATATTTCGTTTTTTCGGGGCTTAAGTGATTATATGCACTCTTATGCGTGCACACGCCTATATCCCACACTCTATTCCTTATGGCACAGTCAGAAATTACTACCAAAACACGAGCTCAAACCGTGTGACTCCTCCACGAGTGTGTATGTACTCACCTAATTGTACTCACCTAATTGTGGTTGCAGGGGTCGAGACTCAGCTCCTGGCCCCGCCTCTTCACTGATCGCTACTGGGTCCTCTCTCTCTCTGCTTCCTGAGCTTTGTCATACCTCTTCTTAAAACTATGTATGGTTCCTGCCTCCACTACTTCACTTGCTAGGCTATTCCACTTGCTGACAACTCTATGACTGAAGAAATACTTCCTAACGTCCCTGTGACTCGTCTGAGTCTTCAGCTTCCAGTTGTGACCCTTGTCCCTGTGTCCCTCTCTGGAACATCTATCTCTGTCCACCTTGTCTATTCCCCGCAGTATCTTGTATGTCGTTATCATATCTCCCGTGACCCTTCTGTCCTCCAGTGTCGTCAGTCCGATTTCCCTTAACCTTTCCTCGTACGACATTCCCTTGAGCTCTGGGACTAGCCTTGTTTCAAACCTTTGTACTTTCTCTAACTTCTTGACGTGCTTGACCAGGTGTGGGTTCCAGACTGGTGCTGCATACTCCAGTATGGGCCTAACATACACAGTGTACAGTGTCTTGAACGATTCCTTATTAAGGTATCGGAACGCTATTCTCAGGTTTGCCAAGCGCCCATATGCTGCAGCAGTTATTTGGTTGATGTGTGCCTCCGGTGATGTGCTCGGTGTTATGGTCACCCCAAGGTCTTTCTCCCTGAGTAAGGTCTGTAGTCTTTGTCCACCTAGCCTATACTCTGTCTGCGGTCTTCTTTGCCCCTCCCCAATCTTCATGACTTTGCATTTGGCAGGATTGAATTCGAGAAGCCAGTTACTGGCCCACATGTCCAGCGTGTCCAGGTCTCTTTGCAGTCCTGCCTCATCCTCGTCCGATTTAATTCTTCTCATCAACTGTGTGTATGTGTGTGCGTGTATGTGTACTCACCTATTTGTACTCACCTATTTGTGGTTGCAGGGGTCGAGTCTTAGCTCCTGGCCCCGCCTCTTCACCGGTTGCTACTGGGCCCTCTCTCTCCCCGCTCCATGAGCTTTATCAAACCTCGTCTTAAAACTGTGTATGGTTCCTGCCTCCACTACGTCATTTTCTAGGCTATTCCACTGCCTTACAACTCTATGACTGAAGAAATACTTCCTACTATCTCTCTGACTCATTTGTGTCTTCAACTTCCAATTGTGGCCTCTTGTTTCTGTGTCCCCTCCCTGGAAGATCCTGTCTTTGTCCACCTTGTCTATTCCACGCAGTATTTTATATGTCGTTATCATGTCTCCCCTGACCCTCCTGTCCTCCAGTGTCGTCAGGCCGATTTCCCTTAATTTTCTTCATAGGACATTCCCCTTAGCTCTGGAACTAACCTTGTCGCAAACCTTTGTACTTTCTCTAGTTTCTTGACGTGCTTTATCAAGTGCGGGTTCCAAACAGGTGCTGCATACTCCAGTATCGGCCTGACATACACGGTGTACAGTGTCTTGAACGATTCCTTACTAAGGTATCGGAATGCTGTTCTCAGGTTTGCCAGGCGCCCATATGCTGCAGCAGTTATCTGATTGATGTGTGCTTGTGTGTGTGTGTGTGTGTGTGTGTGTGTGTGTGTGTTGTGTGTGTGTGGTGTGTGTGTGTGTGTATGTGTGTGTGTGTGTGTGTGTGTGTGTGTGTGTGTTTGTGTGTGATGTGTGTGTGTGTGCGTGCGTGCGTGCGGATCCGCGTGGTGTACTCTAGACACTAGTAAAGTATGGAACATAAGTTACATTTTAAGCTTTAAATTAATGGACAAAATATTACACTGTCTGTACAGTTTTATCAGAAGATGAAGTGTACATGTGTTTTCTTCAGTTCTTGTAATATTTCCACTGATCTATTGTACTAAAACACTGATCTATTATACTAAAAGCTGGAGACCAGTTAAAGGGCCACACGAAGCAGGTTTACTAAACACAGGTTTACCACCCACCTCTAACAGTGTTGGAGGCTCGATCCTCCCTCCGTTATTCGCGAATCTCATACCCTATTTAGCTGTACTTCCATACTTTAGTCTTCGGGAGCTATTTGCAAGTCAATTTTTTGGGTTGTAAGCAGCGTTGATGGACTAAAGTTGACTTAGATTAAGTTTGAAGGTTTAGACTTAGGGCAGGTTTGTTTTGTTCTGTTAGGCTTTGGTAATAGTTTGAAGTTAATAGTGATGGATGAAGCTAATATTGGCCCTCGACCTGTTTAATCCAAAGATGGATGGAGTTAGTATTGGCCCTAGACCTAGGTTAAGTTGGCTAGAGTTAGAGTAGACTATATTAGTGTATGCTTCATCTAGATACAGGATAGGGTAGGTAAGTAAATATAAGTTAGGTTAGTATAGACAAGATAACCGTCTTTTGTATGGCATCAGCACTATAAGTGTTGTTTGTAAAGTGTTGACAACAGTTGCTGTCATGAGAGTGTAGGTACTGTACGATAACTACAGCTAGGATAGTGAAGGCAAGATAAGTATACTTTAGATTGGATTAAGCTGGGCTTAGCTTGTTAGGAAGCTGGGAGACGTAGTAAGAGAAGACATATCAAGGAGCATCAGTGAACGTAAGGTCTAATCTACTCTCTCTATGTCCTCATAACACTGACTTATGTCAAATTGTGTTCTGGGGAAACGACGGTATAATTTTTATGTGTGTGAGTGAGAGAGAGATAGTACAGACAAAGAAGACAGAGAGAAGAGAGAAAGAGAAAAGAGAGAAAACAGAGCGCAAGAGAGAGAGAGAGAGAAAGAGAACAATTAAAACACCCGTGGGTCCAGCATTCATATTTTACGCCGTTGAGCAAACTATCTCGTTATCTGTAGTTGGTTAAGCTCACTCTCTCGTTATGTATGTTCCATTAAGCTCTGCTGTGACATTCTCTCGTTTTCTACCTTCCGTTTTCTGTTTGTCATTAGTCTGAGTCTAGTTTTCCGTTTTTTTTTTTGTCATGTTTGGCCGCTTCGTTTCCTATACTCCGTTCTCCGTTTGTCAGGTTCGTTTGCTATACTGTTTATGAGTCTCCACCTCGTTTTCTATTCTCCGTTTTCTGTTTGTGAATCTCACAGCCTCGTTTTCTATGCTTCTTTTCTGTTTATTAGAAAACGGAGTTTTTATACTGGGTTTTTCTGTTGTATCCCACAGCCACGTTTTCTATAATAGGTTTGCTTTTCTCATTCACAGTGGAAGAAAATAACTGTGAGAAACAGTGAGAAAGGAGTGATGTAGGCACAGAGAGGGGAGGAAGAAGGGAGATGAGTGGGTAGAGCGGAGAGGAAAGGTGCATAAAGGAAAGCTGCGTTGGGCGAGAGGTTGAGAACCGGGAAAGAGAAAGATTAAATGGAGAGGGAAGTTAGCAGAGAGGCGAAGATAAGTTGCGAGGAAGAAAGAGAAATTATAGGGAATTGTCGGAGATGTGAGCAGGATGCTCTACGTTCCTGGCTGTAATGGTTGAGTTCCTATATATGTGTGAGAGAGAGAGAAAAAAAAATGCAAGATAGAAAGTTAGCTCTCACCCTTAAGATCATTCAACGTTCCTAGCAATTAAAACTGTATATGAAGCAACACAAGAACACTCAGGTTCAAACGTCAACACAAGTTACTTTTTCATCAACAAACACAACACAAATACCAATGCTATGTGTAATAATAACTTGCATCAGTTTAAAACATTAAATTGTTAATGTAAAACGAGATGCCTTAACATTTTATGGAGGTCGCTCCTCAAAGTAGTGTTTCTCCTACATATACTCAATGTGCTGGAATTTGTTTTTTCTAAATTTTTGAGAAGTTTGCTGAAGAATACCTGAAGGATGTTTCGGGGTGAACGTCCCCGCGGCTAAGTTCCAGACTAAGCCTCTTGATTAATCTATGCCTGATCAACTAGGCTGTTACGAGTGGCCACACAAACACACCAACATATTCACTACAGCTCGATGGGTCAGGAACTGACTTGAAGAGGTTATCCAGTTCCCTCTAGAAGGAAGTCAGCCCGGGTCTTTTGGTAATCTCCCTTATGTATGATGGGAGGCTGTTGAATAATCTTGGGCTCCTTACACTAATGTGTTGTCTTTCAATGTACTCTTAGCACCGCTGCTAAACTTTTGGAGTTTCGCTGTTTTTTCACTGTCGTTATTTTGCATGTTACGTAAATATAACCCTAAAAAAAACATACTATTATATTTTTAAATAAATATCGAAATAGTATTATATATCATAAATGTTCTTTCTCTGTATTTTTAGTCTATCTATAAATACATTTATTTAAAATGCAGATAGGAAAATTAATATCGTATGAGTTTTAGATCTATAAGTCTTGGGCGAGTATAAATATATTCCCAGAGAAACTATATATACTTTGGTTTAGGTGAGGCTTGGTTCAGCCCGGGTTTTATGGAAGCAAAATATCTGACAGTTTGTGAGGGTGGTGCTTTTTACTTTTGGGAAGAGGTTAATTGACTTGTGAGATTTTAAAGAAGAGGGAAGTAATAAATGTGTAAAACATCTTTCGCAGGTGAGGATGTTGGTGGGAGAGTGAGAGTTAGCGATGTTTCGCCCCCCTCACCCTGCCAGTGAACAGCAACTGTATCATATTAATGATATTCTGACAAGTAGATGAGTAAGACACATCTGATGTATAACCTTAAATTTATCGAAGCTGTAGATGTGAACACACTTCAAGACTGACGGAATCACTACTTAAACTTTCTTCTTCTCCAGGCTGAGGGACTCATCACCTAATTTCCATATGAATGAACATTTGTTAGTCCTCAGTAATAACTCACATGTATATTTCTACTCCCAGAAGGGGGTCGAAATTTACAGATTAATTAGCCTTCTGAGTTTCTGTCTCCACGTGAGTTATAATTAAGCACTGACAGGTGTTCATTACACTTTAAGTTAATCACATGGAAATAAGGTGATCAGTTCCTCAGCCTAGAGAGGAAGTTTAAGTAGTGAGTCCCTCAGTCTTCAAGTGTGTTCACCTCTACAGCTTGTGCTGTCTCCTCTATATTTCGACTGAAGAAAACTAAGCAGGTGAACCGTCTTGTCAATAAGGTTAACAAATTTGAACATGTATCCTACTCATCTACAAGTAAAAACTGTTGGAAAATGTTGCTAAGAGCAGTCGAAATTTACCCTAAAACCAAACGTATTTTGGTGGCTGTGGGATCCAAGTATGGTAACCTGGCACTGCATGACCCAGGTATGTAAACACTTCTCTCAGTCTTGCCCACTGCACGAACTTTGAAAATTTGAAGCCCATCAAATAAGTCGTTCTCGAGTTATATACCAAAATTTAGTACAAGGAAACGAGAAATGTTGATGAGAAATGTTGCGTAAAGAGCCAAGTCTATCCTAGTTAAATTTATATGATGTTCAGATTTTTATCAATCCTATAGGAAAAAAAATGAGTTTTATGTTTTAAGAAAATCCAATTCGATAAAATTAGTTTGAAAACAATGACAAATTTGCACCACAAGTCAACACAATAATTACTTTAGGGTTTGAAGCCGATCAGAATAAGCATTCTTTAATTATCACATTGTAAACAATTTATTTAATGAAACTGACAAATTAAAAAAGTAAACAGGTCAGCGTGCATGAGAAGGTTTATTGTAATAAAGTTCACCAACGGTGAAAGTTTGAAGGCGATCGGAAAAGTCATTCTCCAGTAACTGATCTAATACCAACGATTACAATTTTTGTTACAGTTTCATTTATGTTTAAAATTTACACTAACTTAAATTAAAGTTACGAGTTATCTTTCTTCTTACCGAGGCTTGGTCCGGGACCGGGCCGCGGGGTCTCTTACCGAGGCTTGGTCTGGGACCGGGCCGCGGGGTCTCTTACCGAGGCTTGGTTAGGGACCGGGCCGCGGGGTCTCTTACCGAGGCTTGGTCTGGGACCGGGCCGCGGGGTCTCTTACCGAGGCTTGGTCTGGGACCGGGCCGCGGGGTCTCTTACCGAGGCTTGGTCTGGGACCGGGCCGCGGGGTCTCTTACCGAGGCTTCGTCTGGGACCGGGCCGCCGGGTCTCTTACCGAGACTTGGTCTGGGACCGGGCCGCGGGGTCTCTCACCGAGGCTTGGTCTGGGACCGGGCCGCGGGGTCTCTTACCGAGGCTTGGTCTGGGACCGGGCCGCGGGGTCTCTTACCGAGGCTTGGTCTGGGACCGGGCCGCGGGGTTTCTTACCGAGGCTTGGTATGGGACCGGGCCGCGGGGTCTCTTACCGAGGCTTGGTCTGGGACCGGGCCGCCGGGTCTCTTACCGAGACTTGGTCTGGGACTGGGCCGCCGGGTCTCTTACCGAGGCTTGGTCTGGGACCGGGCCGCCGGGTCTCTTACCGAGACTTGGTCTGGGACCGGGCCGCGGGGTCTCTTACCGAGGCTTGGTCTGGGACCGGGCCGCGGGGTCTCTTACCGAGGCTTGGTCCGGGACCGGGCCGCGGGGTCTCTTACCGAGGCTTGGTCCGGGACCGGGCCGCGGGGTCTCTCACCGAGGCTTGGTCTGGGACAGGACCGCGGGGTCTCTCACCGAGGCTTGGTCTGGGACCGGACCGCGGGGTCTCTTACCGAGGCTTGGTCTGGGACCGGGCCGCGGGGTCTCTCACCGAGGCTTGGTCTGGGACCGGGCCGCGGGGTCTCTCACCGAGGCTTGGTCTGGGACCGGACCGCGGGGTCTCTTACCGAGGCTTGGTCTGGGACCGGACCGCGGGGTCTCTTACCGAGGCTTGGTCTGGGACCGGGCCGCGGGGTCTCTCACCGAGGCTTGGTCTGGGACCGGACCGCGGGGTCTCTCACCGAGGCTTGGTCTGGGACCGGGCAGCGGGGTCTCTCACCGAGGCTTGGTCTGGGACCGGGCAGCGGGGTCTCTCACCGAGGCTTGGTCTGGGACCGGTCCGCGGGGGCTGTCACCGAGGCTTGGTCTGGGACCGGGCCGCGGGGTCTCTCACCGAGGCTTGGTCTGGGACCGGACCGCGGGGGCTGTCACCGAGGCTTGGTCTGGGACCGGGCAGCGGGGTCTCTCACCGAGGCTTGGTCCGGGACCGGGCAGCGGGGTCTCTCACCGAGGCTTGGTCTGGGACCGGGCAGCGGGGTCTCTCACCGAGGCTTGGTCTGGGACCGGACCGCGGGGGCTGTCACCGAGGCTTGGTCTGGGACCGGGCAGCGGGGTCTCTCACCGAGGCTTGGTCCGGGACTGGGCCGCGGGGTCTCTCACCGAGGCTTGGTCCGGGACCGGGCCGCGGGGTCTCTCACCGAGGCTTGGTCCGGGACCGGGCCGCGGGGTCTCTCACCGAGGCTTGGTCTGGGACCGGGCCGCGGGGTCTCTCACCGAGGCTTGGTCCGGGACCGGGCCGCGGGGTCTCTCACCGAGGCTTGGTCTGGGACCGGACCGCGGGGTCTCTCACCGAGGCTTGGTCCGGGACCGGGCCGCGGGGTCTCTCACCGAGGCTTGGTCTGGGACCGGGCCGCGGGTTCTCTCACCGAGGCTTGGTCTGGGACCGGACCGTGGGGTCTCTCACCGAGGCTTGGTCTGGGACCGGACCGCGGGGTCTCTCACCGAGGCTTGGTCTGGGACCGGACGCGGGGCTGTCACCTCCGAAAGCGACTCCAGGTAAACACAATACGTTATTATAAATAATTTAAATCCAATCAGATGAGTCATTCTCCAGCTATGGCAGGGATTGTAATTATTTAATTTTTTACTCTTTTACAACATCAACAAATTTGAATGAACCTGAATAGTCAGTATCCTGGCCATAATAGACAGTATCCTGGCCATAATAGTCAGTATCCTGGCCATAATAGTCAGTATCCTGGCCATAATAGTCAGTATCCTGGCCATAATAGACAGTATCCTGGCCATAATAGACAGTATCCTGGCCATAATAGTCAGTATCCTGGCCATAATAGACAGTATCCTGGCCATAATAGTCAGTATCCTGGCCATAATAGACAGTATCCTGGCCATAATAGTCAGTATCCTGGCCATAATAGTAAGTATCCTGGCCTTAATAGTCAGTATCCTGGCCATAATAGTCAGTATCCTGGCCATAATAGTCAGTATCCTGGCCATAACAGTCAGTATCCTGGCCATAATAGTCAGTATCCTGGCCATAGTCAGTATCCTGGCCATAACAGTCAGTATCCTGGCCATAATAGTCAGTATCCTGGCCATAACAGTCAGTATCCTGGCCATAATAGTCAGTATCCTGGCCATAACAGTCAGTATCCTGGCCATAATAGTCAGTATCCTGGCCATAATAGTCAGTATCCTGGCCATAATAGTCAGTATCCTGGCCATAATAGTCAGTATCCTGGCCATAATAGTAAGTATCCTGGCCATAATAGTCAGTATCCTGGCCTTAATAGTCAGTATCCTGGCCATAATAGTCAGTATCCTGGCCATAATAGTCAGTATCCTGGCCATAACAGTCAGTATCCTGGCCATAATAGTCAGTATCCTGGCCATAATAGTCAGTATCCTGGCCATAATAGTCAGTATCCTGGCCATAATAGTCAGTATCCTGGCCATAACAGTATCCTGGCCATAACAGTCAGTATCCTGGCCATAATAGTCAGTATCCTGGCCATAACAGTCAGTATCCTGGCCATAATAGTCAGTATCCTGGCCATAATAGTCAGTATCCTGGCCATAATAGTCAGTATCCTGGCCATAATAGTCAGTATCCTGGCCATAATAGTAAGTATCCTGGCCATAATAGTCAGTATCCTGGCCTTAATAGTCAGTATCCTGCCCATAATAGTCAGTATCCTGGCCATAACAGTCAGTATCCTGGCCATAATAGTCAGTATCCTGGCCATAATAGTCAGTATCCTGGCCATAATAGTCAGTATCCTGGCCATAATAGTCAGTATCCTGGCCATAACAGTCAGTATCCTGGCCATAACAGTCAGTATCCTGGCCATAATAGTCAGTATCCTGGCCATAACAGTCAGTATCCTGGCCATAATAGTCAGTATCCTGGCCATAATAGTCAGTATCCTGGCCATAACAGTCAGTATCCTGGCCATAATAGTTAGTATCCTGGCCATAATAGTCAGTATCCTGGCCATAATAGTCAGTATCCTGGCCATAACAGTCAGTATCCTGGCCATAATAGTCAGTATCCTGGTCATAATAGTCAGTGTCCTGGCCATAATAGTATCCTGGCCATAATAGTATCCTGGCCATAACAGTCAGTATCCTGGCCATAATAGTCAGTATCCTGGCCATAACAGTCAGTATCCTGGCCATAATAGTCAGTATCCTGGCCATAATAGTCAGTATCCTGGCCATAATAGTCAGTATCCTGGCCATAACAGTCAGTATCCTGGCCATAATAGTCAGTATCCTGACCATAATAGTCAGTATCCTGGCCATAATAGTCAGTATCCTGGCCATAATAGTCAGTATCCTGGCCATAACAGTCATTATCCTGGCCATAACAGTCAGTATCCTGCCCATAACAGTCAGTATCCTGGCCATAACAGTCAGTATCCTGGCCATAACAGTCAGTATCCTGGCCATAACAGTCAGTATCCTGGCCATAACAGTCAGTATCCTGGCCATAATAGTCAGTATCCTGGCCATAATAGTCAGTATCCTGGCCATAATAGTCAGTATCCTGGCCATAATAGTCTGTATCCTGGCCATAATCAGTATCCTGGCCATAATAGTCTGTATCCTGGCCATAATAGTCTGTATCCTGGCCATAATAGTATCCTGGCCGTAATAGTCTGTATCCTGGCCATAACAGTCAGTATCCTGGCCATAAGTCAGTATCCTGGCCATAATAGTCTGTATCCTGGCCATAATAGTCAGTATCCTTGCTATAAGAGTCAGTATCCTGGCCATAAGAGTCAGTATCCTGGCCATAAGTCAGTATCCTGGCCATAATAGTCTGTATCCTGGCCATAATAGTCAGTATCCTTGCTATAAGAGTCAGTATCCTGGCCATAATAGTCAATATCCTGGCCATAATAATCACTATCCTGGCCATAAGTCACTATCCTGGGCATCAGTCACTATCCTGGCCATAAGAGTCACTATACTGGGCATAAGAGTCACTATCCTGGCCATAAGAGTCACTATCCTTTGCATAAGTCACTATCCTGGCTATAAGTCACTATACTGAGGCATAAGAGTCACTAGCCTGGCCATAAGAGTCAGTATCCTGGCCTGGCCATAAGAGTCTCTATCCTGGGCATAAGAGTGAGTATTCTGGCCATTAGACTGCCCTCTCTATCAACATGACAGCCAATAAACTTACGCTTAACACTGACAAAACCTACTACATTATGTTTGGTAGCAGAGCAGGAGATGCGCAAATTAACATTAAGATCGACAACACTCTAATTGCCAGGCATAATGAGGGCAGATTCCTAGGCCTATACCTCGACAACAACCTGAACTTCAGCACCCATATCCAACACATAACCAAAAAAGTATCCAAAACGGTTGGGATCCTCTCCAAGATACGATACTACGTGCCGCAAACTGCCCTTCTCACACTATACCATTCACTTATATATCCATACCTCACCTATGCTATCTGTGCTTGGGGTTCAACTGCAGCAACACACCTAAAGCCAATAATAACCCAACAAAAAGCTGCAGTGAGAATAATCACTAAATCCCATCCCTGGCAACACACCCTCCCACTCTTCATAGATCTAAACTTACTCCCTGTTCAGTACATCCACACTTACTACTGTGCAATCTACATCTGCAGGACCTTAAATTCCAATATTAACCTTGTCCTAAAACGCTTTCTTGATAGTTGTGACAGAACCCACAGGCATAACACCAGACAAACATCTCTACGACATTCCCCGTGTCCGACTAAACCTTTACAAAAATTCAATGTATGTCAAAGGCCCTAAAATCTGGAACACCCTACCTGAAAATTCTAAAACTGCAGACACGTTCATCACCTTCAAAACTACCATCAGAAAACATCTTATCTCCCTGATACACCCTGTCAACTAACTACACGAATACCACCTGGTGGTTAACACTTACACTCACTCACCCATTTGACCATAAACAGAAATATCAATCTCAATCTTAAAATAATGAATCTTAACTAGTCATAAGTTGGCCTGTGATACTCCAATACTGAAACTATGTATAGTGCCAAAACAAAAGCATTCACATTGCTAAACTCACAAACTAGTATTTAGTCACTTAGCCATAATACCAACTTACCTCATAATTTTGTAATATTTTAAACTTAAGATTTAATTTAAGTCGGCCCGAAATGCCTAGCCATGCTAGGTGTTCTAGTGATACACTCTGTAATTATTATTTTACTACATGTAAACCACACAATAACCAAATTCTGTAAACTCAGCATTGTAATCCTTATAGAGAATAAACTTTGAACGAGCACGCAGAATTTACCTCCAACGCCGTCTTCGTTCTACTACTCTCTCTTTACCTTCCCTTCTTGCTGATGGACCCTCCTTTAATCCTGACTCTCTCATTGACTTCTTGACAACGACTGATTTACTCCACAAACTCTGATGATGATACCTTACGCACTCCTCTCAGCCCTTTTTAGCTCAGTCTCTTGCTGCCCTTTACCCTTTCACCATCCACTGCTCCGCTGTTATCCGTAACCTATTACTCATCCACCTCCCTTTTGCCACCTGATGCCCTCGCTTCCTTCCTGCCCTGCGGCGCTGTATAGCCCTTGTGGCTTAGCGCTTCTTTTTTTTGATTATAATAATAATCTGGCCATAAGAGTCAGTATCCTGGCCATAAGAGTCATTGGCCTGGCCATAAGAGTCACTATCCTGGCCATAAGTCACTATCCTGGGCATAAGAGTCAGTACCCTGGCCATAAGAGTCAGTAGCCTGGCCATAAGTCAATATCCTGGCCATAAGAGTCAGTAGCCTGGCCATAAGCCAATATCTTGGCCATAAGAGTCACTATCCTGGGCATAAGAGTCAGTATCCTGGCCATAAGAGTCAGTAGCCTGGCCATAAGTCAGTATCCTGGCCATAAGAGTCAGTAGCCTGGCCATAAGTCAATATCCTGGCCATAAGAGTCAGTAGCCTGGCCATAAGTCAATATCCTGGCCATAAGAGTCAGTAGCCTGGCCATAAGTCAATATCCTGGCCATAAGAGTCACTATCCTGGGCATAAGAGTCAGTATCCTGGCCATAAGTGTCAGTAGCCTGGCCATAAATCAATATCCTGACCATAAGAGTCAGTAGCCTGGCCATAAGTCAATATCCTGGCCATAAGATGAATCAAACATTAAAGACTCAAGTCTTTGACAAGACGCAAACTGAAAATTATTTAACGTGACTTAACGGGAATAAAAATTTCACTATTTTACACACGTAAGAGTCAGATCTGCAGCAAGACTCGGGAATATTACTCTCCACCCTCGACCAATTAGCAGGTAACTTTTTTGAAAGTTTGAAGCTACGCTACTGAAGGTTCTGGAAGTTATCTCAGCTGTTGTAGAATTGTGAGGATGAGTTTAAGAACTATGGTCATAGGGAACCTCACCTCCACATGCCAGTTTAAAAAAAAAAATCTGTTCCCTGTGACCGTGCACAAAAGATGAATTTTGAAGTGGACTGGCTAAAACATTCTTGAGTTATGAGAAAAATAAAAACGTAAAGTTGGAGGGAGGAAAAAAAAACGAAAAAAATTCAGGCAGGCACTTAAGGTCCCCTTCAGGATAGTGAATAAAAAAATGCCCTTATTGACTTACTGTATATTTGTAAATGTCTTAATAAATTGTGTATCTATATAATATTTGTTATTCTTTCTTTCTTTCAATACACCGGCCGTATCCCACCAAGGCGGGGTGGCCCAAAAAGAAAAACGGAAGTTTCTCTTTAAATTTAGTAATTTATACGGAGAAGGGGTTACTAGCCCTTGCTCCGGCATTTTAGTCGCCTCTTACAACACGCATGGCTTACGGAGGAAGAATTCTTTTCCACTTCCCCATGGAGATAAATAAACAAGAACTAGAAAGAAAATAGAAGAATACCCAGAGGGGTGTGTGTATATATGCTTGTACATGTATGTGTAGTGTGACCTAAATATAAGTAGAAGTAGCAAGACGTCCCTGAAATCTTGCATGTTTATGAGATAGAAAAAAGACACCAATAATCCTACCATCATGTAAAACAATTACAGGCTTTCGTTGAACATTCACTTGCAGGACGGTAGTACCTCCTGGGCGGTTGCTGTCTACCAACCTACTACCTAGGAATATTTGTTATATCTACAACAAATATACTGACTATGTTTACTTTGAAATACTAAGTTAAGGCGTTTGTCTATAGAAGTGTTTTCGTCATATTTTTAAGTGAGCAACTGAGAAGAATACACTGGTATAATACATACACTGCATATTTATATGTTGCTGAAAAATCTAGTATTGTAGGAACTTTTAGACGTATAAACTTAGGGTATGAACATTCACTAGTTCCAAGAGCTGGAGCTTAAACTAAGGTTCCTTCTAAACTATATCTCATCATTGGTCACGTGGTGCAAGAGGCGTCCACACAAATTTTCACTTGCAGTCATAGTGGTATCCCATGATACTCTCTAGTCTATAGAAATATATCTCCTGGCTGACTCAATATTCTACACGATTACCTACTTCCAGGGTGCTAGTATTCACTTCATATTTTAGGACTGTTATATATATATATATATATATATATATATATATATATATATATATATATATATATATATATATATATTATATATATATATATATATATATATATGCATAATAATACACTACGTACGTACCTGCGCGTCAGATCACAACATTATCAACTCAACAATTCTCGCTCACACACACCAGAGTTCCCCCACAAGTGAAGCAAGATAGAATCACCTCAAGTAACATTCCTCTGGAATGAAGCCACATTATATGCGCACACACACAGATTTCCCCACAGAAGGGACGGGGAAGGAAAATTTCCTTTGGGAAGGGAGGGGGAGAGGAAGGGAAATTTCCCTAAGGAGGGGGGGAAGGGAAGGGGGAGGTCGGAGAAAGCTCTCATCATGTTGAGAGGAATGTTGGATGTTATATGTTCAATTGTATGCCTGGATTTGCATAGAAGAAAAGAGAGAGAGAGAGACAAGGTTGAGAGAGAGCATACAGTATTTGACCAAATTATTTCCTGCCATACATTTGTGCTCTGGAGTCACCAGTAATCTTAGCCATGAATATGCTGGTTCCGGTATCTCCGGCAGCTGGTTGTTACCTGTTGTTTATATTGGTGAGGAGGCGTGATTAACACAGCTGTTAGTGCTTCCCTTGGAGACAAGTGTTGACTTCCACTGCCGAGGAAGAACGTAGTAGCCCTTCAACTGATGACCCTTACCACTGTGATGATGGACAAGAAGAAAAGAAAGAACGAAGAACAAGAAGAAAAGGTGGCCCATGTTAGAGGGATGGGAAAAGTAGACTGGGTTTGTGTGGTAAAATTTTCCAGAGTTGTGGATGTATGGTGGATGTTTTTAAAGTATGGTGGAGTATAATGTATGGTGGGGTATAATATATGGTGGATGTTTTAAAGTATGGTGGGGTGTATAATGTTTGGTGAAAGTATTGTATGGTGGGATGTTAATGTATTTGGGGGAATTTTAAAAATGTATGGTGAAAGGGATTAAAGTTTGGGGAATGTATGTATGGTGGATGTATTTAAAGATGGGGGATGTTTAATGTTTGGGGGATTGGGATAATGTATGGTGGATGTATAATGTTTTGGTGGATATATAATGTATGGGGAATGTATAAAGTTTTGGGAATGTAGTATGGGGGAGTATAATGTATGGTGGAGGGATAAATTTATGGTGAAATTTGGATGGTGAATGTATAATTTTATTTTGGATGTATAATGTATGGTGAAGTATGTATGGGGGATGTTAATGTATGGGGGATGTTAATGTTTTGGTGGTGTATAATGTTTTGGTGAATGTATAATTTTTTGGTGGTGGGATAAAGTATGGTGAATGATAATGTATGTTTGGGTTTTATAAGTATGGTGGATGTATAATGGGATGGGGATGTATAATGTTGGTGAATGTATGTATGGTGGATGTATAAAAGTTTGGTGGATGTAAAAATGTATGATGGGGTGTATAATGTTTTGGTGAATGTATGTTTGGTGGAGTATAATATATGGTGGATGTTTAAAGTAAAGGGTGGATGTTTTAAAGTTTTGGTGGATGTATAATTTTTATGGGGAGGGATGTATTGGGGAATTTTTGTATGGTGGATGTTTTTAATGTATGGGGATTTTATAATTTTTTGGTGTTATAATGTATGGTGGATGTATTAAAGTTAAAGGTGAAAGATAAGTATGGTGGTGTATAATGTAAAGGTGGATGTTTTAATGTTTGGGGAGTATAATGTATGGTGAATGTATAAAATTTTTTGGTGGATGAAAAATGTATGGCGGATTTATATGTATGGTGGGGGTTTTAATGTATGGCGGTGTATAATGTATAGTGGAATATAATGTATGGTGGATTATAAAGTTTGGTGGGTTTTATTTAAAAGTATGGTGGTTTTATTAATGGATGGTTTGGGTGTATAATGTATGGTGGATGTTTAATGTTTGGTGGATTTTATAAAAGTATGGTTGATGTTTTAAAGTATGGGGAGTATAAAGTTTGGTGGTTTTATATATGGTGAATTTTTTAATGTATGATGGATGGAAATGATGGGGGGATGTATAATGTATGGTGGAGGGAAAAATGTATGGTGAATGTATAATGTATGGTTGGGGTGTATTTAAAGTATGGGGGGATGTAAAGTTTTGGGGGATGTATTTTTATGGGGGATGTAAATGTTTGGGGGGATGTAAAATTTGATACATGTAAATAATTTTATGGTGAATGCATAATGTTTTAATGGATGTATTAAAAGTGAAGAAGTGATTATTTTGAAGATAAGGGTGGGAAAAAATATTTATCGGAAAAAATTTTATAATTAATAAAATTTTAATTAAACAACCACCACCGGCCCCCCCCCCCCCCCGTCCCTCAAGCACCACCCCACCCCAACCCCCCCATTTAAACCCTTACCACACCCCACACTTTTCCCCCCCCCACACATCCCCACGAAAATTCCCACCCCCAAACCCCCCCATAACCTTCATCACACCCCCAAAACTTCCCCCCCACACATCCACCCCGAAACCCACTACCCCCCAATAAAACCCTTTATCAAACCCCCACCCCTTCCACCCCCCAAAACATCCCCCCACGGGAAATACCCCCCCCACCCCCCCCCAAAAACTTCATCCCAAACCCCCCACTTCCCCCCCCCCAAACATCCACCCCGAACTACCCACCCCACCCCCCATAAACCCTTTTTCACACCCCCCCACTTTCCCCCCCCCCAACAATCCCCACGAACTACCCACCTCACCCCCCCCATAAAACCTTCATCCCCCCCCCACACTTCCCCCCCCCCACATCCCCACGAACTACCCACCTCACCCCCAATTAAAATTTTACACACCCCCCCACTTCCACCCCCCCACACATCCACACGAATACCCACCTCACCCCCCATAACCCTTTTTCACACCCCCACACTTCCACCCCCATACATCCCCCCACGAACTACCCACCTCACCCCCCACATAAAACCCTTTATCACACCCCCACACTTCCCCCCCCCCACCATTTCCCCCCGAACTACCCACCCCCCCAAGGGGGTCTGGTGGGGTGGTTTAAAGCTCTCGCTTCACACGGTGAGGGCCCGCCCCGGGGAGGGCCGGGGGTTTGATTCCCCGCCAGAGGGGAAAATTGGACGTGTTTTTTTTCCACCTGTTGTCTATGTTCCCCCTCAGTAAAATGGGTTCCTGGGTGTTTGTCGGGCTGGTGTGGGTCGCTTCCCGGGACACTGACCTAAGGAGGCCCGGGACAGCCGGGCCCCCGGGGGGGGTTTTACCCCCCGGGAAATTTTTCCCGATAAACTCCCCTCTCCCGAAAACCCCCCCCCATAACCTTCATCACACCCCCCCCCCCCACACTCCCCCACGAATACCCACTTTTTCCCTTTTCCCCACCCCCCCTTCCCCCCAACACCCCCACAAGCACCCCCACCCCACCCCACCCCACACTACTTTCCCCCACCTCCCCTCCTTTCCCCCCCACCCCCACTTTTTTCACCCGCCAGCCTTCATCTTTCACCAACCCTTGGGCCATTTTTTAAAGGGGGAAAATTTTTGAAAAAGATTTAAAAAATAAATGAAATGTTAATAACCCAAAATTATTTGAAAAATTAAGTGTTTTTAATTTTTGATAAGACGACCCCTGAAGATCAAAAAACAATAACACTAACAAAAAAAATCAACAAAGTTCCTTTTTTAACTAAAACAGCAGGGAACACAAACAGTTAAAAATAAATTAATAAACCAACAACAACAGTACAACAACGAAAACCAAAAAAGCAGTAAAATTAGAGATTAAAACAACAGTTTAAAACCAAAACAAAAAAACAAAACCCCCCAAAAAACAAAAAAAAAAAAAAAATAAAAAAAACCCCCAAAAAAACCCCCCCAAAAAAAAAAAAAAAAACCGGACCATTTTAAAAAATAAACTAAAAAAATTTTTTTATTTTATTTTCCCAAAACCCTTTTAAAAAAAATTTTCAACATGGCCATTCATCCTTTTCCCTTTCGGGTATTTTCTGGGAGATTTATTTTTATTCTCTTATTACGGGGGGAATTTTTTAGGATTTTTTCTTTTTTATTTTTCTTCGGTCAAGTTGAGTTTTTTCGTTTTTTTTTTCAGGGTTTTTTTTTTTCTTACTCCTTGGGCCTTTTTTCGTAATTCATTGGGGGTTTTTTTTGGGGGGACTTCTTTTTTGGGGAGGGGGCTTTATTTGGAAGTGTTATTTTTTTTTTTTTTAAGTTTTTTATTAAGTGTATTTTTATGATGATTTAATTTTATTTTTGAGTTATTTTTAATTTTTAGGTAATTTTGTATTTTTTTTATTTGAGAGGGTTTCTTATTGTTATTCTTTTTTTAAAGCGTCCTTTTTTTATGTATTTTGTGGATGTTTTTGTTTGGGGTCTTTTTTGGCGGGTTTATTTTGTAGTTTTTTTTTAATAATTTATAATGTGGGCGTATTTTTTGTAGGTTTCAAGTCGGCTTAATTTTATTGATTTTTAGGTATTTATGTTTTTAATATTATTTTCTGTTTTAGGGTTTAAGTAGACTTTCTTTTTTAATTTATTTTCTTTTTAAAATTTGAGTACTTTATTAGGTTAGGTTTTTTATTTAAATTTTAAACTGCCCCCGGATATTTTTTTAGGAGTTTTTTTTTATGTTGGTCTTTTTAAATTTTCCCGGTAGAATTATTCTTCTGTTTTTTGTGTTTATTTAATGTGCGTTTTTTGTCGGGGGGCTTCTTAGTGTTTTTTTTTTGCGGTTAACGCTTTTTTTTCTTTTCGGGCCCCTTTTTTGTGGGGGTTTTTTTATTTTTAAGGGGCCCCGGCGATTTTATGAGGTATTAATTCGGTATTTTTTGTAAATACTTTTTGTAATTTACTTTCTTCGGGAAAAATTAATGTGTTATTTTTAGTGTAGCGTATTTTATGGAGTTTATTCTGTAGTTTAAAATTTTTTTTTTCTTTTAGGGATTATTATGGCGTTTAAATTAATTTCTGCCCCGGGTTTTTTTTCTGTGTTTTTTGTCGAGTCAAACTTGTGTTTTTGTGATATAAAGTTTATTTGTTTGTTTTTTTTAATTTTTGTGAGGCCTTTTATGTGTTTATTATTTTGCTGTCGGTATTTTTTTATGTGGTTAAATTTTTTAGGCATTTTTTTGTAGGTTTTTTTTCATGTAGGGTATTTTATTTTGTCTTTCTTTTTAGGTATTTTTTGTAGTTTTTGTGCGGATAATTTTTCTTTTAATTTATTTCTTATTGGGAAATTTTTGTCGTTTTTTATTTTTCTTTTTAGAGGGTTTTATGTAGTTTATTATTTAAAAATGTCGAGGATTTTATGTGTTTTTTAAGTAAGATTTTTATGTGTTTTTTTTTTTGTAGGTTTATTTGTAGTTTTTTTTTTTAGAGGATTATTATGTTTTTTATTTTTTTAAGATTGAGGTTTTTATTTTTTATTTTTATTAAGTAGGGTTATTTTTGTAGTTTTTAAAATTTTTTATTTGAGGTTTTTTGTTGTTTTATTTTTTTTATTATGTAATTTTTTTTAATGGTATTTTTTAATTTTTTCTTTATTATGTAAATTTTATTAAAGTCGGGTTTAAATTTTTATGTGAGATTATTTTGTAGTTTTTTTTCTTTTAAGGTTTTTTAAAAGGTTTTTTTTGTAGTTTTTATTTTATGATTTTTTTAGAGTATTATTTGTGGTTTTTTATTAGAGGCATTTATTTGGGCGGGTTTTTATTTATTATTTTTTAGAGGTTTTTTTGTTTTTTTTTGTTTTTATGGGAGAGTATTTTTATGTAGGGTTTTTTTTATGTAGAGGTTTTTTATGTAGTTTCTTTTTTATTTTGTAGGGATTTTAAAGTGGTTTTTATTTTTATGGAGGTTTTGAGGTTTTTTTTTGTAAGTTTTTTATTTTTTTATGTGGTTTCTTTTGGTATTTTTTTTTTTGTAGGAGGATTTTATGTAGTTTATTTTTTATGGTAAATTTATTTGTAGTTTATTTTTTTTATTTTCGAGGGTTTTTTATGGTAGGTATTAATTTTTTTATGTGAGTTTTTTTGTCTTTTTATTTATTCATGTGAGGATTATTTTTGTGTGTATTTTTTATTTTATATTTTTAGAGTTTATTTTTTTTAGTTTTTTTATGTAGGTTTATTAGTTTTATTTTTTTTATTTGTAGGGTTTTTTATGTTGGGTTTTTTTTATTATTTTAGGTATTTTTTTATGGGAGTGCTTTTTTTTTATTTTTTTAAAAGTATTTTTTTTGTAGGGTTTTTTTATTAATTTTTCGAAAAGAAATTTTTTATTTTTTATTTATGTAGTTTTTAATTTTTTTAATTTAATTTATTTTTTATGTGGATATTTTTTATGTAGGTTTTTTTTTATTTGGTGTAATTTTTTGTTGAGTTTTTGAGGGGTTTTTTTTTATTATGTGCGCTTTTTATGTCGGATTTTTTCTTGAGAATTATTATGTAGTTTATTATTTTTTTGTAAGTATTTATTTATTTTTTTTTAGTATTTTTTTATTTTGGCGGGATTTTAATTTTGGTTTTTGGAAAATTATTTATTATGTAGGGGTATTTTATTTTTTGTGGGGTAAAAAAAGGTTTTGTGGGTTTTTTGTTGAGTTTATTTTTATTTTTGTGTTTTTTTTGAAAAAGGATTATTTAGAGTTTATTTTTTTATTTTTGTGGTATTCTTATGTAGGTTTCTTTATTTTGTGAGTATTTTTTGGTGTGTTTTATTTTATTTTTTAGGGTATTATTTTTTTAATTAATTTTTATGTAGGGTTTCTTTTGTAGGGTTTATTTTTGTGTGTATTATTTTTTATGTGGGTTTTATGTGAGTTTTTCGTTGAGTTTTTTGTTTGGGGGTTTTTTGTGTGTTTTTTTTTAGGGAGAGTATTATTATTTCGGTTTATTTATTTATCTTTCTGTCTCGATTTTCTTCTGTCGTTATATTGTATTGTCGCGTCTTCTTCTGTTCGTGTCATAACTATCTTTCAGACGCGTCTTCAACTGAAGTATCTTCATTTTCTTAAGTCGAGTCTTCAGTAGGGTCTATTCTTTCCTTATGTCGCTGTCTCAGACTTTAACATCTGCTGTTGAGCTGCTACTGTATCGGCACTAACTACTGTATTGTCAACATTATCTACAGTACTCTGCATTATCTGTCGTGTATATCTTCTCTATAACGCTATATTACTACTGACGTGTCTTCAAAATTCAGTCGCATACTTCATCATTCTGAGACATTCATTCACATTCTCTTCATACTTCTGTTCTGTGACACAAATATCAACATTACTAGTCTACTACTATACTTTTATCATCTATCAACTTTCTAGACTTCATGTGCTCGACATAATCTACTCTTCAACTATCATACTCTAAACAGAATAGACTAACTATTCTACCCTTTGTAATCTACAACATAATGAAGATTCTAACATTCAACTTACGTTTCAACAAACCTACATACTCGAACTGCAATCTGTCTCGACAAAAATCTAACTACTTACTCGTCAATCTATCTTGTCGCTCATCAATAGACTCTGACAATCTACATACTCTACAACATACAGACTCTTACTAAAAATGATCGATTCTTACCAGCATACGCTATAACAATTTAGCATACTTTACAACAAACTACATGACTCGATACAACATTCTTAACAACAAACAACTTTCTCTAAACAAACATTCGTATAACAATAATACAACAGACTATACATCATCATACTATACAACATACAACATTGCTACATCTTCAGATCTATTCTAACAATCTTCTGACGCGACAACAATCTTTCTTTACAACTAACTTTCTCTACTTCATCATACTTTACAACAAACATACATTACTCTACAATCTACATACTAAACAACATAAACATACTCTACAACCGACATACTAAACAACAAACATCATACTGTATCTACAACACATACTATACAACACTTACTATACATCATGCTACATATCTACTAACAAACATATAAAAAACATCATAATTACAACAACATTTTAAAAAAATATATTAAAAAATACTAAAACAAATATATCAAAAAAAAATTAAAAAATATATAAAAAAAATCTTTAAACAATTTTTTTAAAAAAATATTAAACTCTAAAAAACAACAAAAAATCCTTTTAAAAACTAATAAAAAAAAATAAATACAAAAACAAACCCTTTTTAAAACCATAATCACAAAAAAAATTAAAAAAAAAAAAAAAAAAAAACAAAAAAAATTTTAAAACCCCCAAAAAAATTTAAAATTTTTTAACAAAAAAAAACAAAAAACTTTAAAAATTAAACATTAAAATATTCCCCAAAAAAAAAACAAATTAAAAAATAAAATAAAAAAATATTTTCCCCTTTTTATAAAAAAAAAAAAAAAAATATTACCCCCCATTAAAAAAAAATTTTTAAAAAAAAAAACAAATAACCAATCAAACCAGAGGTAAAAAAAAATATTAAAAAAAAAATAAAAAAAAAAAAAAAAACAACCCCCCCCCAACAAAAAAACAAAAACATTACCTAAAAAAAAACAAAAAAATTAAAAAAAATAAAAGAAAGGAAAAAAATACAAAAACCCCCCCCAAAAACCCCCCCCCAAAATACAAAAAAAATTAAAATAAAAAAACAAATTTTTAAAAAAAAAAAAAATAAAAAAAACAAAATAAAAAATTTTCCCCCCAAAAAAACAAAACTAACAAAAAAACAAATTTTTAACCAACATTTAAAAACAAACAAACGTTTACAACAAAAAAAAAAACCCAAAAACAATTTTAAAAAACCCAACAATTGTTATAAAAAAAAATTAAAAACATATTTAACAAAAAAATTTTTTTTCCAAAAATTATTTTAAAATTAAAAAAAACAAAATAAAATAAAAAAAAATTCCAAAATTTTAAACAAAAAAAAATTAAAATTATAAACAACAAAAACAAAATTTAAAAAAATTATTAAAAAAATTATAAATTTATATAAAAAAAAACAAACTACCTTAAAAAAATATTTTAAAACAAAAACAAACAAAAACCCCCAAAATTTAAAAACAAATTTTTACAAAATAAATCATCAACAAACCAATTAAAACAAATAACCAACAAAAAATATTTTTTTCCCCAAAAACAAAACCCTCCCCCATTTAAACCCCCTTTTAAACAACAAAACAAATAAATTTTCAAAAAAAATTAAACAAACAACAACACCCAAAAAAAAATCAAAAAAAGCCCTTTAAACATACCTTTTTAAAAACAAAAAAAACCCTTCAACAAAAACTCCCAAACCCCAAACTCTACACAAAAACAAACACAAACCAAAACTCAACCTTTTTAAAAAAAACCCAAAACAAACAAAACCACAAAAAAAACAACAAAAAAAAAAAATAAAAAAACAAAAAAAAAAAAAAAACAAAAAAAAAACCAAAACAACAACCCAAAAAATAAAAAAAAAAAAAAAAAAAAAAAAACAACATCCTCAACAACATACAAAAAACAAACAAAAAACTCTCAACAACTACTATACAACAAAAAACGTACTCACAAAAATACTAAAAAAATAACATCAAACAAAAACTCACAAAAAAATTACAAAAAAACAACATACTCAAACAAATATATACAACAAACAACAAACTCTACAACAACATACATACAACAAACAAAAATACCTACAAAAACATCTATCAACAAAAAAACATACCTACAACAAAATATTTTTACAACAGACAAAAAACTCAAAAAAAACATACTTACAACAAAAAACTATTCTACAACAACATTTCTAACTACAAACAACATCTCTACCAACATAATACAAAAAACACTCCTACAAAACATACTATACAACAAAAAACATATAACAAAAAAAACAAATTTACAACAACATACTAACAAAAACATACTCAAAACAACTAATACAACAAACAACAAAACTCAACAACAACTTACAACAAACAAAAACTCTACAACAAATACTAATGTTCTGTCGCTTCCCTGCTTTTTTTTTGTCTGTTTTTCCCCCCGTCTTTGTTCATTTGTCTTCCCCGTCTTTTTTTATGTCTGTTTCTCCCGTCTTTTTTCATGTCTGTCCCTTTTCCCGTCTTTGTTTATGTCTTTTCTCCCCGTCTTTGTTCTGTCTCTCTCTCCCTGTCTTTGTTTATGTCTTTTCTCCCCGTCTTTGTTTATGTCTGTCTCTCCCCGTCTTTGTTTATGTCTTTTCTCCCGTCTTTTTGGGTGTGTGTGTCTCCTTTTCCTGTTTTTTTTTCTTGCAAACCTCCCCTTTTGTTTTTACCATTTTTCCCTGGTTTAATTTGTTTTTCTTCCTGTTGTTTTTTGTAGTGGGTGGACACTACTGTAGTGGGGGTGCCTACGTAGTGGTGGTAGCCTATGTATGGTGGTGCACTATGTAGGGGGTACACTCTGAGTGGTGGGTTCCTTCTGTAGTGGTGGTAGCACACTGTAGGGTGGGGGCCACTCGTATGGTGGGAGCACTATGTAGTGGTGGTTCACTACTGTTTGGGGGGTATCACACTGTATGGTGGTTCCTACTGTAGGGGGGTGCATACTGTAGTGGTGGGGAAAAACGGGGTGGTAGCACTACGTAGTGGTGGGGCACACTGAGTGGTGGTTTTATACTGTATGGTGGTAGCACTCTGTATGGTGGAGCCCACTGTAGTGGTGGTGCAATACTGTAGTGGTGGTCACTACTGTAGTGGTGGTAGCACTACTGTAGTGGTGGTAGCACTACTGTAGTGGTGGTAGCACTACTGTAGTGGTGGTAGCATACAGCAGTGGTGTGGTAGCACTACTGTAGTGGTGGTAGCACTATGTAGTGGTGGTAGCACTACAGCAGTGGTGGTAGCTACAATTTCTACTTCCGTTTACTTCTCACTTTCTTATCAATAACCAATCATGTGTTTCTAATCCCCCAGTCTCTCTGTCTCTCTGTCTGTGTCTGTCTGTCTGTCTGTCTCTCTCTCTCTCTCTCTCTCTCTCTCTCTCTCTCTCTCTCGCTCTTCCCTCATCTCACCGCTAATAAGGTAACTTTAACACTGGTAATTTCGGAGCTCTGGAAGACGAAATTTTTAATGCGGTGTGGGAACCATTACCCTGCCTGCACCATGGACTTTAGAATATGAAATTGTGGGCGTGGGTGTGTTGGTGGGCGTGGAGGTGAGGGTGTACGAGGACATGGGTGCATGTGACCAAGGAACTGTGAAGATTGTGTGAAAAACAGTTTAAGGATGGAGCAAATTTTTAAATCACTCTCTCTTGGAAGTCCAAGCCCTTCTCAGACAAAACTTCCCACACTCTCTCTTCTTTTCTCTCTCTCTCTCTCTCTCTCTCTCTCTCTACTCTCTCTCTCTCTCTCTCTCCTCTCTCTCTCTCCATCTCCCCTCATTTCACCGCTAATAAGGTATTGGTCCAGTGTGGTACGGATGGTAAAGGCTGCGTACCTTGTTCCAAAGTTCGTAGGTTCGAGTCTCCTTCGGCCAGAGATCAGGTTTATAAGTATATCGCCTGTTCTTGCGATATTCCTAGCATTGTTAAAATCTCTAATTGTCGATGCATGCAGGGGATGAGATGAAATAGCTGTAAGCCTCCTGCCTGAAAGTGGACTGCCTTGGATCAAAACGTCTAGCGTGAGCTGGGGCGGCAGGTATTGGTCAGTGTGGGTACGGATGGTAAAGCGCTGCGTACCTTGTTCCAAGGTTCAAAAGGTTCGGTTTCCTTTCGGCCAGAGATTAGCGATTGTTTTTTTATATATTAAAATATATTATATATATATATATATATATATATAATATATATATATATATATCCAAAATGTGTCCCTATTCCCACAATGTGTCATATTAACCCACAAATGTGTCATATACCCACAAATGTGTTATATACCGACATATGTGTCATATACCCACAAATGTGTCATATATTCACGAATGTGTCATATACCCACAAATGTGTCATATAAACACAAACACATATGTGTCATATAAACACAAATGTGTCATATACCCACAAATGTGTCATATAAACATATGTGTCATATAAACACATATGTGTCATATAGACACAAATGTGTCATACCCACAAGTGTGACAAATACATAAGTGTGACACAAGTGTATCTTGAAGGGTGATGCTTGAGTGCCACTCAGGGGCTCTAGTTTTAAACAACTGGAGATACACTCCTCTGCCTCGCATCAAAATTAATTAATTTCCATTTCTCAGACGTTTTCCATAAAATAACAACAACAACAACAAAAATAATAACAATAATGATAATAACAACAACAAAAAATCAGCATTAACAACAACAATAACTGGTAATATATTTATAGAGGAAAAGTTGTGTGAGGAACTATTGTGTGTACACCAGTGATTGTGATGTTAACAATATAACAAGTGAAGAACTTAGCAAGTGTAGAAGAACTTATGAAGAACTTAGCAAGTGTAGAAGAACTTATGAAGAACTTAGCAAGTGTAGAAGAACTTATGAAGAACTTAGCAAGTGTAGAAGAACTCATGAAGAACTTAGCAAGTGTAGAAGAACTTATGAAGAACTTAGCAAGTGTAGAAGAACTTATGAAGAACTTAGCAAGTGTAGAAGAACTTATGAAGAACTTAGCAAGTGTAGAAGAACTTATGAAGAACTTAGCAAGTGTAGAAGAACTTATGAAGAACTTAGCAAGTGTAGAAGAACTTATGAAGAACTTAGAAGTGTAGAAGAACTTATGAAGAACTTAGCAAGTTTAGAAGAACTTATGAAGAACTTAGCAAGTGTAGAAGAACTTATGAAGAACTTAGCAAGTTGTAGAAGAACTTATGAAGAACTTAGCAAGTGTAGAAGAACTTATGAAGAACTTAGCAAGTGTAGAAGAACTTATGAAGAACTTAGCAAGTGTAGAAGAACTTATGAAGAACTTAGCAAGTGTAGAAGAACTTATGAAGAACTTAGCAAGTGTAGAAGAACTTATGAAGAACTTAGCAAGTGTAGAAGAACTCATGAAGAACTTAGCAAGTTTAGAAGAACTCATGAAGAACTTAGCAAGTTTAGAAGAACTCATGAAGAACTTAGCAAGTTTAGAAGAACTCATGAAGAACTTAGCAAGTTTAGAAGAACTCATGAAGAACTTAGCAAGTTTAGAAGAACTCATGAAGAACTTAGCAAGTTTAGAAGAACTCATGAAGAACTTAGCAAGTTTAGAAGAACTCATGAAGAACTTAGCAAGTGTAGGAGAACTCATGAAGAACTTAGCAAGTGTAGGAGAACTCATGAAGAACTTAGCAAGTGTAGAAGAACTATGAGAGGGAAGTATAGATGAGACATCTGCAGAGAGAAATAAGTTCCTTAACAAATAAATAAAAGTTTTACAGCTATAAAGTTCATTTTTATTTTGTACGTCAGGTACACAAATTATTGCTAATTGTCCCGTGCTATGTACTCTGACATTACTGTGTCATTCCTTACCACAAAAAATGTGAAAGAACATGGAAAAAGGATTACCACTAACACTCTTATTGTATATAGCCAATTACTCAAATATAACAGAGGTAACTGTATAGCAGTGGTTACAGTAAAGGAATCAAATGATGCACCCAGTAATTACTACATTCCTTGCAAAGGTATCATACATAGGGCACGCTGGTAGAAATTCAAAGACATGAGGAATACATGCCTGTTAGATATACACAAGACACACAAATAACCCGCACATAAAAGAGAGAAGCTTACGACGACGTTTCGGTCCGACTTGGACCATTGACAAAGTCACACTAACAGAGGTGGAGCAGGCCGCCAATATAGGCAGGAAGAGGTGGAGGTGGTAGTAGTAGTAGTACAAGAATTGTGTATAATACCGACAAGATGAAATTAAGACACATGCACAACACCCGGGCATCCCCATCGTAGACATAGCGGCTGCTCCACCTCTGTTAGTGTGACTTTGTCAATGGTCCAAGTCGGACCGAAACGTCGTCGTAAGCTTCTCTCTTTTATGTGCGGGTTATTTGTGTATCGTTCAGTCACGGTATTGTGCCTTTTTGTTATTTATAACAAGACATAAAATTTTTCGCATTAAAATTAATTTAAAGGGGAAAACTGGCCTTTTTATCAGTACAAAAGGTAGGAAGCCCCCAAAAAATTATATGAAAGAGTGTAAAATGTATACCCCCTTAAAATAGTCCTTTTCCCCCACCCTCCCCAAGGAGGGGGGTTTTTCGCAATCGTATGTGATCTTCTTATGCCTGGGGACGAGTCAGCGTTGGTTTCCTTTTTGTAAATTAAAAATTGTTACAGCGGTTTGGCTTTTTTTGGGATTAATACAAAGCACTCTAAAAATCGAAAGGGTTCAGATTTTTAAAATTTTAAAGAAGGTTGCATCAACTTTAAAAAAGGGGGCTGGGGGCAAAAATTTTTTCTGCAAAAGGGGAACTCCAGGGCAAAATTCCCCTTGGAGCTTTTTTTCATAACAGGGGTTTGGTTAGCGGGGAAAATCAACGTAATTGCAAGGAAAATTTGGGGGAAAAGAAAAAGGACGTTTTGTTCGAAATATTTTATTACAAAAAGCTGGTTGTTCCGTTCAATGGGCAAAATCAATTTTTCAAAAGCTTAAAAAATGGCTCCTTAGGGGGCCAAAGAAGGGGCATCGGGTTTATCCTTTAGGGAAAGGCAAAATTTTGCGAAAAGAGTAATTTCGAAAAAATGGGCCACAGGGGTTGGGGCTATACGTTCCCAGCCAAATACGAAGAAAAATTAAAGGGCGGAGCTTTCCCCAGGGTTTGTGGAAGAAACCAAGTTTTCCCGGGGTTAAAAGATTGTTTCCCTTTGAAGCTGGTCGCTTTTTTTGAGAAACCCGGGATTTCCAGATTCGATTTTCGAGGTCGTGCAAACCCGCATTGGGGCCCGGGTTGGTTAAAAACCTTGGGAAAAACCTCCTTGCGGGGTTTCTTTTTCAAAGTGGAGGAAATGTTTTGGAGAATAAGTCCCAAAGGGGGAGGGAAAAAAGCAGCGCCACTGTCACCTTTTGGGTGGCGGGGGGGCAAAGCACCGTTTTTAAACCGGGGGGCCCGGGGTTTTTGGCGGGTGGAATTTTTGAAGTTTTTCCCTTTTCTGTTAAAACCCCCTGGTCCTGGGGAAAGTCGATTTTGGGGTCGATCCCCTGGGGGAAAAGTTGGACCCCTGGAAAAAATTAATGTCCGAGCGCCGCTTTTTTTTCCCGGGGTGGTAACCCCCCGGGGAAAAATCCGAAAAACTTTTTTTTCATTTTATTGCCACTTTAACTATGGTCCACTGCGGGGGGGCAAATACTCATGGGCATCTCGACAACAGTACCCGAGAGACACCAGCCAGAAGACCCCATTTCCCAAGTAAACAGGGAGAAAAAGGGGGCAAGCCTGTCGTCTGTTCCTCTGCAACAATTGGGTCCCACCCGTCCAACTGCCCCAAAAACCCCAAACCCTTGGGAAAATCTCTAATACCCCTAGAAACAGTCCTAGGAATAAAAAAAAGGGGCCCTTATTTTTGCAAGAGTCTTTTTCCCCTTCAGGAAATGGGGGGAAAACAACAAAAGAAAAGACTTTAGAGATAGGGAACATATTGCTCATTGAAAGAGAGGGAATACCCCCCTTTTAGAGAATATTTTTGAATTCTCGTTTTATTGGAAGCATTTGGAGGAGCTTATTTTTGTTCCTTTCTAAAATTTATTCGTGAAAATTTTCATGGGTACTTACTTAGGTGTCTCAAAAGGTTTCCCCATAAAAGATGCAATTTTATTTGGGGTAATAAATTACTACGTTTTTGTGTCCTGAAACCTTAATGATTAATTTTCTCCGGTGTTGGCCAAAACTCGGAAACCCCCCAAGGGGTTTTGGGAGAGAATGTTGCCCTACCCTTGGAGATCCGATTCGGAATAGCCACGTTGTTTTATGGGACCCGGCGGAGCCTGAAAATCAAGTGAACAGACCCGATCAACCCTTCCTTTTCCCCGGGGTTGCAGGTTGCCAGAGTTTGTTTCCATCCCCGGGGGACTGCCTTCCGGGGGAAAAACGAAAGGCCCCTTCTTTTAAAATTCGTTTTGAGGCAGCATGGGTAAATCCTTTTTGGGTCATCCGGTCAAGTTAAGTTAAAAACGATTTTTTGGGCTGCACTGAGGGGAAAGGAGATGGGGGCCGGCATTGTTTAACAGTTAGGGTTTCCCAACAAAAAAATAGACCTCAAATATTAAAAATGTATAAAGTCAATTTGGAGGTCACTTAGGAATTTCAAAAATTGTTTGAAACACAAAAAATTTTATTTGGCCAAAATTAAGAAAAATGTGAAGAATATATTGGTGTTGCCGAGAATGTCAGCAAGTTTGGGAAACCTGGACATTCCATTAAACCCGCACCTCCCACTTTACCCGTGATGGAGAACCTTTTGCAGATTTTAAAATTTTAAAATTGTGTGGGGCCATACCTAGGTCAAAGTCTGGAAAAACAATTTTTTATTTACGATTTATGGATAAAGTAACCCGGTATCCCGAAGGGAAATTCCCATGCGTGTATTTAAAACTAAAGCTATTTCAAAGCTTTAAAAAATTATTTCTTTTTTTGGCTTTTCCCAAAACTTTTCAAGTGATCAAGGTACTAATTCATGCCAAAGCATTTAGGGAATTTTTTAAATGGTAGGGTAAAACCCAATTACCACTGCCCAAACTCCCCAGCCCAAGGGCTTGGGAAAAATTCCACAGAATTAAAAAAATGATGAGAATTTTTGCATGCATTCCTCGCTGGGATGAATCACTACCTTTGTTGTGTTTCAGTACGGAGACGGGCAAGAGTTACAGGGTATAGTCCTTTTTAGTGATTTTGGGGACAATGTACGAGGGTTTTCGGGTGCTCAAAAAAAGGATGGATGGGAAGACGTTAGCTCAACACTTAAAACCGTCTTCAAGGTTGAGGTGGCACGTCGTTAGCCAAGGCAACCTAAAGACAGCTCAAGCAAAATGAAACAGAGGTATGACAGAAGTGCACAATTCCGCTCCTTCCCTCAGGAGACAAAGGGGTTGTGCAGGAACCTAACCGGGCCCCAAACCCTTTAAAGCAGATTTACGGGACCTATGGATTGTAAGTAGTTATTGATGTAAAATTATGTGGTAGCTCCCCTTGATAAGACTCAAAAAATAAAATTAAATTTTAACAAAAAAAAGGCCTTTCATTCACCAGATAAGCCCGTTTAAAGACTTGTCCCTCTCCCCTGGGACAAATTGACCCTTTTTCATCTATTCTGAAATTAATATTAAAAATTTTAAATTTTGTTTCCCCTTAAGGATCCTAGCCCCTTTTAAGGAGGGATTATCTAAATGCAAAGCAACAAATTTTAACGGAGTTCTTTAAAGGATATCCCAATTTTTTTCGGTGTCCGAAAAAATGTAAGTTGGTTATCTGATGTGTTTTGGGAAACTTAAACCAATTAAACTCTCCCCTACGAGTAAACTGAAAAGAAAAGGTCTTCGCGGAAGTAGAATTTTTGTTAAAGCATGGTTTTTTGGAGGGTCACCCAGTCCATGGGCTTCACGTGTCCTTTTGGGAAGAAAGGCTGATGGGGGGTTTTATGTGTCAGACTACCCTGGTGAACGGTCACCATTACAGTGCTTTCCCCTCTTCCTCGTTGGATGGTAATTGCTTGGGGTAAGGTACTTTTGTGTCCATTAGATTCTTAAAGGCTACTATAGGTCCTTTGCGGTTTAAAGGGGAAAATGTTGTAATTTCGTTCGGATTTTTAACCCCCGGATTACCCCCTTTTAACCAAAAATCGGCTAAAAGAGGACCTAACTATTTATTGGGGTTTTTTGTAAGGAGGACCCCCCGTCACTAACAAGGTCCTTTTGGCAGGTAAAAAGAACAATATTTGGAAACTGTAATTTCCCCCGGGGAATCAAAGGGCCCTCTTGGGAAGCCTTTAGACCGCCAGGGGAAGGTTTTCTCCCGTTTCCAGGAGGTATTACAAACAAGTTCCCCCCAGAATGAAAAAATTCCCCCTTCATTAGAAACTTACCCCGGGTTTAAATTAAGGGAAGGTTTTTTGTGATATTTTTGGGGTCAACTTTCAAACCTTTTTAATTTAAAGGTTGTTTTTGGCCTTTGAGTTATTTCAGTAATTTACAATTCCGGCCAGGCACTGTCACTTTTCTGGGCCAGAAAGGAGTGGTTAAGTTGCAAAATTTGCAAAACTTTTATTTTTTCCCTTTCCCAGTTTAGTTCCAGCTACATGTGGATTTTTCAGGGAAATTTGTAAATTTTTTAGATTTTAGCCCCTCTTACCCCTTCTTACCTTTAAAAGTTCCCTTAATTGGACCGCAGACTGTAAACACTGTTTTAATAAAGCAAAAACAGATTATTGTGTACAGCACCCATTCTCTTGTCTCCAGACTTCTCAAACTTTTATTACAGGTTGAGCTTGTGAGTATGGGGTTGGGGCAGTACTATTACAAATCGGGACAAGGAGTTGCAGTGTAGCATACTTTTCAGCCAAGTTCCAGACATCAGAGAGCTTACTATACCATTGAAAAAGAAGCCCTCGCAGCTGGTACTGGCTTTGAGAGCATTTCGATGTGTATGTGTTAGGCCAGACACACAGGTGGTCACAGTTTACAGTGATCACAATCTATAGTATATCTCCAAGCAGAAGAACACCAACACAAGGCTTATGCGCTGAGACGCTAAGGCTGCAGCCTATAATATTTCAATTAAATTTATTGCCGGCAAAGAAAATATGTTGGCAGACTCTTTATCTAGAGTATAATATTTTATTTAGGTTAGGTTGTTATTTTTGGTAACCCCTTTTCACGCTCTTTTTTTTTATCCCCTGGTGGGGGGTTTTTTCTTTAGTGAGGGGAGGATGGGGCTACCGTCCGCCTGTATCTTGGACCATGCTAGCTGCTGATGCCTGGCTGATGCTGCTCTCACTCTAAGTTTAGGGTTTGGCTTTGGGTCACGAGAAAAGCTGAGCTCTATCTAGAGTTGGATGGTGGAGGAAAGGCGGTCATTATTTTGTGCCTTGGCGGCACGGTATTACCACTGGGAGGTTGGCAGGTCGCCAAATCTGAGCCTTATCGGGGTGGGGGTGTGGCATGCAAAGGAGTACGTAACCTTTTATGCGGCGCATGTACACTCCCTCATTTACAGGCTATCTCCCCACCAGCGGTACAGTTGATAAGAGTTGATGATGGGGCCCCGTCGTTCAAACTAGTGACAGGTTCTAGCCCTATAAAAGTGGTTTTGCAATCGCAGATGTTATGTGGTACCGCTCTCCTGTCTGCCCTTGTCATTCCCATCTAGAGCTGGTTGAAAGTCCGGTTCTGCTATCTTGTGGCTTCTATTTCTGCCTTGCTTACCGTGTGAGGTGCACTTATTATCATGTACATAGTGTACATATTCTGTTCTAAATTGGTATGTGGAAGGATAATATAAAGTCTAACTTTTTCTCTGTGCTTTATTTTGACTGATTCATTTACACCGGGCGGTTACAGGCCATGTGGAATCCTGGGTTGTAATACAAACAACTTGGCTTTAAGTATATTCTCATCTCTTGTAACATGGTTTAGATGTGTTGAAGGGGGTTATCAGTTGGTATGGACGATACTAATTTTTTTTTTCGTCGATATCGATACCATCAAAATTAGGTTATGCCTAACAGTATCAGTACCGACACTTCAGAACACCCACAATCTCAAATGTAAGTTGAAATATAGATCTTCATCTTTTCTTTCGTTTCATTTTTCCAAATGTACTTCTTTTTGTACCACTGACCAGTGTGTTTCATCATAAAACTAGTGGTAAATACTGGGAATGGTGATCCACAGGATATATAGTGTGTGTTACAACCCTCCACACTACACTGTCTCGTCTCGCTAATTTATTAAAGAAGATGGACCCATATGAGTATAAGCTACGCACGCACCGCACACACACACCAGACACACACACACACACACACAACACACAACACACTCACCACCAACACACACACACCAACACACACACACACAGAAACATGTATTTGCTCAATGCGTAGGACAGACTGACCTGCAGCAGGAAGGGCATGTCCTCCCGCGGACCTTGGGCGGGGTTACAGTACCATTCAGTGAGAAGTCTACAGCTGTTGGCGGAGGCTGTAGAGTCGTAGGACTCTCTCTGTAGGCATCACTTCCTACTCCTGGATCACAGCTCGTATGTCAAACATAACAAGCAACAACATCAGTGTATGTTCAAACAACAAACACGACAAAATCAGTTATTTCTCCCGCCAAAAACACATCAACTTCAATGACGATGATGGGAAACCCATGTTGTTAGTGAAACCGAACTGTATACTCCTGGTCTTGTAGGAAAGCGTCGGTCTGGAGTTTTACGACTCACCGCTGTTCAATTCCGCCCGCACGTTTGACGGTTCTACTAGTTACCAGTCATTGGTCTACAAGTCACGAGTCACTGGTCGTCTGTCACACAGTCAAGGTCACAAGTCACCAGTACTTTTTACAAGTCACTATTAGCACCTCTACGCCTCAAAATATCCCTCCTCTCCTCCTCTCTACACATCTTATAACTTTCACTCTTTTTTTTCCCCAAGTCCATGTCAAACAAGTTCAAGCTATAAAATTATTCTTCACTTAGCGCACTCCTACTTGACGCTAATGTAGCAAAAAACAGTAGCACTGGGGTGCTAGTGTAGCGCCTCCCATTTGTTTACATACAGGCGATGCGGATTCATATCCCGTGGATGGTAGTGGCGAACACTGGAAATATTATTGATCACTAGGATACACGATGTATTATGGGCCTATCCTATTCTGGAGTTATAAATTTGCTGAGAAAGTGATATGTGAATTATGTACAAGATGCCTGAATTAATTTAAGACGGTAATATATATATATATATATTATATATATATATATATATATTTTCATAATATTTTATTTATATATATATATATATATTTATGTAGATATATATAGTCTTTTTATAGAGATATAATTGTAGATGAATGGGGTTCAGAGAATCGACACGTTGATAAATTAGACCCCATTAAACATTGTGCAACTCTTGGGTATCTTTATTGAGGAAACGTTTCGACACACAGAGGCTTCATCAGTCATACAAAGAGGAATCGTGAATAACAGAAGTGAATGAGGTAATCAGTCCCCTTAACTTGAGTCGATGTGGTCAGTCCATCAATCTTGAATAGAATACGGA
Organism: Cherax quadricarinatus; assembly: GCF_026875155.1. NCBI lineage: Eukaryota > Metazoa > Arthropoda > Malacostraca > Decapoda > Parastacidae > Cherax > Cherax quadricarinatus. The sequence continues at coordinate 69,081,122 of NC_069413.1, read as the reverse complement.
TATGAGGGAGAAGCAGGTTATAAAACCGTAGCAGGAGGGTGCAGCAGTGTAGGTGGTGTCACATTTGTTCAATGTGAGTAGGTCGTGCCCAAGGGTTAGGCAAGTGAAGAATTCCACGTATTAAGATCCTAAGAAGTTGCGGTCTGACAGGATTGTAGATGAATTGTTCACAGAACGACACTGTTGATAAATTAGACACGATTCTCCTTTGTATGGACTGATCAAGGTCACTGTGTGTGGGAAACGTTTCCTCAATTAAGATACCCAAGAGTTGCACATGTTTGCTGTAATTTATGAACGTGCGGTGGTTCTCTGAACATTCATCTTCAATCTTTCAGGAACATTGCAATCTTAGGATCTTATTACTTGATGAATTTTCATTGCTAACCTGGGCACGTTCCTATTCCACATTGAACAAATGTTGACACCACATACGACTGCTGACCTCTCCTGCCTACGGTTATAACCTCTTCTCGCTATATGCCGTATTCTATTCAAGAGTGACTGGTTGACACATTCGACTAAGGTTAAGGACTGATTACTCAATTCCTCTGTTCTTCACGATTTCTCCCTTGTATGACTGATGAAGCCACTGTGTGGCGAAACGTTGCCTCAATATAGATACCAGTGTTGACACTGTGTCTAATTTATCATTATATTTATATATTTATATATATTTATATATATATAATATATTTATATAATATATATATATATATATATATATAGATATATATATATATATATAAGATATATATATATATAATAACTTTATAGCTATATAAATATATTTATATATTACCAATACAGGACATGTACATACTTCAGTGATGACCCATATGCGCACTTGATTAACATATGGAGTACATATGGATTGTACAGGGACCAAAAGGGAAAGAGAGGCAAAGATGGAGATCGGATAGGAGGAACCCAGACTCAGGAGGAAGTCAAATTTAACCTCCTAGCAACTCATACAGGAAGCCCCAACCAGGACTAACCAGTGCAACAAACTTGCACGTACTCAATGCTCCTACCCACCTCATACAAACTCCACCTTCACAGCAAAACCATAGTTCTTAATCAGGTCTCCCACTTGCCCACCCCCAAGACCACAGTTTTAGAAAAGAAGTTGAAAATTTTGGTATACAATGCAGACGGAATAACAAATAATGTGAGGGAGTGGCATGAAAGAATCAAGGAAAACATCCCCATTATAATAGCATCACAGAAAACGAAACTCACCAGGATGGATAAAGATGCAGTCTTTCCACCCGGAGTACAGATCCTGAAGGAAAGATAGACGGACGAGGGGAAGGAGGAGTTTTACTGCTCCTCAAAAACCAGTGGGGATTTGAGGAAATCGAAGGAATGGATGGAATGGGCAAAAGGGACTACATAGTAGTGACAAATCCAGTCTGGGGGCCATAAGGTGGTAATTGCATTGATGTACAACCCGCCACAGAACTGCAGGAGGCCAAGAGAAGAATATAAAGAGAGCAACAGAGCAATGGTAGACACACTAGCCGAAGTGGCCAGAAGAGCTCATATGGGAAGAGCAAGTTACTAGTTATGGGTGATTTCAATTACATGGAGATTGACTGGGAAAACATGGAGCCCATGGAAGTACAGAAGACAGAGGATCCAGGAAAATAAAGAGATTAGCCGAAAAAGCCAAAACGAATATGCACAGATTAGAAGGGAGGCTCAGCGACAATACGAAAATGACATAGCATCGACAGTCACATCAGGAGGAAACATCAGTCAAGGACCAGGTAATCAGGCAGAGGAAGGGTGGTGGGGAGTTCACAAGAAACGACCAAGAAGTGTGTGAGGAGCTCAACATGAGATTTAAAGAAGTATTTACAGTGGAGACAGGAAGGACTCAAGGAAGTCAGAATAGGGAGGTTACACCAACAAGTACTGGATGAAATATACACAACCGAGGAGGTGAAGAAGCTGCTATGTGAACTTGATTACCACAGAGTCGGTAGTACCGGACAACATCTCTCCGTGGGTCCTTAGAGAGGGAGTAGATATGTTGTGTGTGCCACTAACAAAAATCTTAACACATCCATTGAAACTGGGCAACTACCTGAGGTATGGAAGATGGCAAATGTAGTCCCAGTTTTTAAGAAAGAAGACAGACACGAGGCATTAAACTACAGACCTGTGCCACTGACGTGTATAGTATGCAAAGTCATGGAGATTATCAGGAGTGTGATGGAGCACCTAGAAAGATACAAGCCTAATAAACGACAACCAGCACGGTTTCAGGGAGGAAAATCCTGTGTCACAAACCTGCTGGAGTTTTATAACAAGGTAATGGAAGTAAAACACGAGAGAGAGGGGTGGATAGATTGCATTTTCTTGGACTGCAAGAAGGCCTTCGACACAGATCCTCACAAGAGGTTAATGCAAAAGCTAGAGGATCAGGCACGCATAAAAGGAAAGGCACTGAAATGGATCAGAGAATATCTGACAGGGAGGCAACAACGAGTCATGGTATGTGATGATGTGTCAGAGTGGGCGCCTGTGACGAGCGGGGTTCCACAGGGGTCAGTCCTGGGACCTGTGCTGTTTTTGGTATATGTGAATGACATAACGGAAGGGATAGACTCAGAAGTGTCTCTGTTTGCAAATGATATGAAGTTAATGAGGAGAATTAAATCGGATGAGGATCAGGCAGGATTACAAAGAGACCTGGACAGGCTACAGGGCTGGTCCAGTAACTGGCTCCTTGAATTTAACCCCATCAAATACAAAGTCATGAAGATCGGGGAAGGGCAAAGAAGACTGCAGACAGAGTATAGTCTAGGTGGCCAAAGACTGCAAACCTCATTCAAGGAAAATGATCTTGGGGTAAGTATAATACCGAACACATCCCCTGAGGCGCACATCAACCAGATAACTGCTGCAGCATATAGGAGCCTGGCAAACCTAAGAATAGCGTTCCGATACCTCAATAAGGAATCGTTCAAGACTCTGTACACCGTGTAAGTCAGGCCCATATTGGAGCATGCAGCACCAGTTTGGAATCCACACCTGGTCAAGCACGTAAGAAATTAGAGAAAGTCAAAGGTTTGCAAGAAGACTAGTCCCAGAGTTAAGGGAAATGTCCTACGAAGAAAGGTTAAAGGAAATCGGCCTAACGACACAGGAGGTCAGGAGGGTTAGAGGAGACATGATAACGACATATAAAATACTGCGAGAAATTGACAAGTGGACAAAGACAGAGATGTTCCCAGAGATGAGACACAGAAACAAGGGGTCACAATTGGAAGTTTGAAGACTCCGATGAGTCAAAGGGAGGTTAGGAAGTATTTCTTCAGTCATAGAGTTGTCAAGAAGTGGAATAGCCTAGAAAGTGACGTAGTGGAGGCGGGCACCATACATAGATTTAAGACGAAGTTTGATTAAGCTCATGGAGCAGGGAAAGGAAAGGACCTAGTAGCGATTAGTGAAGATTTGGGGCCAGGAGATATGACTCTCCCCTGCAACCACAAACAGGTGAGTACACACACACACACACACACACACAAGAGAGCCATGAATCGACTCCTTGCAAACACATCATGGTAACTACACAATTAATTTACAATCAGTTTGCCGTCTATAGGTTTACCATTTACAGTTTCACCAGGTTTACCGTTTACAGGTTTACCAGTCACCAGTTGACCTGGGTCCAGAGGCTAGCAGATTTGTGCTTGGTTTATTTACAAGTTAAAGAGGGCCACTCCAGCACACACCTTCCTGGATCTCTATCTCCTGCTTGCTTAATTCATGTTAAACTGCTCCATACTGGTGTTAAATGAGGGTAAATTAGGGGTATATGAGATGTGTTAACGTTAAATTTTGGCACTATGATTTTGTACCTGATTAATTTTATTATATATGAAGGCAAAGCGTGTTCATTGCTAGTATGTGGGCGTTAAATGCTGCCACTGTGATGTTAAATGCTGCTAACGTGATGTTAAATGAGGTTAAGTTTGTATTACATAATGGTAAGTTGGTGTTAATAGTTCATAAGGTGACGCTCAATGTCTGGAAGATATTAAATATCGTTGAAGTGATGATAAGTTTTAGTATATTATGATAAATACGAGAAAGGTGGTGTTAAATGAAGGTCAGTAGTTAAATATGTGTGAACAGTTAAGATAGTGTGGCGGTTGTTAGTGTAATCAGTTGTTAAATTATTGAAAATAATGTTAACAGTTGCTAAATTAGTGTAAATAGTTTTAAAATTAGTGTAAACAGTTGTTAAGTTAGTGTAATTGTTAGTGTGAATACTGTTAAATTCGAATGAACATTTGTTAAATTAATGTAAACATTTGTTAAATTAATGCAAACATTGTTAAATTAGTGTAATCAGCCGTTAAATTAGTGTAAACAGTTGTTAAATTAGCGTGAACAGTTGTTATTTAGTGTGAATAGTTGTTAAATTAGTGAAAAGTTGTTAAAGTAGTGTGGACTGTTGTTAAATTAAAAATAAAAATGCACAATAACTTGACTGGAACAGTATACAGTTAACCCGCAGACTGGAGACCGAAACTTTATGACGACGTTTGGTCCGACTTGGACCATTAAACTAGTCACAGAGAAGCTCGAAGTGTAGGGAGCCAGAGTGTATACGAGAGGGGAGCGTGGGACGCGAGTGGAAGAACGGGAGGAGGGAGTACTAGCAGTGGTGGTTGTTAGTGTTATCATCTTACTAGTGTCATGTTACCTTCACTGATGTTGTCACAATAGTTTATGACTGCGTTCTCCTTGAAATGTTTGTTGAGTACCACTGTGATCATCAGCATGTTTATTGAGCACTTTGAACACCAGTGTTCAGGGTGCAAGTTTTTACCGTGAAGACAGGGTAATTGTCGTCATGCATGCTGTTAGCGTGGCTGAAGAGCGAGGATGGGAGCCAGGCTGCTGATATGGTAAATCTCACCTCACCTTGTCCAGGCAGAAGTAAATATTTCTAAGTTGTATACCAGTCCACCTCAATAGAAGTTCTCAATAAAGATCTTATATTTCTCGTTTCATTGCTCGCTCTCTCTCTCTCTCTCTCTTTTTTTTTTTTTTTTTTTACACAGGGTTTGACAAGGTTAAGGATCCCTAGCTTTATTGACAACTATTTACAGGTTAAGGATTCCTAACTTTATTGGCAAGCTAAGAGCTGTTACCTACATCAGCTCATTTGAAAGCATTTTTATTGTTATGAGACATACAAGTAGGAAACAGGATGAAGTTGGAGCCATCTGTGGGCCAGCATTTTCATTTGATCAACTGACTTTATCTCGTTGACATCATTATGCTGTACGAATGTGTTCCATACTCTAGTCATCTGGGTATGTATGATCTCAGATGGAGTGATGTTCTGGAGAAGGGTACAGCCAGAGTGAAGTTGCTGCTTTCTGTCCTTCTTGTGGCATAAAAGCTTGTTTCACGCTGTCCTCGAAGTGGATCTAAGTGCGGTATTTTGACAATATTGGCCTTGTACATAACAGTAAGGCCACCCACATCCCTCCTATGTTGAGGCTCTGCTGAAATGACAGATCTATTCAGGATGGGTCCAGGCGAGAGTACGAGACGTCTTGCTCTGTTCTCTACTCTGTCAAGCAGTCGCAGATGAGGGGGGGGGCAGGCAAACCAAGAAAGTGGAGCATACTCAAGGTGCGAGTGTACTTGTGCCTCGTACAGGATCTTGCAACCCCTACTGTCAAGCAGATGGGAGATACGGCGAAGTGCTGTAAGCTTCCTGGCTGCCTTGTTGCAAGATTTACAACATGGTTCTTCATGGTTAGTTTGGAGTCAAATTTCACCCCAAGGATATCAACTTCTTCTCCAGGTGCCAACATCCTCCATTCATCCTTACACTGCACCGCATTACCATCATGGTGCCTAGA
>NC_069413.1:69044450-69074725 GCF_026875155.1 Cherax quadricarinatus | reverse complement strand
CCAATCGATCAGGTTTAAAGGGGGACTGATTCCCCTCATTCTCCTCTGTTCTTCACGATTCTCCTTTGTATTGACTGATGAAGCCACTGTGTGGCGAAACGTTTCCTCAATAAAGATACCCAAGAGTTGCACATGTGTCTAATTTATCATATATATATATATAATATATATATATATATATATATATATATATAATATAATATATATATATATATTATATATATATATATATATATATATATATATTATATATATATATATATACATTATATATATAAATATATTTATATATTACCAATAACAGGCCATGTACATACTTCAGTGATGACCCATATGCGCACTTGATTTACATATGGACGTACATATGGATGTACAGGACAAAAGGAGGAAAGAGAGGCAAAGATGGAGATGGATAGGAGAACCCAGACTCAGGAGGAAGATCAAATATAACCTCCCTCGCAACCACCTACAGAAGCCCCCCAACCAGGACTACCCCAGTGCAACCAAACATGCCGTACTCAATGCTCCTACCCACCTCATTACAAACTCCACCTTCACAGCAACCACCCATAGTTCCTTATCAGGTCTCCCACTTGCCCAACCCCCAGACCACAGTTTTAGAAAAGAAGTTGAAATTTTGGTATACAAATGCAGACGGAATAACAAATAAATGTGAGGAGTGGCATGAAAGAATCAAGGAAACATCCCCATTCATAATAGCACTCACAGAAACGAAACTCACCAGGATGATAACAGATGCAGTCTTTCCACCCGGATATCAGATCCTGAGGAAAGATAGACGGAACCGAGGGGAAGGAGGAGTTTTACTGCTCATCAAAAACCAGTGGGGATTTGAGGAAATCGAAGGAATGGATGGAATGGGCAAAAGGGACTACATAGTAGTGACAATCCAGTCTGGGGGCCATAAGGTGGTAATTGCATTGATGTACAACCCGCCACAGAACTGCAGGAGGCCAAGAGAAGAATATAAAGAGAGCAACAGAGCAATGGTAGACACACTAGCCGAAGTGGCCAGAAGAGCTCATATGGGAAGAGCAAAGTTACTAGTTATGGGTGATTTCAATTACATGGAGATTGACTGGGAAAACATGGAGCCCCATGGAAGTACAGAAGACAGAGGATCCAGGAAAATAAAGAGATTAGCCGAAAAGCCAGAAACGAATATGCACAGATTAGAAGGGAGGCTCAGCGACAATACGAAAATGACATAGCATCGACAGTCACATCAGGAGGAAAACATCAGTCAAGGACCAGGTAATCAGGCAGAGGAAGGGTGGTGGGGAGTTCACAAGAAACGACCAAGAAGTGTGTGAGGAGCTCAACATGAGATTTAAAGAAGTATTTACAGTGGAGACAGGAAGGACTCAAGGAAGTCAGAATAGGGAGGTACACCAACAAGTACTGGATGAAATATACACAACCGAGGAGGTGAAGAAGCTGCTATGTGAACTTGATACCACAGAGTCGGTAGTACCGGACAACATCTCTCCGTGGGTCCTTAGAGAGGGAGTAGATATGTTGTGTGTGCCACTAACAAAAATCTTAACACATCCATTGAAACTGGGCAACTACCTGAGGTATGGAAGATGGCAAATGTAGTCCCAGTTTTTAAGAAAGAAGACAGACACGAGGCATTAAACTACAGACCTGTGCCACTGACGTGTATAGTATGCAAAGTCATGGAGATTATCAGGAGTGTGATGGAGCACCTAGAAAGATACAAGCCTAATAAACGACAACCAGCACGGTTTCAGGGAAGGAAAATCCTGTGTCACAAACCTGCTGGAGTTTTATAACAAGGTAATGGAAGTAAAACACGAGAGAGAGGGGTGGATAGATTGCATTTTCTTGGACTGCAAGAAGGCCTTCGACACAGATCCTCACAAGAGGTTAATGCAAAAGCTAGAGGATCAGGCACGCATAAAAGGAAAGGCACTGAAATGGATCAGAGAATATCTGACAGGGAGGCAACAACGAGTCATGGTATGTGATGATGTGTCAGAGTGGGCGCCTGTGACGAGCGGGGTTCCACAGGGGTCAGTCCTGGGACCTGTGCTGTTTTTGGTATATGTGAATGACATAACGGAAGGGATAGACTCAGAAGTGTCTCTGTTTGCAAATGATATGAAGTTAATGAGGAGAATTAAATCGGATGAGGATCAGGCAGGATTACAAAGAGACCTGGACAGGCTACGGGGCTGGTCCAGTAACTGGCTCCTTGAATTTAACCCCATCAAATACAAAGTCATGAAGATCGGGGAAGGGCAAAGAAGACTGCAGACAGAGTATAGTCTAGGGGCCAAAGACTGCAAACCTCATTCAAGGAAAATGATCTTGGGGTAAGTTAATACCGAACACATCCCCTGAGGCGCACATAAACCAATAACTGCTGCAGCATATAGGAGCCTGGCAAACCTAAGAATAGCGTTCCGATACCTCAATAAGGAATCGTTCAAGACTCTGTACACCGTGTAAGTCAGGCCCATTTTGGGAGCATCAGCACCAGTTTGGAATCCACACCTGGTCAAGCACGTAAGAAATTAGAGAAAGTCAAAGTTTGCAAGAAGACTAGTCCCAGAGTTAAGGGAAATGTCCTACGAAGAAAGGTTAAAGGAAATCGGCCAAACGACACAGGAGGTCAGGAGGTTAGAGGAGACATGATAAACGACATATAAAATACTGCGAGAAATTGAAAAGGTGGACAAAGACAGGATGTTCCCAGAGATGAGACACAGAAAAAAGGGGGTCAAAATTTTGGAATTTTGAAGACTCCGATGAGTCAAAGGGGGGTTAGGAAGTATTTCTTCATCATAGAGTTGTCAAGAAGTGGAATAGCCTAGAAAGTGACGTAGTGGAGGCGGGCACCATACATAGATTTAAGACGAATTTGATTAAGCTCATGGAGCAGGGAAAGGAAAGGACCTAGTAGCGATTAGTGAAGATTTGGGCCAGGAGATATGACTCTCCCCTGCAACCACAAACAGGTGAGTACAAAAACACACACACACACACACAAGAGAGCCATGAATCGACTCCTTGCAAACACATCATGGTAACTACACATTAATTTACAATCAGTTTGCCGTCTATAGGTTTACCATTTACAGTTTCACCAGGTTTACCGTTTACAGGTTTACAGTCACCAGTTGACCTGGGTCCAGAGGGTAGCAGATTTGTGCTTGGGTTTTTTTACAAGTTAAAGAGGGCCACTCCAGCACACACCTTCCTGGATCTCTATCTCCTGCTTGCTTTAATTTATGTTAAACGCTCCATACTGGTGTTAAATGAGGGAAATTAGGGGTATATGAGATGTGTTAACGTTAAATTTTGGCACTATGATTTTGTACCTGATTAATTTTATTATATATGAAGGCAAAGCGTGTTCATTGCTAGTATGTGGGCGTTAAATGCTGCCACTGTGATGTTAAATGCTGCTAACGTGATGTTAAATGAGGTTAAGTTTGTATTACATAATGGTAAGTTGGTGTTAATAGTTCATAAGGTGACGCTCAATGTCTGGAAGATATTAAATATCGTTGAAGTGATGATAAGTTTTAGTATATTATGATAAATACGAGAAAGGTGGTGTTAAATGAAGGTCAGTAGTTAAATATGTGTGAACAGTTAAGATAGTGTGGACGGTTGTTAGTGTAATCAGTTGTTAAATTATTGAAAATAATGTTAACAGTTGCTAAATTAGTGTAAATAGTTTTAAAATTAGTGTAAACAGTTGTTAAGTTAGTGTAATTGTTAGTGTGAATACTGTTAAATTCGAATGAACATTTGTTAAATTAATGTAAACATTTGTTAAATTAATGCAAACATTGTTAAATTAGTGTAATCAGCCGTTAAATTAGTGTAAACAGTTGTTAAATTAGCGTGAACAGTTGTTAAATTAGTGTGAATAGTTGTTAAATTAGTGAAAAGTTGTTAAAGTAGTGTGGACTGTTGTTAAATTAAAAATAAAAATGCACAATAACTTGACTGGAACAGTATACAGTTAACCCGCAGACTGGAGACCGAAACTTATGACGACGTTTGAGTCCGACTTGGACCATTAACTAGTCACAGAGAAGCTCGAAGTGTAGGGAGCCAGAGTGTATACGAGAGGGGAGCGTGGGACGCGAGTGGAAGAACGGGAGGAGGGAGTACTAGCAGTGGTGGTTGTTAGTGTTATCATCTTACTAGTGTCATGTTACCTTCACTGATGTTGTCACAATAGTTTATGACTGCGTTCTCCTTGAAATGTTTGTTGAGTACCACTGTGATCATCAGCATGTTTATTGAGCACTTTGAACACCAGTGTTCAGGGTGCAAGTTTTTACCGTGAAGACAGGGTAATTGTCGTCATGCATGCTGTTAGCGTGGCTGAAGAGCGAGGATGGGAGCCAGGCTGCTGATATGGTAAATCTCACCTCACCTTGTCCAGGCAGAAGTAAATATTTCTAAGTTGTATACCAGTCCACCTCAATAGAAGTTCTCAATAAAGATCTTATATTTCTCGTTCATTGCTCGCTCTCTCTCTCTCTCTCTCTCTTTTTTTTTTTTTTTTTTTTACACAGGGTTTGACAAGGTTAAGGATCCCTAGCTTTATTGACAACTATTTACAGGTTAAGGATTCCTAACTTTATTGGCAAGCTAAGAGCTGTTACCTACATCAGCTCATTTGAAAGCATTTTTATTGTTATGAGACATACAAGTAGGAAACAGGATGAAGTTGTAGCCATCTGTGGGCCAGCATTTTCATTTGATCAACTGACTTTATCTCGTTGACATCATTATGCTGTACGAATGTGTTCCATACTCTAGTCATCCTGGGTATGTATGATCTCAGATGGAGTGATGTTCTGGAGAAGGGTACAGCCAGAGTGAAGTTGCTGCTTTCTGTCCTTCTTGTGGCATAAAAGCTTGTTTCACGCTGTCCTCGAAGTGGATCTAAGTGCGGTATTTTGACAATATTGGCCTTGTACATAACAGTAAGGCCACCCACATCCCTCCTATGTTGAAGGCTCTGCTGAAATGACAGATCTATTCAGGATGGGTCCAGGCGAGAGACGAGACGTCTTGCTCTGTTCTCTACTCTGTCAAGCAGTCGCAGATGAGGGGGGGGGCAGGCAAACCAAGAAAGTGGAGCATACTCAAGGTGCGAGTGTACTTGTGCCTCGTACAGGATCTTGCAACCCCTACTGTCAAGCAGATGGGAGATACGGCGAAGTGCTGTAAGCTTCCTGGCTGCCTTGTTTGCAAGATTTACAACATGGTTCTTCATGGTTAGTTTGGAGTCAAATTTCACCCCAAGGATATCAACTTCTTCTCCAGGTGCCAACATCCTCCCATTCATCCTTACTACTGCACCAGCATTACCATCATGGTGCCTAGAGACGATCATCATTTGCGTTTTCTCAGGTGCAAATGTTACTTGCCATCTATTTCCCCAAGCTGATATAGCTCTCAGCTGGTGATTGATGTAGCTTAGAGCAGCTGGCATTTCTTCTCTTGGATAAGTGAATGTCAGTGTACAGTCGTCTGCATATGCATGTGATTCTGGGATGAGATGAAGAAGGTCGTTGAAGTAGACATTCCATAACAGTGGACCCAGCACGCTTCCTTGTGGAACACTTGCCCCAATAGGATGTCTTGCTGATTCCGTTCCATTGAGAACTACACTTAGAGATCTACCATGAAGGTAGTCACTGAGGAGACATAGCGTAGAGCCTGCAATTCCCAGTGCTTGAAGTTTTGCTAAGAGGCCCTGGTGCCACACCCGGTCGAAAGCGCCAGCAATGTCCAGTGCTACCACACAGCTGACTTTGGATTCATCCAGTGACTGGTGCCACTTAGTGGAGAGGTTTAACAACATATCAGCAGCAGAGTAACCTTTCCTGAAGCCATATTGACGATCACAAAGTAGTGAGTGGTAGTCAAAAACTCTGTCATTTGTCTTGAGATTATTGTCTCAAGGATCTTACCAGTGATTGACAGGAGTGACACTGGTCTGTAGTTGCTGATTTCTGCTCTGCTCTTCTTTTTGTGAACAGGGACTACATTCGCCTCTTTCCATAGAGAGGGCCATTTACACTGTACTAGGCAGTGCTGAAAGATGCGAGTTAGAGGTGCTGCTAGCTGGTCTGCACATCTTCTCAACAATCTTGGGCTCAACTTGTCTGGGCCCACAGCCTTTTCTTGGTCAAGCAATTTAAGTAGGAAATGCACCTCCTCCTGCCTTATTGTCACCACTGACAGTTTTGACACAGTTCTTGCAGCTAGCCAAGGAGGGTCCCTTGCTGGATCAGGAACTTGCGTTTTGGTAGCAAAGTGTTCAGCAAAGAGGTCCGCCTTCTCTTGACTACTAGTACAGGTGGTCCCATCCTGTCGATTTAGAGGTGGAATAAGTTCATCAGGCAGATAACCTTGTCTGTCCTTGACCAGGGACCACCAGATTTTGGAGCCTACCCTACCTGATGCTAACTTTCTTTTAGTGTCCACCTCCCATTTAGCAATGGCCCACTTTTGAACATCACCCATATGCCTACAGGCTTGCATGTGCAAGTTCCTGTTATAGGTGGTAGGATGTCTCTTATACCTTCGCCATGCTTTGTACTTAGCAGTAGCAGCCTCTCTCCAACGAAAGCCAAACCAAGGCTGATCTGTAGGCTTCGTCACATATTGCCGGTGAGGAATGTGTTCTTGTTGTACATTAAGGATGTGTCCAGTGAAGGCTTTCACTTGGCTGTCAACATCCCCTTGGAGAAGAGCATTCCAGTCGGTGGTGGCGAGCTCAGAGCAAAGGGCTGGCCAATTACCTCTTTTCCATAGCCAGGTTGTGCGTGTGGACTCCTCACCTCGTTCTGTTGGGATCTTAAGTGTCGTAAAAACAGCCTTGTGGTCAGACGATCCAACATAGCCGAGGGGTTGACAAGTGACTATGCCTTCTGCCAGATCACTCACTACTGGGTCAAGGGAGGAGCCAGAGATATGAGTAGGGAAATCAACAAAGTTTCTCATGTCAAACACTGCAAGAAGGTCATCAAAGTCCCTCTGTATAAGGTGCTGGTTGAGGTCACCAACAATTATAATATGTTGACAGTTGTGTTGTAGCAGAAGGGAGTCAATATTTTCCATTAGGAAGTTGATAGGGTCTGCATGTTGCCACTGAGGTCTATACATTGCACATGCTAGTACAGAGGTACTAGTGTTTATACAGAGCTTGAAGAACATCATTTCAAGATGTGTAGGGGTGGCAACATCAATGTGCTGGGCATGAACACTTTTAGAGAAGCACACAGCAACACCTCCTCCTTGCCCTTGCCTGTCTCTTCTCATCCATGAGGTGTAGCCAGCAATTCTTGCAAAATTTTCTGGAGTCCTGTCATCCAAAAATGTTTCAACAACAGCTATCATGTCGGGACGTCGAGTGTTCACAAAACTATGTGTGAGCTCTCCACCATTAGTAATGAAACCTCTAATGTTGGCCGACAGGATGCTGATAGACTGGCTCCTCATGATGAAGTGGTCAGCTTGAGGTGGTGGGTGTGTAGGGAATGTAAGGTGCCTGCCCTTGAGAGAGGTAGGGTACTGAGGCAGCTGCAGGGATGTAGGTCTGTGGTCTTGTATAAGGCGCAATCCCACCTGCTGGGCTGGGATAGGAGTAGCTAAGTGGGTGACGTGTGAGAGTGTTCACCAATTCAGAGATCCTGCTGGTTTGTTCTGAGAACAGGTCTCTAAACAGGTGGCCCTGTCTGTCAAGTTCCTTTTTCTTCCGACACTGGTCCTCCTTATGTCCTTTCTTGTAGCAGTAATTACACCTGGTATCTCGCAGGCAGTTGTTGGCAGTGTGCCCCTTCCGGTGACAGCGAGAGCACAGCCTCTCTCTCTCTCTCTCTCTCCTCCTCTCTCTCTCTCTCTCTGTCTCACTTTCCCATCACCCAATCCTTTAGTTTTCACCTGTCTCTCTTTCTACCTCCACTCTTTCTACCACTTTCATTTCTCTTTTCTATTTCTTTCCACATCTCCTCATTCTTCTAGTCTTCCTCCACCCTACTTTCTACTCTCCCACCTTCCCTACTCTTCACTTCCAACCTCAGGTTACTTTCTCTCTCACTCCGCTCCTCTCTTCCACATTGTTACCACTCCTCTCTTCCACATTGTTACCACTCCTCTCTTCCACATTGTTACCACTCCTCTCTTCCACATTGTTACCACTCCTCTCTTCCACATTGTTACCACTCCTCTCTTCACATTGTTACCACTCCTCTCTTCCACATTGTTACCACTCCTCTCTTCCACATTGTTACCACTCCTCTCTTCCACATTGTTACCACTCCTCTCTTCCACATTGTTACCACTCCTCTCTTCCACATTGTTACCACTCCTCTCTTCCACATTGTTACCACTCCTCTCTTCCACATTGTTACCACTCCTCTCTTCCACATTGTTACCACTCCTCTCCTCCACATTGTTACCACTCCTCTCTTCCACATTGTTACCACTCTTCTCTTCCACACTGTCACCACTTCTCTCTTCCACATTGTTACCACTCCTCTCTTCCACACTGTTACCACTCCTCTCTTCCACGCTGTTACCACTTCTCTCTTCCACGCTGTTACTACTTCTCTCTTCCATACTGTTACCACTTCTCTCTTCCACACTGTTACCACTCATCTCTTCCACACTGTTACCACTTCTCTCTTCCACACTGTTACCACTTCTCTCTTCCACACTGTTACCACTTCTCTCTTCCACACTGTTACCACTTCTCTCTTCCACGCTGTTACTACTTCTCTCTTCCACGCTGTTACCACTTCTCTCTTCCACACTGTTACCACTTCTCTCTTCCATACTGTTACCACTTCTCTCTTCCACACTGTTACCACTCATCTCTTCCACACTGTTACCACTTCTCTCTTCCACACTGTTATCACTTCTCTCTTCCACACTGTTACCACTCATCTCTTCCACACTTCATGTTTCCACTCTTCACCCTTCACTCCTCTGTCCCTCGCACCTCTCGCCCTCACAACTCTCACTTTCACTCCTCTCATCCTCTCTCTTCTCTCCCTCACACTTCTTACCCCTCTCCCACACACCTCTCACCCTTTACCCCTGTCTCCCTCACACCTCTCATTTCTCACGCTCAAAACCTCTCACCCTCACACCTCTCACCCTCACATCTCTCACCCTCACACCTCACCCTCACACCTTACACTTTTCACCCTCACTCCTCTAACCCCCACACTCTCACCCCTCACACTCTCTCCCTCACACCTCTCACCCCTCACACTCTCTCCCTCACACCTCTCACGCTCCTTCATCCTAAACACCCCGGTGACCCTCACACCTTCACAGTGCCTCCAACTTCAGCAAGCAGTGTGCCTCCCCTCATAGTCTGGTATTTTACTGTCTGGCAGAGGTTGGCCAGCGTCCAGCCACCCTGTGTACACGCTCACAACCACGCCCATATCACCCCCCACCACGCCCACTTCACGCCCACACCACACATACTTTATAAATTGAAACCTGGGTTGACAAAACGACAGAGTTGTGTAAGTTACGTTGAATTTTTTTTTAAGTTGAAAATTGGGATGACAGCACCGCAGAGTTGTCTAAGTCAGAGTAAAAATTTGTAAGTAGAAACCTGGGGTGACAACACAACGGAGTTGTCTACTCTATGGAAGAGCATATATGATAGCAGTAAAATTATCGATGCTGCTGCTGTGTTAGTGTGGCGCTGCTGCTGCTGCTGCTGTTGTGTTAGTGTGGCGCTGCTGCTGCTGTTGTGTTAGTGTGTCGCTGCTGCTGCTGCTGCTGTTGTGTTAGTGTGGCGCTGCTGCTGCTGCTGCTGTTGTGTTAGTGTGGCGCTGCTGCTGCTGCTGCTGTTGTGTTAGTGTGGCGCTGCTGCTGCTGCTGCTGTTGTGTTAGTGTGGCGCTGCTGCTGCTGTTGTGGTAGTGTGTCGCTGCTGCTGCTGTTGTGTTAGTGTGGCGCTACTGCTGCTGCTGCTGTTGTGTTACTGTGACGCTGCTGCTGCTGTTGTTGTGTTAGTGTGACGCTGCTGCTGCTGTTGTGTTAGTGTGACGCTGCTGCTGCTCTTGTTGTGTTACTGTGACGCTGCTGCTGCTGTTGTGTTAGTGTGCCCGGTTTGCTGCTCTGCTGTTGTTGTTAGTGGGGCGCTGCTGCTGCTCTTGCTGTGTTACTGTGACGCTGCTGCTGTTGTTGTGTTAGTGTGGCGCTGCTGCTGCTCTTGCTGTGTTACTGTGACGCTGCTGCTGTTGTTGTGTTAGTGTGACGCTGCTGCTGCTGCTGTTGTGTTAGTGTGGCGCGGGCTGCTGCAGCTGTTTTTGTTAGTGTGGACGCTGCTGCTGCTGTTGTTGTGTTACTGTGACGCTGCTGCTGCTGTTGTTGTGTTGTGTGACGCTGCT
Source organism: Cherax quadricarinatus (assembly GCF_026875155.1). Lineage (NCBI taxonomy): Eukaryota > Metazoa > Arthropoda > Malacostraca > Decapoda > Parastacidae > Cherax > Cherax quadricarinatus. The sequence goes on along the minus strand of NC_069413.1, from coordinate 69,064,288 downwards.
GCTGCTGTTGTGTTAGTGTGACGCTGCTGCTGCTGTTGTTGTGTTAGTGTGGCGCTGCTGCTGCTGTTGTTGTGTTAGTGTGACGCTGCTGCTGCTGCTGTTGTGTTAGTGTGGCGCTGCTGCTGCTCTTGTTGTGTTACTGTGACGCTGTTGCTGCTGTTGTGTTAGTGTGGCGCTGCTGCTGCTGCTGTTGTGTTACTGTGACGCTGCTGCTGCTGTTGTTGTGTTAGTGTGACGCTGCTGCTGCTGCTGTTGTGTTAGTGTGACGCTGCTGCTGTTGTGTTACTGTGGCGCTGCTGCTGTTGTGTTACTGTGGCGCTGCTGCTGTTGTGTTACTGTGGCGCTGCTGCTGTTGTGTTACTGTGGCGCTGCTGCTGCTGTTGTGTTAGTGTGGCGCTGCTGCTGCTGCTGTTGTTTTTACGGGTGGCGCTGCTGCTGCTGCTGTTGTGTTACTGTGGCGCTGCTGTGATGCGGGCGCTGTTACTGTGGCGCTGCTGCTGCTGCTGCTGCTGTTACTGTGGCGCTGCTGCTGCTGTTGTGTTAGTGTGGCGCTGCTGCTGCTGTTGTGTTAGTGTGGCGCTGCTGCTGCTGTTGTGTTAGTGTGGCGCTGCTGCTGCTGCTGTTGTGTTACTGTGGCGCTGCTGCTGCTGCTGTTGTGTTACTGTGGCGCTGCTGCTGATGCTGCTGCTGTTACTGTGGCGCTGCTGCTGCTGATGCTGCTGCTGTTACTGTGGCGCTGCTGCTGCTGTTGTGTTAGTGTGGCGCTGCTGCTGCTGTTGTGTTAGTGTGGTGCTGCTGCTGCTGCTGTTGTGTTAGTGTGGCGCTGCTGCTGCTGCTGTTGTGTTAGTGTGGTGCTGCTGCTGCTGCTGTTGTGTTAGTGTGGCGCTGCTGCTGCTGCTGTTGTGTTAGTGTGGTGCGCTGCTGCTGCTGTTGTGTTAGTGTGGTGCTGCTGCTGCTTTTTGTGTTAGTGTGGGTTGCTGCTGCTGTGCGGTTGTGTTAGTGTGGTGCTGCTGCTGCTGTTGTGTTTTCCCTGCTGACGCGGGGCTGCCTGTGCTGCTGTTGTGTTACTGTGACGCTGTGCTGCTGTTTGTTACTGTGACGCTGCTGCTGCTGCTGTTGTGTTACTGTGACGCTGCTGCTGCTGCTGTTGTGTTACTGTGACGCTGCTGCTGCTGTTGTGTTACTGTGACGCTGCGCTGCTGTTGTTTGTGTTAGTGTGGCGCTCCCTGCTGCTGCTGTTGGTGTTACTGTGACGCTGCTGCTGCTGTTTGTTGTTTTAAACTGTGACGCTGCTCCCTGTTGTGTTACTGTGACGCTGCTGCTGCTGTTGTGTTACTGTGACGCTGCTGCTGCTGTTGTGTTACTGTGACGCTGCTGCTGCTGTTGTGTTACTGTGAGGGCTGCTCCCTGCTGTTGTGTTACTGTGACGCTGCTGCTGTTGTTGTGTTACTGTGACGCTGCTGCTGCTGTTGTGTTACTGTGACGCTGCTGCTGCTGTTGTTTTTACTGTGACGCTGCTGCTGCTGTTGTTGTGTTACTGTGACGCTGCTGCTCTGCTGTGTTTTACTGTGACGCTGCTGCTGCTGTTGTGTTACTGTGACCCTGCGCTGCTGCTGTTGTGTTACTGTGGACGCTGCTGCTGCTGCTGTGTGTTACTGTGACGCTGCTGCTGCTGCTGATTGTTTTTACTGTGACGCTGTTTGCTGCTGTTTGTTAGTGTGCCGCTGCTGCTGCTGCTGTTGTGTTACTGTGACGCTGCTGCTGCTGCTGTTGTGTTACTGTGACGCGGGCTGCTGCGTTGTTTAGTGGCGCTGCTGCTGCTGCTGTTGTGTTACTGTGAGCTGCTGCTGCTGTTGTGTTACTGTGACGCGGGCCTGCTGCTGCTGTTTGTGTTACTGTGACGCTGCTGCTGCTGCTGTTTGTGTTACTGGACGCTGCTTTTTGTGTTAGTTTTGACGCTGCTGCTGCTGCCTGTTGTGTTACTGTGACGCTGCTGCTCCCTGTTGTTGTGTTACTGTGACGCTGCTGCTGCTGTTTTGTTAGTGGGGACGCTGCTGCTGCTGCTTTTTGTGTTACGTGACGCTGCTGCTGCTGTTGTTGTGTTACTGTGACCGCTGTTTGCTGCTGTTGTGTTACTGTGCCCCGGGCCTGCTGCTGTTGTGTTAGTGTGGCGCTGCTGCTGCTGCTGTTGTGTTACTGTGACGCTGCTGTGCTGTTGTTGTGTTACTGTGGCCGCTGCGCTGCTGCTGTTGTGTTTACTGTGACGCTGCTCGCTGCTGTTGTGTTAGTGTGGCCCGCTGCTGCTGCTGCTGTTGGGGTTAGTGTGCGCTGCTGCTGCTGCTGTTGTGTTACTGTGACGCTGCTGCTGCTGTTGTTGTGTTACTGTGGCGCTGCTGCTGCTGCTGTTGTGTTACTGTGACGCTGCTGCTGCTCTGTTGTGTTACTGTGACGCTGCTGCTGCTGCTGTTGTGTTACTGTGACGCTGCTGCTGCTGCTGTTGTGTTAGTGTGACGCTGCTGCTGCTGCTGTTGTGTTACTGTGGCGCTGCTGCTGCTGCTGTTGTGTTAGTGTGGCGCTGCTGCTGCTGCTGTTGTGTTACTGTGACGCTGCTGCTGCTGCTGTTGTGTTACTGTGACGCTGCTGCTGCTGCTGTTGTGTTACTGTGACGCTGCTGCTGCTGTTGTGTTAGTGTGGCCCTGCTGCTGCTGCTGCTGTTGTGTTACTGTGACGCTGCTGCTGCTGCTGTTGTGTTACTGTGACGCTGCTGCTGCTGTTGTGTTAGTGTGGCGCTGCTGCTGCTGCTGTTGTGTTACTGTGACGCTGCTGCTGCTGCTGTTGTGTTACTGTGGCGCTGCTGCTGCTGCTGCTGCTGTTGTGGTGTTACTGTGACGCTGCTGCTGCTGTTGTGTTACTGTGACGCTGCTACTGCTGCTGTTGTGTTACTGTGACGCTGCTGCTGCTGTTGTGTTACTGTGACGCTGCTGCTGCTGTTGTGTTAGTGTGACGCTGCTGCTGCTGTTGTTGTGTTACTGTGACGCTGCTGCTGCTGTTGTTGTGTTAGTGTGACGCTGCTGCTGCTGTTGTTGTGTTACTGTGACGCTGCTGCTGCTGCTGTTGTGTTAGTGTGACGCTGCTGCTGCTGTTGTTGTGTTACTGTGACGCTGCTGCTGCTGCTGTTGTGTTACTGTGACGCTGCTGCTGCTGCTGCTGTTGTGTTACTGTGACGCTGCTGCTGCTGTTGTTGTGTTACTGTGACGCTGCTGCTGCTGCTGTTGTGTTACTGTGACGCTGCTGCTGCGCTGTTGTGTTACTGTGACGCTGCTGCTGCTGCTGTTGTGTTAGTGTGACGCTGCTGCTGCTGCTGTTGTGTTACTGTGACGCTGCTGCTGCTGCTGTTGTGTTACTGTGACGCTGCTGCTGCTGCTGTTGTGTTACTGTGACGCTGCTGTCTGTTGTTGTGTTACTGTGACGCTGCTGCTGCTGCTGTTGTGTTACTGTGACGCTGCTGCTGCTGTTGTGTTACTGTGACGCTGCTGCTGCTGCTGTTGTGTTAGTGTGACGCTGCTGCTGCTGCTGTTTGTGTTACTGTGACGCTGCTGCTGCTGTTGTGTTAGTGTGACGCTGCTGCTGCTGCTGTTGTGTTACTGTGACGCTGCTGCTGCTGTTGTGTTAGTGTGGCGCTGCTGCTGCTGTTGTGTTACTGTGACGCTGCTGCTGCTCTTGTTGTGTTACTGTGACGCTGCTGCTGCTGTTGTGTTACTGTGACGCTGCTGCTGCTGTTGTGTTACTGTGACGCTGCTGCTGCTGCTGCTGTTGTGTTAGTGTGGCGCTGCTGCTGCTGCTGCTGCTGCTGTTGTGTTAGTGTGGCGCTGCTGCTGCTGTTGTGTTAGTGTGGCGCTGCTGCTGCTCTTGTTGTGTTACTGTGACGCTGCTGCTGCTGTTGTGTTAGTGTGGCGCTGCTGCTGTTGTGTTAGTGTGGCGCTGCTGCTGCTGTTGTGTTAGTGTGGCTCTGCTGCTGCTGCTGTTGTGTTACTGTGACGCTGCTTCTGCTGTTGTGTTACTGTGGCGCTGCTGCTGCTGCTGTTGTGTTACTGTGGCGCTGCTGCTGCTGCTGCTGCTGCTGTTACTGTGGCGCTGCTGCTGCTGTTGTGTTACTGTGGCGCTGCTGCTGCGTGTTCTGTGACGCTGCTGCTGCTGTTGTGTTACTGTGGCGCTGCTGCTGCTGTGTTACTGTGGCGCTGCTGCTGCTGTTGTGTTACTGTGACGCTGCTGCTGCTGTGTTACTGTGACGCTGCTGCTGCTGTGTTACTGTGACGCTGCTGCTGCTTGTTGTGTTACTGTGGCGGCTGCCTGCTGTTTTAAACTGTGACGCTGCTGCTGCTGTTTGTTACTGTGACGCTGCTGCTGCTGTGTTACTGTGACGCTGCTGCTGCTGTGTTACTGTGACGCTGCTGCTGCTGTGTTACTGTGGCGCTGCTGCTGCTGTTGTGTTACTGTGGCGCTGCTGCTGCTGTTTTTACTGTGACGCTGCTGCTGCTGTTTTAAACTGTGACGCTGCTGCTGCTGTTGTGTTACTGTGGCGCTGCTGCTGCTGTGTTACTGTGACGCTGCTGCTGCTGTTGTGTTACTGTGGCGCTGCTGCTGCTGTGTTACTGTGGCGCTGCTGCTGCTGTTGTGTTACTGTGACGCTGCTGCTGCTGTGTTACTGTGACGCTGCTGCTGCTGTTGTGTTACTGTGGCGCTGCTGCTGCTGTGTTACTGTGGCGCTGCTGCTGCTGTGTTACTGTGACGCTGCTGCTGCTGTTGTGTTACTGTGACGCTGCTGCTGCTGTTGTGTTAGTGTGGCGCTGCTGCTGCTGCTGCTGTTGTGTTACTGTGGCGCTGCTGCTGCTGTTGTGTTAGTGTGGCGCTGCTGCTGCTGTGTTACTGTGACGCTGCTGCTGCTGTTGTGTTACTGTGACGCTGCTGCTGCTGTTGTGTTAGTGTGGCGCTGCTGCTGCTGCTTTTTGTGATACTGTGACGCTGCTGCTGTTTGTTTTGTTAGTGTGGCGCTGCTGCTGCTGTTGTGATACTGTGACGCTGCTGCTGCTGTTGTGATACTGTGACGCTGCTGCTGCTGTTGTGTTAGTGTGGCGCTGCTGCTGCTGCTGTTGTGATACTGTGACGCTGCTGCTGCTGTTGTGTTAGTGTGGCGCTGCTGCTGCTCTGTTGTGTTACTGTGACGCTGCTGCTGCTGTTGTGTTAGTGTGGCGCTGCTGCTCCTGTTGTGTTAGTGTGGCGCTGCTGCTGCTGCTGTTGTGTTACTGTGGCGCTGCTGCTGCTGTTGTGTTAGTGTGGCGCTGCTGCTGCTGCTGTTGTGATACTGTGACGCTGCTGCTGTTGTGTTAGTGTGGCGCTGCTGCTGCTGCTGCTGCTGTTGTGTTAGTGTGGCGCTGCTGCTGCTGCTGTTGTGATACTGTGACGCTGCTGCTGTTGTGTTAGTGTGGCGCTGCTGCTGCTGCTGCTGCTGTCGTGTTAGTGTGGCGCTTCTGCTGTTGTGTTAGTGTGGCGCTGCTGCTGCTGTTGTGTTAGTGTGGCGCTGCTGCTGCTATGTTAGTGCGGCGCTGCTGCTGCTGTGTTAGTGTGGGACTGCTGCTGCTGCTGTGTTAGTGTGGCGCTGCTGCTGCTGCTGTTGTGTTAGTGTGGCGCTGCTGCTGTTGCTGTTGTGTTAGTGTGGCGCTGCTGCTGCTGTGTTAGTGTGGCACTGCTGCTGTTGCTGTTGTGTTAGTGTGGCGCTGCTGCTGCTGTGTTAGTGTGGCGCTGCTGCTGCTGCTGTTGTGTTAGTGTGGCACTGCTGCTGCTGCTGTTGTGTTAGTGTGGCGCTGCTGCTGCTGCTGCTGTGTTAGTGTGGCACTGCTGCTGCTGCTGTTGTGTTAGTGTGGCGCTGCTGCTGCTGCTGCTGTGTTAGTGTGGCGCTGCTGCTGCTGCTGTTGTGTTAGTGTGGCGCTGCTGCTGCTGCTGCTGTGTTAGTTGGCGCTGTGCTGCTGCTGTTGTGTTAGTGTGGCGCTGCTGCTGCTGCTGCTGTGTTAGTGTGGCCCGCTGCTGCTGCTTGTTGTGTTAGTGGGCGCTGCTGCTGTTGCTGTTGTGTTAGTGTGGCGCTGCTGCTGTTGTGTTAGTGTGGCGCTGCTGCTGCTGCTGCTGTGTTAGTGTGGCGCTGCTGCTGCTGCTGTTGTGTTAGTGTGGCGCTGCTTGCTGCTGCTGTTGTGTTGGGTTGGGCGCTGCTGCTGTTGCTGTTGTGTTAGTTTTGGCGCTGCTGCTGCTCCCTGCTGCTGTGTTAGTGGGGCGCTGCTGCTGCTGCTGTTGTGTTAGTGTGGCGCTGCTGCTGCTGCTGCTGTGTTAGTGTGGCGCTGCTGCTGCTGCTGCTGTGTTAGTGTGGCGCTGCTGCTGCTGTTGTGTTAGTGTGGTGCTGCTGCTGCTGCTGTTGTGTTAGTGTGACGCTGCTGCTGCTGCTGCTGTGTTAGTGTGGCACTGCTGCTGCTGCTGTTGTGTTAGTGTGGCGCTGCTGCTGCTGCTGTTGTGTTAGTGTGGCCTGTTTGCTGCTGCTGTTGTGTTAGTGTGGCACTGCTGCTGCTGCTGTTGTGTTAGTGTGGTGTGCTGCGGGCTGCTGTTGTGTTAGTGTGACGCTGCTGCTGCTGCTGCTGTGTTAGTGTGGCACTGCTGCTGCTGCTGTTGTGTTAGTGTGGCGCCTGCTCTTGCTGCGCTGTGTTAGTGTGGCGCTGCTGCTGCTCCCTTTTTGTGTTAGTGTGGCGCTGCTGCTGCTGCTGTTGTGTTAGTGTGGCGCTGCTGCTGCTGCTATGTTAGTTTTGGCGCTGCTGCTGTTGGGGTTATGTGGGCTGCTTTCTGCTGCTGCGCGCTGTGTTAGTGTGGCGCGCGCTGCTGCTGTTGTGTTAGTGTGGCGCTGCTGCTGCTGCTGCGTTTTTAGTGTGGCACTGCTGCTGCTGCTGCTGTGTTAGTGTGGCGCTGCTGCGCTGCTGCTGTTTAGTGTGGCGCTGCTGCTGCTGCTGTTGTGTTAGTGTGGCGCTGCTGCTGCTGTTAGTGTTAGTGTGGCGCTGCTGCTGTTGTGTTAGTGTGGCGCTGCTGCTGCTGCTGTTGTGTTGTGTGGCGCTGCTGCTGGCTGCGGGTGTTAATGTGGCCCCGGGCTGCTGCTGCTGTTGTGTTAGTGTGGCACTGCTGCTGCTGCTGCTGTGTTAGTGTGGCGCTCCCTGCTGCTGCTGCTGGTTATTTGTGGCACTGCTGCTGTGCGCTGTGTTAGTGTGGCGCTGCTGCTGCTGCTGCTGTGTTAGTGTGGCGCTGCTGCTGCTGCTGCTGTGTTAGTGTGGCGCTGCTGCTGCTGCTGTTGTGTTAGTGTGGCACTGCTGCTGCTGCTGCTGTGTTAGTGTGGCGCTGCTGCTGCTGCTGCTGTTGTTAGTGTGGCGCTGCTGCTGCTGCTTTTGTGTTAGTGTGGCACTGCTGCTGCTGCTGTTGTGTTAGTGTGGCACTGCTGCTGCTGCTGTGTTAGTGTGGCACTGCTGCTGCTGCTGCTGTGTTAGTGTGGCGCTGCTGCTGCTGCTGTTGTGTTAGTGTGGCACTGCTGCTGCTGCTGCTGTGTTAGTGTGGCGCTGCTGCTGTTGCTGTTGTGTTAGTGTGGCGCTGCTGCTGCTGCTGTTGTGTTAGTGTGGCGCTGCTGCTGCTGCTGTTGTGTTAGTGTGGCGTGCTGCTGTTGCTGTTGTGTTAGGTGGCGCTGCTGCTGCTGCTGCTGTGTTAGTGTGGCGCTGCCTGCTGCTGCTGTGTGTTAGTTTTGGCGCTGCTGCTGCTGCTGTTGTGTTAGTGGGGGCATGCTGCTGCTGCTGTTGTGTTAGTGTGGCGCTGCTGCTGCTGCTGCTGTGTTAGTGTGGCGCTGCTGCTGCTGCTGCTGCTGTGTTAGTGTGGCGCTGCTGCTGCTGCTGTTGTGTTTGGGGTGCGCGCTGTTTGCTGTTGTGTTAGTGTGGCGCTGCTGCTGCTGTTGTGTTAGTGTGGTGCTGCTGCTGTGCTGTTGTGTTAGTGTGACGCTGCTGCTGCTGCTGCGTGTTAGTGTGGCCATGCTGCTGCTGCTGTTGTGTTAGTGTGGCGCTGCTGCTGCTGCTGCCTTTTGTTAGTGTGGCGCTGCTGCTGCTGCTGTTGTGTTAGTGTGGGCGCTGGCTGTTGCTGTTGTGTTAGTTTTGGCGCTGCTGCTGCTGTGTTAGTGTGGCACTGCTGCTGCTGCTGTTGTGTTAGTGTGGCGCTGCTGCTGCTGCTGCTGTGTTAGTGTGGCGCTGCTGCTGCTGCTGTTTTTGTTAGTGTGGCGCGCTGCTGCTGCTGCTGTGTGTTAGTGTGGCACTGCTGCTGCGCTGCTGTTTTAGTGTGGCGCTGCTGTGCTGCTGCTGTGTTAGTGTGGCCCCTGCTGCTGCTGCTGTTGTGTTATGTGGGCGTGCTGCTGTTGCTGTTGTGTTAGTGTGGCGCTGCTGCTGTTGTGTTAGTGTGGCGCTGCTGCTGCTGCTGTTGTGTTAGTGTGGCGCTGCTGCTGCTGCTGCTGTGTTATGTGGCGCTGCTGCTGCTGCTGTTGTTTTAGTTTTGGCACTGCTGCTGCTGCTGCTGTTGTTAGTTTTGGGCGCTGCTGCTGCTGCTCCCTGTGTTAGTGTGGCACTGCTGCTGCTGCTGCTGTTTAGTGTGGCGCTGCTGCTGCTGCTGCGTGTTAGTGTGGCGCTGCTGCTGCTGCTGCTGCTGTGTTAGTGTGGCGCTGCTGCTGCTGCTGTTGTGTTTAGTGTGGCACTGCTGCTGCGCTGTTTGTGTTAGTGTGGCACTGCTGCTGCTGCTGCTGTGTTAGTGTGGCGCTGCTGCTGCTGCTGCTGTGTTAGTGTGGCACTGCTGCTGCTGCTGTTGTGTTAGTGTGGCACTGCTGCTGCTGCTGCTGTGTTAGTGTGGCGCTGCTGCTGCTGCTGTTGTGTTAGTGTGGCACTGCTGCTGCTGCTGTTGTGTTAGTGTGGCACTGCTGCTGCTGCTGTTGTGTTAGTGTGGCACTGCTGCTGCTGCTGCTGTGTTAGTGTGGCACTGCTGCTGCTGCTGTTGTGTTAGTGTGGCGCTGCTGCTGCTGCTGTTGTGTTAGTGTGGCACTGCTGCTGCTGCGTTTTGTGTTAGTGGGGCACTGCGCTGCTGCTGCTGTGTTAGTGTGGCACTGCTGCTGCTGCTGTTGTGTTAGTGTGGCACTGCTGCTGCTGCTGTTGTGTTAGTGTGGCACTGCTGCTGCTGCTGCTGTGTTAGTGTGGCGCTGCTGCTGCTGCTGCTGTGTTAGTGTGGCACTGCTGCTGCTGCTGTTGTGTTAGTGTGGCACTGCTGCTGCTGCTGCTGTGTTAGTGTGGCGCTGCTGCTGCTGCTGTTGTGTTAGTGTGGAAACTGCTGCTGCTGCTGTTGTGTTAGTGTGGCCAGCTGCTGCTGCTGCTGTGTTATTTGTGGCGCTGCTGCTGCTGCTGTTGTGTTAGTGTGGCACTGCTGCTGCTGCGTTGTGTTAGTGTGGCACTGGCTGCTGCTGCTGCTGTGTTAGTTTTGGCGCTGCTGCTGCTGCTGCTGTGTTAGTGTGGCACTGCTGCTGCTGCTGTTGTGTTAGTGTGGCACTGCTGCTGCTGCTGCTGTGTTAGTGTGGCGCTGCTGCTGCTGCTGTTGTGTTAGTGTGGCACTGCTGCTGGCTGCTGTTGTGTTAGTGTGGCACTCCCTGCAGCTGCTGTTGTGTTAGTGGGAAACTGCTGCTGCTGCTGCTGTGTTAGTGTGGCACTGCTGCTGCTGCTGTTGTGTTAGTTGTGGCGCTGCTGCTGCTGCTGTTGTGTTAGTGTGGCACTGCTGCTGCTGCTGTTGTGTTAGTGTGGCACTGCTGCTGCTGCTGCTGTGTTAGTGTGGCACTGCTGCTGCTGCTGTTGTGTTAGTGTGGCACTGCTGCTGCTGCTGTTGTGTTAGTGTGGCACTGCTGCTGCTGCTGCTGTGTTAGTGTGGCGCTGCTGCTGCTGCTGCTGTGTTAGTGTGGCACTGCTGCTGCTGCTGTTGTGTTAGTGTGGCACTGCTGCTGCTGCTGCTGTGTTAGTGTGGCGCTGCTGCTGCTGCTGTTGTGTTAGTGTGGCACTGCTGCTGCTGCTGTTGTGTTAGTGTGGCACTGCTGCTGCTGCTGCTGTGTTAGTGTGGCGCTGCTGCTGCTGCTGTTGTGTTAGTGTGGCGCTGCTGCTGCTGCTATGTTAGTGTGACGCTGCTGCTGCTGTTGTGTTAGTGTGGCGCTGCTGCTGTGCTGTTGTGTTAGTGTGGCGCTGCTGCTGCTGCTGTTGTGTTAGTGTGGCACTGCTGCTGCCGTTATGTTAGTGTGACGCTGCTGCTGCTGTTGTGTTAGTGTGGCGCTGCTGCTGCTGCTGTTGTGTTAGTGTGGCGCTGCTGCTGCTATGTTAGTGTGACGCTGCTGCTGCTGTTGTGTTAGTGTGGCGCTGCTGCTGCTGCTGTTGTGTTAGTGTGGCGCTGCTGCTGCTATGTTAGTGTGACGCTGCTGCTGCTGTTGTGTTAGTGTGGCGCTGCTGCTGCTGCTGTTGTGTTAGTGTGGCGCTGCTGCTGCTATGTTAGTGTGGCGCTGCTACTGCTGTTGTTGTGTTAGTGTGGCGCTGCTACTGCTGTTGTTGTGTTAGTGTGGCACTGCTGCTGCTGCTGTTGTTTTGGTAGTGTGGCGCTGCTGCTGATGCTGTTGTTGTGTTAGTGTGGCACTGTTGCTACTGCTGCTGTTCTGGTAGTGTGGCGCTGCTGCTGCTGCTGTTGTGTTTGTGTGGCGCTGCTGCTGATGCTGTTGTTGTGTTAGTGTGGCACTGCTTCTACTGCTGCTATTCTGGTAGTGTGGCGCTGCTGCTGCTGCTGTTGTGTTTGTGTGGCGCTGCTGCTGCTGCTGCTGCTGCTGCTATGCATATCTTATTTGCATACAAGTGATCAATACATGAAAGCCAAAGAATGGTGAGGAAGAGAGAGAGGCTTTTAAATGAGCTGATGTAAGTAACAGTTCTTAGGTTGCAAATATAGTAGGAACCCTTAAGCTAACCTTATAAAACACTGTGTAAAGAGAGAGAGAGAGAGAGAGAGAGAGAGAGAGAGAGAGAGAGAGAGAGAGAGAGAGAGAGAGAGAGAGAGAGAGAGAGAGAGAGAGACAGGGAGAGAGAGAGAGAGAGAGAGAGAGAGAGAGAGAGAGAGAGAGAGAGAGAGAGAGAGAGAGAGAGAGAGAGAGAGAGAGAGAGAGAGAGAGAGAGAGAGAGAGAGAGAGGCCTATACATGAAGTGCTTTACTGCAGTTCATATATTCCTTCTGTGTAATATATGCGTTTACATATGTATATATTTATCCTGTATGTTTTTTTTCCAATATATGCACTAGCTAGCGTGTGTGTATTTTTTTATTTGTATTGCTTGGGTGAGGTAATGTTCATCTCCAACTCTGGGTCCCACTTCTTGTTACTGACTGCCTCATCAGGCCAAGATGATGGCTCAGCAGGGACCGAAACATCGTCGAGACTTTCCTTCCAACCTTCAGATTGGTTATTAATAGCTCTTCTTATTACAGGTTGCATCACGCACCAGCGTGCAGCCTGCAACGTGCAGGCACTTGACAGCAAGTATTTTGTAGGTAAATTACCTGGAGGAGTCTCTTTGTGGTGTTCATGTTATCTCTCCAGAAGATAGCTTCGATGTATTGTCTTCTTCCTTATTCTTACTCTCGTTGATTTCAGCTCTCCCAGCTGAGAAATAATTGGAATTTTATGTTAAGCAGTGCTAGTAAGTGATCCTTTTGATTTCCCAGCCTTCCTCCACTAGTGAGTGATCCTAGTAGTCACCCATCCTTCCTCCACTAGTGAGTGATCCTAGTAGTCACCCATCCTTCCTCCACTAGTGAGTGATCCTAGTAGTCACCCATCCTTCCTCCACTAGTGAGTGATCCTAGTAGTCCCCCATCCTTCCTCTACTAGTGAGTGATCCTAGTAGTCCCCCCATCCTTCCTCCACTAGTGAGTGATCCTAGTAGTCCCCCATCCTTCCTCTACTAGTGAGTGATCCTAGTAGTCCCCCCATCCTTCCTCCACTAGTGAGTGATCCTAGTAGTCCCCCATCCTTCCTCTACTAGTGAGTGATATTAGTAGTCCCCCATTATTCCTCCACTAGTGAGTGATCCTAGTAGTCCCCCCATCCTTCCTCCACTAGTGAGTGATCCTAGTAGTCCCCCATCCTTCCTCTACTAGTGAGTGATCCTAGTAGTCCCCCCATCCTTCCTCCACTAGTGAGTGATCCTGGTAGTCCCCATCCTTCCTCCACTAGTGAGTGATCCTAGTAGTCCCCCATCCTTCCTCTACTAGTGAGTGATCCTAGTAGTCCCCCATTATTCCTCCACTAGTGAGTGATCCTAGTAGTCCCCCCATCCTTCCTCCACTAGTGAGTGATCCTAGTAGTCCCCCATCCTTCCTCCACTAGTGAGTGATCCTAGTAGTCCCCCCATCCTTCCTCCACTAGTGAGTGATCCTAGTAGTCCCCCATCCTTCCTCCACTAGTGAGTGATCCTAGTAGTCCCCCATTCTTCCTTCACTAGTGAGTGATCCTAGTAGTCCCCATCCTTCCTCCACTATGAGTGATCCTAGTAGTCCCCCATCCTTCTCCACTAGTGAGTGATCCTAGTAGTCCCCCATCCTTCCTCCACTAGTGAGTGATCCTAGTAGTCCCCCATCCTTCCTCCACTAGTGAGTGATCCTAGTAGTCCCCCATCCTTCCTCCACTAGTGAGTGATCCTAGTAGTCCCCCATCCTTCCTCCACTAGTGAGTGATCCTAGTAGTCCCCATCCTTCCTCCACTAGTGAGTGATCCTAGTAGTCCCATCCTTCCTCCACTAGTGAGTGATCCTAGTAGTCCCATCCTTCCTCCACTAGTGAATGATCCTAGTAGTCCCATCCCTCCTCCACTAGTGAGTGATCCTAGTAGTCCCATCCTTCCTTCACTAGTGAATGATCCTAGTAGTTCCATCCTTCCTCCACTAGTGAATGATCCTAGTAGTCACCCATCCTTCCTCCACTAGTGAGTGATCCTAGTAGTCACCCATCCTTCCTCCACTAGTGAGTGATCCTAGTAGTCACCCATCCTTCCTCCACTAGTGAGTGATCCTAGTAGTCCCCCATCCTTCCTCCACTAGTGAATGATCCTAGTAGTCCCCCATCCTTCCTCCACTAGTGAATGATCCTAGTAGTCCCCCATCCTTCCTCCACTAGTGAGTGATCCTAGTAGTCACCCATCCTTCCTCCACTAGTGAGTGATCCTAGTAGTCACCCATCCTTCCTCCACTAGTGAATGATCCTAGTAGTCCCCCATCCTTCCTCCACTAGTGAATGATCCTAGTAGTCCCCCATCCTTCCTCCACTAGTGAGTGATCCTAGTAGTCACCCATCCTTCCTCCACTAGTGAATGATCCTAGTAGTCCCCCATCCTTCCTCCACTAGTGAATGATCCTAGTAGTCCCCCATCCTTCCTCCACTAGTGAGTGATCCTAGTAGTCACCCATCCTTCCTCCACTAGTGAGTGATCCTAGTAGTCACCCATCCTTCCTCCACTAGTGAATGATCCTAGTAGTCCCCCATCCTTCCTCCACTAGTGAATGATCCTAGTAGTCACCCATCCTTCCTCCACTAGTGAGTGATCCTAGTAGTCACCCATCCTTCCTCCACTAGTGAATGATCCTAGTAGTCACCCATCCTTCCTCCACTAGTGAGTGATCCTAGTAGTCCCCCATCCTTCCTCCACTAGTGAGTGATCCTAGTAGTCACCCATCCTTCCTCCACTAGTGAGTGATCCTAGTAGTCACCCATCCTTCCTCCACTAGTGAGTGATCCTAGTAGTCCCATCCTTCCTCCACTAGTGAGTGATCCTAGTAGTCCCATCCTTCCTCCACTAGTGAATGATCCTAGTAGTCACCCATCCTTCCTCCACTAGGGAGTGATCCTAGTAGTCACCCATCCTTCCTCCACTAGTGAGTGATCCTAGTAGTCACCCATCCTTCCTCCACTAGTGAGTGATCCTAGTAGTCACCCATCCTTCCTCCACTAGTGAGTGATCCTAGTAGTCCCATCCTTCCTCCACTAGTGAGTGATCCTAGTAGTCCCATCCTTCCTCCACTAGTGAGTGATCCTAGTAGTCCCATCCTTCCTCCACTAGTGAATGATCCTAGTAGTCCCCATCCTTCCTCCACTAGTGAGTGATCCTAGTAGTCCCCATCCTTCCTCCATTAGTGAGTGATCCTAGTAGTCGCCCATCCTTCCTCCACTAGTGAGTGATCCTAGTAGTCCCATCCTTCCTCCACTAGTGAGTGATCCTAGTAGTCCCATCCTTCCTCCACTAGTGAATGATCCTAGTAGTCCCCCATCCTTCCTCCACTAGGGAGTGATCCTAGTAGTCACCCATCCTTCCTCCACTAGTGAGTGATCCTAGTAGTCCCCCATCCTTCCTCCACTAGTGAGTGATCCTAGTAGTCCCCCATCCTTCCTCCAGTAGTGAATGATCCTAGTAGTCCCATCCTTCCTCCACTAGTGAGTGATCCTAGTAGTCCCATCCTTCCTCCACTAGTGAGTGATCCTAGTAGTCCCATCCTTCCTCCACTAGTGAATGATCCTAGTAGTCCCCCATCCTTCCTCCACTAGTGAATGATCCTAGTAGTTCCATCCTTCCTCCACTAGTGAATGATCCTAGTAGTCACCCATCCTTCCTCCACTAGTGAGTGATCCTAGTAGTCCCCCATCCTTCCTCCACTAGTGAGTGATCCTAGTAGTCCCCCATCCTTCCTCCACTAGTGAGTGATCCTAGTAGTCCCCCATCCTTCCTCCAGTAGTGAATGATCCTAGTAGTCCCATCCTTCCTCCACTAGTGAGTGATCCTAGTAGTCCCATCCTTCCTCCACTAGTGAGTGATCCTAGTAGTCCCATCCTTCCTCCACTAGTGAGTGATCCTAGTAGTCCCCCATCCTTCCTCCACTAGTGAATGATCCTAGTAGTTCCATCCTTCCTCCACTAGTGAATGATCCTAGTAGTCACCCATCCTTCCTCCACTAGTGAGTGATCCTAGTAGTCCCCCATCCTTCCTCCACTAGTGAATGATCCTAGTAGTCCCCCATCCTTCCTCCACTAGTGAATGATCCTAGTAGTTAAATCCTTCCTCCACTAGTGAATGATCCTAGTAGTCCCATCCTTCCTCCACTAGTGAATGATCCTAGTAGTCCCATCCTTCCCACACTAGTGAATGATCCTAGTAGTCCCATCCTTCCCACACTAGTGAGTGATCCTAGTAGTCCCCCATCCTTCCTCACTAGTGAATGATCCTAGTAGTCCCATCCTTCCCACACTAGTGAGTGATCCTAGTAGTCCCCCATCCTTCCTCCACTAGTGAATGATCCTAGTAGTCCCCCATCCTTCCTCCACTAGTGAATGATCCTAGTAGTCCCATCCTTCCCACACTAGTGAATGATCCTAGTAGTCCCCCATCCTTCCTCCACTAGTGAATGATCCTAGTAGTCCCATCCTTCCCACACTAGTGAGTGATCCTAGTAGTCCCCCATCCTTCCTCCACTAGTGAATGATCCTAGTAGTCCCCCATCCTTCCTCCACTAGTGAATGATCCTAGTAGTCCCATCCTTCCCACACTAGTGAATGATCCTAGTAGTCCCCCATCCTTCCTCCACTAGTGAATGATCCTAGTAGTCCCATCCTTCCTCCACTAGTGAGTGATCCTATTAGTCCCCCATCCTTCCTCCACTAGTGAATGATCCTAGTAGTCCCATCCTTCCCACACTAGTGAATGATCCTAGTAGTCCCCCATCCTTCCTCCACTAGTGAATGATCCTAGTAGTCCCATCCTTCCTCCACTAGTGAATGATCCTAGTAGTCCCCCATCCTTCCTCCACTAGTGAGTGATCCTAGTAGTCCCCCATCCTTCCTCCACTAGTTGGTAATACTAGTGGTCCCCCATCCTTCCTCTACTAGTTGGTAATCCTAGTGGTCCCCCATCCTTCCTCCACTATTTGGTAATCCTAGTGGTCCCCCATCCTTCCTCCACTAGTTTGTAATCCTAGTGGTCCCCCATCCTTCCTCCACTAGTTGGTAATCCTAGTGGTCCCCTATCCTTCCTCCACTAGTTGGTAATCCTAGTGGTCCCCCATCCTTCCTTTTCTAGTGGGTAATACTAGTGGTCCCCATCCTTCCTCCACTAGTTGGTAATACTAGTGGTCCCCAATCCTTCCTCCACTAGTGGGTAATGCTTGTGGTACCCCATCCTTCCTCCACTAGTTGGTAATACTAGTGGTCCCCCATCCTTCCTCCACTAGTGGGTAATGCTAGTGGTCCCCCATCCTTCCTCCACTAGTTGGTAATCCTAGTGGTCCCCCATCCTTCCTCCCCTAGTTGGTAATCCTAGTTGTCCCCCATCCTTCCTCCACTAGTGGGTAATGCTAGTGGTCCCCATCCTTCCTCCACTAGTTGGTAATCCTAGTGGTCCCCCATCCTTCCTCCACTTGTGGGTAATACTAGTGGTCCCCATCCTTCCTCCACTAGTGGGTAATACTAGTGGTCCCCATCCTTCCTCCACTAGTTGGTAATACTAGTGGTCTCCATCCTTCCTCCACTAGTGGGTAATGCTAGTGGTCCTCCATCCTTCCTCCACTAGTGGGTAATACTAGTGGTTCCCATCTTTCCTCCACTAGTTGATAATACTAGTGGTCCCCCATCCTTCCTCCACTAGTTGGTAATACTAGTGGTCCCCATCCTTCCTCCACTAGTGGGTAATGCTAGTGGTCCCCCATCCTTCCTCCACTAGTGGGTAATACTAGTGGTCCCCATCCTTCCTCCACTAGTTGATAATGCTAGTGGTCCCCCATCCTTCCTCCACTAGTTGGTAATCCTTGTTGTCCCCCATCCTTTCTCCACTAGTTGGCAATCCTAATGGTCCCCCATCCTTCCTCCACTAGTTTGTAATCCTAGTGGTCCCCTATCCTTCCTCCAGTAGTGGGTAAACCTAGTGGTCCCCCATCCTTCCTCCACTAGTTGGTAATCCTAGTGGTCCCCCATCCTTCCTCCACTAGCTGGTAATACTAGTGGTCCCCCATCCTTCCTCCACTAGTTGGTAATACTAGTGGTCCCCTATCCTTCCTCCACTAGTGGGTAATCCTAGTGGTCCCCCATCCTTCCTCCACTAGTTGGTAATCCTACTGGTCCCCATCCTTCCTCCACTAGTTGGTAATCCTAGTGGTCCCCCATCCTTCCTCCACTAGTTGGTAATCCTAGTGGTCCCCTATCCTTCCTCCACTAGTGGTCCCCCATCCTTCCTCCACTAGTTGGTAATGCTAGTGGTCCCCCATCCTTCCTCCACTAGTTGGTAATACTAGTGGTCCCCCATCCTTCCTCCACTAGTTGGTAATACTCGTGGTCCCCTATCCTTCCTCCACTAGTTGGTAATCCTAGTGGTCCCCTATCCTTCCTCCACTAGTGGGTAATACTAGTGGTCCCCATCCTTCCTCCACTAGTTGGTAATACTAGTGGTCCCCCATCCTTCCTCCACTAGTAGGTAATGCTAGTGGTCCCCCATCCTTCCTCCACTAGATAGTAATACTAGTGGTCCCCCATCCTTCCTTCACTAGTGGGTAATCCTAGTGGTCCCCCATCCTTCCTCCACTAGTGGGTAATGCTAGTGGTCCCCTCTCCTTCCTCCACTAGTGGGTAATCCTAGTGGTCCCCCATCCTTCTTCCACTAGTTTGTAATACTAGTGGTCCCCTATCCTTCCTCCACTAGTGGGTAATCCTAGTGGTCCCCCATCCTTCCTCCACTAGTGGGTAATGCTAGTGGTCCCCTCTCCTTCCTCCACTAGTTGGTAATCCTAGTGGTCCCCCATCCTTCCTTCACTAGTGGGTAATACTAGTGGTCCCCTATCCTTCCTCCACTAGTGGGTAATCCTAGTGGTCCCCCATCCTTCTTCCACTAGTTGGTAATACTAGTGGTCCCCTATCCTTCCTTCACTAGTGGGTAATCCTAGTGGTCCCCCATCCTTCCTCCACTAGTTGGTAATCCTAGTGGTCCCCCATCCTTCCTCCACTAGTGGGTAATGCTAGTGGTCCCCTCTCCTTCCTCCACTAGTTGGTAATCCTAGTGGTCCCCCATCCTTCCTCCACTAGTGGGTAATACTAGTGGTCCCTTATCCTTTATCCTTCCTTCACTAGTGGGTAATCCTAGTGGTCCCCTCTCCTTCCTCCACTAGTTGGTAATCCTAGTGGTCCCCCATCCTTCCTCCACTAGTGGGTAATACTAGTGGTCCCTTATCCTTTATCCTTCCTTCACTAGTGGGTAATCCTAGTGGTCCCCTATCCTTCCTCCACTAGTTGGTAATACTAGTGATCCCCCATCCTTCCTCCACTACTGGGTAATACTAGTGGTCCCCCATCCTTCCTCCACTAGTGGGTAATCCTAGTAGTCCCCTATCCTTCCTCCACTAGTGGGTAATAGTAGTGGTCCCCCATCCTTCTTCCACTAGTGGGTAATACTAGTGGTCCCCCATCCTTACTCCACTAGTGGGTAATCCTAGTGGTCCCCATCCTTCCTCCACTAGTTGGTAATCCTATTGGTCCCCATTCTTCCTCCACTAGTTGGTAATGCTAGTGGTCCCCATCCTTTCTCCACTAGTTGGTAATCCTAGTGGTCCCCCATCCTTCCTCCACTAGTATGTGGTTCTGGGTCCTCCATCCCCTAGTGAAGTTACCTACAGGTCTGCGATGTTGGTATTCTTTTCATAATACCGGCGTCATTTGCTAACAGATATGTAGAAATTGGTAACAGAAGCATCCTTCAAGAGATGTTTACTGATGCTGGTGAAGGAGGCTACTCCATCTAAGGAACTGAGGCTAGTCTTACCTTCTTCAGGTTAAACTTGATTAAAACCTCCTTTCCTCTTTGTCCCAGTAGCTGCTGCATAACTGACAGAGCACCCCAAAATAATTAAATATAATCAGTGGCGGACCTACAATTTTGGGGCAAAAAATAACAAAACAAAAAAGACACAATACCGTGACTGGAACAATACACAAATAACCCGCACATAAAAGAGAGGAGCTTATGACGACGTTACGGTCCGACTTGGACCATTTACAGTGTGACTTTGTAAATGGTCCAGGTCGGACCGAAATGTCGTTCATCAGCTGCTCTCTTCTATGTGCGGGTTATTGGTGTATTTTTGGGGCCTTGAAGCTTGAACAGTCATGGGGTCACCATGGCAACCAGCAGCGGCTACCCTACATCATACTTTAATAACTTTTTAATTTTTATTTTAATTATTATTTTGCATTGAATTACACTATACTATTAGTATGATTATGTTTTAAAGAACCTTTCTCATACAGTAGACCTAAATTTTTTAAGTGGCTTCTGGAGCCCCTCGGGATCAGGGGCCCTAAAGTTTAAGAGGCACCTAAGTTCCACCGTCTTCTAATAATATGTTAATTTTCCACTATAATCCCTTATACATAATTACTATCGCATTTACTTTGTCTCTTTAATTCATGGTATAACTTAAGAGATCTTTGATGACAATTGTGTTGCAGAAGTCTGAATTAAAGAAAGATCCCAGACTTCACCTTACCAAACAAACAAACCAAATGTGATAATAATTATGGACAAGGTAGATTGTAGTGGAAAAAAAACATGTTATTAGAAGATGGGGGAACTTAGTGCCTCTTAAGCTTCATTAGTTTCATAGTACATCCGTCCCTGATAATATTGCTAGACCCACTAG
>NC_069413.1:69021950-69036950 GCF_026875155.1 Cherax quadricarinatus | reverse complement strand
CATAGGGACATAGATAGTATTACTTACATTTTTGAATCTTAAGATGACTTGAGGTATAGAAAGACCTCGGGACTGATAATATAAATTGTTATGACAGTACAATGGTAGGTCAACACTATAACAATACCATGGTAGGTCGACACATACATAACAATACCATGGTAGGTCGATACATACATAACAATACCATGGTAGGTCGATACATACATAACAATACCATGGTAGGTCGATACATACATAACAATACATTGGTAGGTCAATACATACAGAACAATACCATAGTAGGTTAATACGTAAATAATACCATCGCAGGTCAATACATACATAGGAATACCATGGAGGTCAATATATATAGTGTTGGGGGGGGGGGGGAGGGCATAATACCTATGGTAGGTCAATACATAGTACACAGGCATACCATGGTAGGTCAGTACATACATTGCAATACCATGGTAGGTCAATAAATACATAGCAATACCATGGTAGGTAAATATAGTACATAATACAATAGTAGTTGAAAAATACATACTGAATACCATGTAGGTCAGTACATCATAGCAATTACCATGGTAGTCAATACATCATAATACCATGGTAGGTGAGTACATACATAGCAATACCATGGTAGGTCAATACATGCGTAATACCATGGTAGGTCAATACATACATAGCAATACCATGGTAGGTCAATAAATGCATAGCAATACCATGGAAGGTCAATAAATACATAGCAATACCATGGTAGGTCAATACATGCATAATACCATGGTAGGTCAATACATACATAGCAATACCATGGTAGGTCAATACATGTATAACAAATACCTATGGTAGGTCAATATATATCAATACCACGGTAGGTCAATACATACATAACAATACCATGGTAAGTCAGTATATAACAATACCAATAGTAGGTCAATATATAACAATACCATGGTAGGTCAGTAAATAACAATAGCGCATGTATAGTTGTTACCTCAGAGTAGGTTATTTATATTTGGACGTGTATTACGTAATCATATTGCGCATGGTATCACTATAACCATCTTTAAGGTCAAGTAGTTCATCACATGTCCGAATGAACGTCATATGTGTAACAGGGTGACTGCTAAGTCTGCGCTGGAGGTCTGCTAGTCAAGAGACGGGAGGTTGGGCCCTAGGGTAAAAATACCAAGAGAGACCTATGAAGCTGTTTCAGTGATCATTAACAGGCTCCGAAACTTGTTACCCCAGCCATAGTACCAGTCTCACTGGAGCTGAACCTCTTCTCCAAGACGAGGACTGACCCACCTCGTATCTGTATCTCCAAAGTTATGGACTGAAATTACAGCATCTTCATTTCACTACTACAAACCTGCTGCCTCCATATTTGACTGAAGAAGTCTACTGTGTAGGCGAACGTTTCGACAGTGAAGATAACCAACTGTTGTACATGTATTAAATCATCTGAAGTATATTTTATTCCTCATTCTCGTCGACTGTTTGTGGACTGCGCTTTGCTGAACAAAGGACCAGGTATAAAGAACACTTTAAAAGACTTTGTGTTATGACAGGAGAACATAAGAATGAGGAAACACGCAGCAGATATACAGGCCCATATAAGGCAGGTCCTACCAAACAAACCATTCCTACCCACCCCCTTGTCCAACATTCCCAGAACCACCCCCAAGATTTTCCCTTAAATACATCAGATACTGAATATTAAAGTGGTACACGGTACCGACAGCTTGATAAGTAAGACACATTTGCAACACTTAGGCGTTTTATTCCGAAATGTTTCACTTATACAGTAGACTTCTTCATTCGCGTGCAGAAGAGTAAACAGAAGCAGTAAGGATGTAAAGACGATGTAATCAGTCCATCACCCTTGAAGACGCAGTTTCGAGGTGGTGAGTCCCTCAGCCTGAGGGACTCACCACCTCAGATTACCATCACTATAGCGATTATATACCATTACTATAACAATAATAATTATCACATATGTGAGCTAGAGAGACCTGTTGTGAGGTAAGTTACGAGAACGCACTTGAAAGTGGAGTCATGGACTTAAGGGCAGCGTGTAAAAAACAGCAGAATATATTCCTTCACAAACAGTGGTAGGTACAGGCAATGTGAACCATCAGGACGTAGTGCTTGCTATTATTTCCACAATCTTGAAAAATAATAAAATAAACACCGATGACAAGACAGCATCATCACTGCTCTGCTGCCGTAGACACACACTGAAAACAGGATACCATTAACACTGCTTAATTGCTGTAACTACACACACTGAAGACAGGACACCACCAACACTGTTGCTGTAACCTACAGCTTGGTTATAACAAGGTAGTCACACAGGCAATAAAGAATGAGACCGTCTTAAGATAATGTGTCTGAGGTTGAGGAGTGGTGAGGCTCACCTACTGATGGATGGAACAGTGAACACGTGAAGAAGACGAGAGGAGGAGAGATATAAGGCATGTAAAGGGAAGGAGTCGAAGGAGAATAATGATAAATGGGAACAAGACATATCCGGCGAGAATCTTTCTCATATGCGATAGTAGTAATCTAGATAAGGGTAGAGTGAGCTTCACCAGGTGTGAGAGTAGTACTTTAGACAAGGGTAGAGAGAGCGTCACCAGGTGTGAGAGTAGTACTTTAGACAAGGGTAGAGAGAGCTTCACCAGGTGTGAGAGTAGTACTTTAGACAAGGGTAGAGAGAGCTTCACCAGGTGTGAGAGTAGTACTTTAGACAAGGGTAGAGTGAGCTTCACCAGGTGTGAGAGTAGTACTTTAGACAAGGGTAGAGAGAGCTTCACCAGGTGTGAGAGTATACTTTAGACAAGGGTAGAGAGAGCTTCACCAGGTGTGAGGTAGTACTTTAGACAAGGGTAGAGAGAGCTTCACCAGGTGTGAGAGTAGTACTTTAGACAAGGGTAGAGAGAGCTTCACCAGGTGTGAGAGTAGTACTTTAGACAAGGGTAGAGAGAGCTTCACCAGGTGTGAGAGTAGTACTTTAGACAAGGGTAGAGAGAGCTTCACCAGGTGTGAGAGTAGTACTTTAGACAAGGGTAGAGTGAGCTTCACCAGGTGTGAGAGTAGTACTTTAGACAAGTGGTAGAGAGAGCTTCACCAGGTGTGAGAGTAGTATTTAGACAGGGTAGAGAGAGCTTCACCAGGTGTGAGAGTAGTACTTTAGACAAGGGTTTAGAGTGAGCTTCAACAGGTGTGAGAGTAGTACTTTAGACAAGGGTAGAGAGAGCTTCACCAGGTGTGAGAGTAGTACTTTAGACAAGGGTAGAGAGAGCTTCACCAGGTGTGATAGTACTTTAGACAAGGGTAGAGAGAGCTTCACCAGGTGTGAGAGTAGTACTTTAGACAAGGGTAGAGAGAGCTTCACCAGGTGTGAGAGTAGTACTTTAGACAAGGGTAGAGAGAGCTTCACCAGGTGTGAGAGTAGTACTTTAGACAAGGTAGAGAGAGCTTCACCAGGTGTGAGAGTAGTACTTTAGACAAGGGTAGAGTGAGCTTCACCAGGTGTGAGAGTAGTACTTTAGACAAGGGTAGAGAGAGCTTCACCAGGTGTGGAGTAGTACTTTAGACAAGGGTAGAGAGAGCTTCACCAGGTGTGAGAGTAGTACTTTAGACAAGGGTAGAGTGAGCTTCACCAGCTGTGAGAGTAGTACTTTAGACAAGGGTAGAGAGAGCTTCACCAGGTGTGAGAGTAGTACTTTAGACAAGGGTAGAGAGAGCTTCACCAGGTGTGAGAGTAGTACTTTAGACAAGGGTAGAGAGAGCTTCACCAGGTGTGAGAGTAGTACTTTAGACAAGGGTAGAGAGAGCTTCACCAGGTGTGAGAGTAGTACTTTAGACAAGGGTTAGAGAGAGCTTCACCAGGTGTGAGAGTAGTAACTTTAGACAAGGCTAGAGAGAGCTTCACCAGGTGTGAGAGTAGTACTTTAGACAAGGGTAGAGAGAGCTTCACCAGGTGTGAGAGTAGTACTTTAGACAAGGGTAGAGAGTGAGCTTCACCAGGTGTGAGAGTAGTACTTTAGACAAGGGTAGAGAGAGCTTCACCAGTGTGAGAGTAGTACTTTAGACAAGGGTAGAGAGAGCTTCACCAGGTGTGAGAGTAGTACTTTAGACAAGGGTAGAGAGAGCTTCACCAGGTGTGAGAGTAGTACTTTAGACAAGGGTAGAGTGAGCTTCACCAGGTGTGAGAGTAGTACTTTAGACAAGGGGTAGAGAGAGCTTCCCAGGTGTTGAGAGTAGTACTTTAGACAAGGGTTAGAGAGAGCTTCACCAGGTGTGAGAGATGTACTTTAGACAAGGGTAGAGTGAGCTTCACCAGGTGTGAGAGTAGTACTTTAGACAAGGGTAGAGAGAGCTTCACCAGGTGTGAGAGTAGTACTTTAGACAAGGGTAGAGAGAGCTTCACCAGGTGTGAGAGTAGTACTTTAGACAAGGGTAGAGAGAGCTTCACAGGTGTGAGAGTAGTACTTTAGATAAGGGTAGAGGAGCTTCACCAGGTGTGAGAGTAGTACTTTAGAAAAGGGTAGAGAGAGCTTCACCAGGTGTGAGAGTAGTACTTTAGACAAGGGTTAGAGAGAGCTTCACCAGGTGTGAGAGTAGTACTTTAGACAAGGGTAGAGTGAGCTTCACCAGGTGTGAGAGTAGTACTTTAGACAAGGGTAGAGAGAGAGCTTCACCAGGTGTGAGAGTAGTACTTTAGACAAGGGTAGAGAGAGCTTCACCAGATGTGAGAGTAGTACTTTAGACAAGGGTAGAGAGAGCTTCACCAGGTGTGAGAGTAGTACTTTAGACAAGGGTAGAGTGAGCTTCACCAGGTGTGAGAGTAGTACTTTAGACAAGGGTAGAGAGAGCTTCACCAGGTGTGAGAGTAGTACTTTAGACAAGGGTAGAGAGAGCTTCACCAGGTGTGAGAGTAGTACTTTAGACAAGGGTAGAGAGAGCTTCACCAGGTTGTGAGAGTAGTACTTTAGACAAGGGTAGAGAGAGCTTCACCAGGTGTGAGAGTAGTACTTTTAGACAAGGGTAGAGTGAGCTTCACCAGGTGTGAGAGTAGTACTTTAGACAAGGTAGAGAGAGCTTACCAGGTGTGAGAGTAGTACTTTAGACAAGGGTATAGAGAGAGCTTCACCAGGTGTGAGAGTAGTACTTTAGACAAGGGTAGAGAGAGCTTCACCAGGTGTGAGAGTAGTACTTTAGACAAGGGTAGAGTGAGCTTCACCAGGTGTGAGAGTAGTACTTTAGACAAGGGTAGAGAGAGCTTCACCAGGTGTGAGAGTAGTACTTTAGACAAGGGTAGAGAGAGCTTCACCAGGTGTGAGAGTAGTACTTTAGACAAGGGTAGAGAGAGCTTCACCAGGTGTGAGAGTAGTACTTTAGACAAGGGTAGAGAGAGCTTCACCAGGTGTGAGAGTAGTACTTTAGACAAGGGTAGAGAGAGCTTCACCAGGTGTGAGAGTAGTACTTTAGACAAGGGTAGAGAGAGCTTCACCAGGTGTGAGAGTAGTACTTTAGACAAGGGTAGAGAGAGCTTCACCAGGTGTGAGAGTAGTACTTTAGACAAGGGTAGAGTGAGCTTCACCAGGTGTGAGAGTGTACTTTAGACAAGGGTAGAGAGAGCTTCACCAGGTGTGAGAGTAGTACTTTAGACAAGGGTAGAGAGCGTTCACCAGGTGTGAGAGTAGTACTTTAGACAAGGGTACAGAGAGCTTCACCAGGTGTGAGAGAGTAGTACTTTAGACAAGGGTAGAGAGAGCTTCACAGGTGTGAGAGTAGTACTTTAGACAAGGGTAGAGAGAGCTTCATCAGGTGTGAGAGTAGTACTTTGACAAGGGTAAGAGAGAGCTTCACAGGTGTGAGAGTAGTACTTTAGACAGGGTAGAGAGAGCTTCACCAGGTGTGAGAGTAGTACTTTAGACAAGGGTAGAGAGAGCTTCACCAGGTGTGAGAGTAGTACTTTAGACAATGGTAGAGTGAGCTTCACCAGGTGTGAGAGTAGTACTTTAGACAAGGGTAGAGAGAGCTTCACCAGGTGTGAGAGTAGTACTTTAGACAAGGTAGAGAGAGCTTCACCAGGTGTGAGAGTAGTACTTTAGACAAGGGTAGAGAGAGCTTCACCAGGTGTGGAGTAGTACTTTAGACAAGGGTAGAGAGAGCTTCACCAGGTGTGAGAGTAGTACTTTAGACAAGGGTAGAGTGAGCTTCACCAGGTGTGAGAGTAGTACTTTAGACAAGGGTAGAGAGAGCTTCACCAGGTGTGAGAGTAGTACTTTAGACAAGGGTAGAGTGAGCTTCACCAGGTGTGAGATGTAGTACTTTAGACAAGGGTAGAGAGAGCTTCACCAGGTGTGAGAGTAGTACTTTAGACAAGGGTAGAGTGAGCTTCACCAGGTGTGAGAGTAGTACTTTAGACAAGGGTAGAGAGAGCTTCACCAGGTGTGAGAGTAGTACTTTAGACAAGGGTAGAGAGGCTTCACCAGGTGTGAGAGTAGTACTTTAGACAAGGGTAGAGAGAGCTTCACCAGGTGTGAGAGTAGTACTTTAGACAAGGGTAGAGAGAGCTTCACAGGTGTGAGAGTAGTACTTTAGACAAGGGTAGAGAGAGCTTCACCAGGTGTGAGAGTAGTACTTTAGACAAGGGTAGAGAGAGCTTCACCAGGTGTGAGTAGTAGTACTTTAGACAAGGTAGAGAGGCTTCACCAGGTGTGAGAGTAGTACTTTAGACAAGGGTAGAGTGAGCTTCACCAGGTGTGAGAGTAGTTATTTAGACAAGGGTAGAGGAGAGCTTCACCAGGTGTGAGGTAGTACTTTAGACAAGGGTAGAGAGAGCTTCACCAGGTGTGAGAGTAGTACTTTAGACAAGGGTAGAGAGAGCTTCACCAGGTGTGAGAGTAGTACTTTAGACAAGGGTAGAGAGAGCTTCACCAGGTGTGAGAGTTAGTACTTTAGACAAGGGTAGAGTGAGCTTCACCAGGTGTGAGAGTAGTACTTTAGACAAGGGTAGAGTGAGCTTCACCAGGTGTGAGAGTAGTACTTTAGACAAGGGTAGAGAGAGCTTCACCAGGTGTGAGAGTAGTACTTTAGACAAGGGTAGAGTGAGCTTCACCAGGGTGTGAGGTAGTACTTTAGACAAGGGTAGAGAGAGCTTCACCAGGTGTGAGAGTAGTACTTTAGACAAGGGTAGCGAGAGCTTCACCGGTGTGAGAGTAGTACTTTAGACAAGGGTAGAGAGAGCTTCACCAGGTGTGAGAGTAGTACTTTAGACAAGGGTAGAGAGAGCTTCACCAGGTGTGAGAGAGTAGTACTTTAGACAAGGGTAGAGAGAGCTTCACCAGGTGTGAGAGTAGTACTTTGACAAGGGTAGAGAGAGCTTACCAGGTGTGAGAGTAGTACTTTAGACAAGGGTAGAGAGAGCTTCACCAGGTGTGAGAGTGTACTTTAGACAAGGGTAGAGTGAGCTTCACCAGGTGTGAGAGTAGTACTTTAGACAAGGGTAGAAGAGCCAGGAAAGCAAAATATCTGGAACCTCAAGAGGACTGACAACGTTTTGTAGGAGATTTGATAAGTGCACACATGTGAGGTCTTGACAAGTACACACATGAGAGGTCTTGACAAGTGCACACATGAGAGGTCTTGACAAGTACACACATGAGAGGTCTTGACAAGTGCACACATGAGAGGTCTTGACAAGTGCACACATGAGAGGTCTTGACAAGTACACACATGAGAGTCTTGACAAGTGCACACATGAGAAGTCTTGACAAGTACACACATGAGAGGGTCTTGACAATAGTGCACACATGAAGGTCTTGACAAGTACAAACAGAGAGGTCTGACAAGTGCACACATGAGAGGTCTTGACAAGTACACACATGGAGGTCTTGACAAGTTACACACATGAAGAGGTCTTGACAAGTGCACACATGAGAGGGGGTCTTGACAAGTGCACACATGAGTGGTCTATGACAAGTGCCACACATGAGAGGTTCTTGACATGTGCACACATGGGGAAGGGAGGTCTTGACAAGGTAACACATGAGAGGTTTGACAAGTACACACATGAGAGGTCTTGACAAGTGCACACATGTGAGGTCTTGAAAAGTGCCACACATGAGAGGTTTGACAAGTAACTCATGAGAGGTCTTGACAAAGTGCACACATGAGAGGTTTTGACAAGTTACAACATGAGAGTCTTGGAAAGTGCACACATGAGAGGTCTTGTACAAGTAACACATGAGAGGTCTTGACAAGTGCACACATGGAGGTTTGACAAGTTACACTCATGAGAGGTCTGGACAAGTGCACACATGAGAGGTCTTGACAAGGTGGCCACATGTGAGGTCTTGATAAGTGGCACACATGAGAGGTATCTTGACAAGTGCACACATGAGAGGTCTGACTAGTGCTGCACACATGAGAGGTCTTGACAAGTGCACAAATGAGAGGTCTTGACAAGTACACACATGAGAGGTCTTGACAAGTGCACACAATGAGAGGTCTTGAACAAGTGCACCACATGAGAGGTCTCTTGACAAGTACACACATGAGAGGTCCTTGACATGTGCACACATAGAGGTCTTGGACAAGTACACACATGAGAGGTCTTGACAATGCACTCATGAGAGGTTTGGACAATTACACACATGTGAGGTCTGACCTAGTGCACACATGAGAGGTCTTGACATGTGGCATACTGATAGGTCTTGACAAGTGCACCACATGAGGAGGTCTTGACAAGTGCACACATGAGAGGTCTTGACAATTACACACATTGAAGAGGGCTTGACCAAGTGCATAGACCACATGAGAAGTCTTGACAAGTAACACACAGAGAGGTCTTGACAAGTGCACACATGAGAGGTCTTGACAAGTACTCACATGAGAGGTCTTGACATGTGGCACACATTGAGAGGTCTTGCAAGTTACACACATGAGAGGTCTTACAAGTACACACATGAGAGGTCTTGGACAAGTGCACACATGAGAGGTTTGGACAAGTGCAACATGAGAGGTCTGGACAAGTGACACATGAGAGGTCTTTGGACAAGTGCAAAATGAGAGGTTTGACAAGTACACACATGAGAGGTTCTTGACAGTACACACATGAGGGTCTTGACAAGTGCACACATGAGAGGTCTTGACAAGTCTCACATGGAGTGGTCTTGACATAGTACACACATGAGATGTCTTGACAAGTGCACACATGAGAGGTGTTGACAAGTACACACATGAGAGGTCTTGACAAGAGAACATTGAGAGGTCTGACAAGTACCACACATGAGAGGTCTTGACAAGGTGCACACATGAGAGGTCTTGACAAGTACACACATGAGAGGTCTTGGACAAGTGCACTCATGAGAGGTCTTGAAGTACACACATGAGAGGTCTTGACAAGTGGTTGTGGGTTTTGTTGCACCTTGGAGGTCTTGACAAGTACACCACATGAGAGGTCTTGACAAGTGCACACATGAGAGAGTCTTGACAAGTACACATGAGAAGGTCTTGACAAGTGCACACATGAGAGGTCTTGACAAGGTACACACTGAGAGGTCTTGACAAGTGCACCACATGAGAGGTCTTGCAAGTCTAACACACATGAGAGGTCTTGACAAGTGCCAACACATGGAGGTCATGACAAGACACACATGGAGGTCTTGGACAAGTGCACACTGAGAGGTCTTGACAAGTGCACAACATGTTGAGGTTTACATAAGATAATCAGATTATTAAAGGTTCGCGGTAAGAATTTTTCAAAGCTGGTAGTCTGCAGAAGTTTCTTAATGTATTATTTCCAGATGATGGGTTAGTGTAGTTGAACATGAGTTACGTGCACCTCACACACTCAAAGAGAGGTACAAGCTTGGTAATACGATGAGGGGAGATGAGATGGAGGCTGAGATGAGAGGTAGAGCTGGAGGTTGAGTTCCCTCTGGAGTGAGAGCTAGTAGTGTTGTATCACCAGGGGAGGGTGTGTATCAGTGCATCAGATAATTGTTAGTTCACTCTCTGTCTTCCTCTGTACTGCAGTAACCTTTGCGTCTCTTATGGCCCTATTTGTACTCAACTATTGGTGGTGCAAAGGTCGAGTTTAGGCTCCTGGGACCTGCTTATAAACTTGCAACTTACTGAGCTTATTTCCTCCCAGCCTCGTGGGGCGTTTATACATATTCTTAAAACTAAGAAAGCTTAGTGAAACACTTGTCAGTGCTCAATAATAACCCACCAGACCAATTAAATTTTCTGTCGTTTCTGTCTGCATGTGGGTTATTTTAATGAGCCATATTCTTAAAGGTATGTATGGATCCTTTTTTTGTTTTGCCCTCATATTACTTTCCTTATCCAGATCAATCCATCTTAATGACAACCTTGAGACTGAACAAATACTTCCTGAAATCCCTTGTGACGCGTCTGTGTTTATTACTGGTGTGACTCGTTGTACCCGTTTCTCTCTTTCAAACAATATTTTTATCCACACAATCAAGTGTCAGGAGATTTTTAATGTTATTATTATTCTTCCTGGCTATTGCATCTCTAATGTCATAAAGGTGATTCAGTATTTTAGGTTCATAATTCATTTCTTCATTCCCTAAGTAGCTGTTTGCCCCCCCCCCCCCCCCCCCCCCCCCCCCCCCCCCCCCCCCCCCCCCCCCCAAAACCTCATTATATATATATCTATTTATATTATATATATTATAATATATATATAGATTATAGATATATATATATATATATTATATTATATATATATATATATAAATATATATTTATATATATTTTATATATATATATATATATATATATATATATATATATTATATATATCTATATATATTTATATATATATATATATATATATGTAGTGCCGATAATAGGCAGAACTTGCGATTTGGCTTAAATAGCAACGTCTTCTGCCATATAAGGACAAGCCGAAAATTTTGTTGTTATGCAATAATTCCTCCAAAATCCACTCTGGCCTTACGAAAAAAAAAAGTATATATTACTCTCTTGGGTAAGCATTTAAATTATTTGTAAAACAAATCTAAAAATAATATTTAGCTGGGTTAGGCTAAAATAAAATTGTCTTGTTATAATAGATTAGTAGGTTTCTAAGATTCTTTTGGTGCTAATTTAGAGAAATTTTTACATACATTAATGAAAAAAAGGTAGTAGGTTGGTAGACAGCAATCGCCACCCAGGGAAGTCTACCGTCCTGCCCTAGGATGACAGTGAAACAGAAACCTGTAACTGTTTTGCAATGATGGTAGGATTGCTGGTTTCTTTTTCTGTCTCATAAACACGCTAGATAACGGGATACTTGCTACTCCACTTACACTTTGGTCAACACTTCACAGACATGCACCTGATATATATATACATACATTAGGTTTTTCTCTTTTTTTAAATAGCTCTTGTTCTTCTTTTTTCTTCTATTGTTTCATTGGGAAGTTGGAAAAGAATCTTTCCTCCTTAAGCCATGCTTGTCGTATGAAGCGACCTAAAATGCCGGGAGCAATGGGATTTAAATCGGAGTATCTGAGAGAGTTAGAAGCTAAGGAAGGTTAGCAAGTAATGTTGGAAGGATCAGTTAAGATGGAGAAGGGGGAAAAAGAGGAATATGAATGTGTAAATTCCAAGGATTTTTGGGATAAAGTAAAGGTTGGATGCGAAAAGTGGGTCATAATAAAGCTGTATGCACCTGGAGGAGAGAGGAATTGAGAGGAGAGAGATGAGATTTTGGGAGTGTTAAGTGAAAGTATAGGAACCTTTGAACCAACGAGTGAGAGTAGTAATTGTGGTCGGGGACCTGAATGCTAAAAAGTCGGAGAGAAAACTATTAGGAGGGTGTGTGTGGTTAGGTAAGTTTGGGCTGCCAGGTGGTAAATGATACTTGAGGGAGCCCTTTTGATTGAACTTTGTATAAAGGGGGGGGGTTTTGGGTTTAGTTATAGGTAATACATATTTTAAGAAAAAGAGGATAAATATGTATACAAGATATGATGTGGGCGAAATGACAGTAGTTTGTTGGATTATGGATTGTTAGATTAAAGACGTTGAGTAGACTTCAGGATGTGCATTGTTTATAGACGGGGCCACAAATATATTCAGATCACTTTTTAGAAGTAGCTACACTGTGAGTTAAAGGTTAGAGGGGATACAAGGAGGAATAGTTAGCATCAGGGAAGAGGAGAGGTGAAGGTTTATAAACCTAAAGAGGAGGCAGTTAGGGTAGATATAAACCAACTTTGGTGGATAGTTGGGCTTAATGAGAGCATAGGCCTATGGGGGGTCTGGGTCGAAGAGGTATGGGGTAGGTTTTAAAAATGTAGTGTAAGAGTGTTCAGCAGAAGTTTGTGGTTTTAACAGGAAAGTGGGTGCGGGGAGGAAGAAAAGAGGGAAGAGGAAGCGATTGGTGGAATGATGATGTAAAGGAGAGTTGTAAAGGGAGGAAAAAGTTTGCTTTGAGAAGTTTTACAATGTAGAAGTATGGCAAGGTGGGGAAGAGTATATGGAGAAAAATGAGAGGTTAAGAGGAGTGGTGAAGCAATGTAAAAAAGAGAGCAAATGAGAGAGTGGGTGAGATTTATCAACAAAATTTTGTTGAATTTGGTAATAAGAAAAAGTTTTGGGAGTGAGAATTAACAAGTTAAGAAAGCCGAGGAACAAATGATTTGTCAGTTAAAAACTAGGAGAGGAGAGTGATTAAATGGGATGAGGTTTAGAGGTATTGGAAGGAGATGGAGGGAATATTTTGAGGAATTGTTTATATGTTGATGGTAGATAGGGAAAGCTGTGATTTCGTTGTATAGGGAAGGAGGAATAATTTCTTGTAGGAGTGAGGAAGAGCCAGTTGTGAGTGTGGGGGAAGTTCGTGAGGCAGTAGGTAAAATGAAAGGGGGTAAGGCAGCTGGGATTGATGGGATAAAGATAGAAATGTTAAAAGCAGGTGGGGATATATTTTTTGGGAGGGGTTTGGTGCTATTATTTAATAAATGTAGGGAAAGAGGATAAGGTACCTGGGGAAATGGGCAGAGATCATGCATAGTTCCTTTGTGAAAAGGCAAAAAGGGGACAAAGGAGAGTGCAAAAATTATAGGGGGATAAGTCTGTTGGTATCCCTGGTAAAATATATCGAAAAGTTATTATTGAAAGAATTAAGAGTAAGACGGAGAATAGGATAGCAGATGAACAAGGAGGTTTTTAGGAAAGGTAGGGGGTTTGTGTGGCCCAGGTGTTTACAGTGAAACATATAAGTGAACAGTATTTAGATAAGGCTAAAGAGGCTTTTGTGGCATTTAGGATTTGGAAAAGGCGTATGACAGGGTGGATAGGGGGCAATGTGGCAGATGTTGAAAGGTGTATGGTGTTGGGGGTTTAGGTTACTGAAAGCAGTGAAGAGTTTTTACGAGGATAGGGGAGGCTCAAGTTAGAGTATGTAGGAAAGAGGGAGATTATTTCCAGTAAAAGTAGGCCTTAGACAAGGAGTGTGATGTCACCGTGGTTGTTTAATTTATTTATAGATGGGGTTGTAAGAGAAGTAAATGCGAGGTCTTGGCAAGAGGCGTGGAGTTAAAAGATAAAGAATCACACACAAAGTGGGGTTGTCACAGTTGCTCTTTGCTGATGACACTGTACTCTTGGGAGATTCTGAAGGAAGTTGCAGAGGGTTGGTGGATGAATTTGGTTAGGATATGCAAAAGTAGAAAATTAAAAGTGAATACAGGAAAGAGTAAGGTTATGAGGATAACAAAAAGATTAGGTGATGAAGATTGGATATAGATTGGAGGGAGAGAGTATGGAGGAGGTGAATGTATTGAGATATTTGGGAGTGGAGTGTCAGCGGATGGGTCTATGAAAGTTTAGGTGAATCATAGAATTGATGAGGGGAAAGGATGAGTGGTGCACTTAGGAGTTGTGGAGACAAAGAAGTTTGTCCTTGGAGGAAAAGAGGGGAATGTATGAGAGAATAGTTTTACCAACGCTTTTATATGGGTGTGAAGCATGGGTGATGAATGTTGCAGCGAGGAGAAGGCTGGAGGCAGTGGAGATGTCATGTCTGAGGGCAATGTGTGGTGTGAATATAATGCAGAGAATTCGTAGTTTGGAAGTTAGGAGGAGGTGCGGGTTACCAAAATGTTTGTCCAGAGGGCTGAGAAAAGGGTTGTTGAGGTGGTTCGGACATGTAGAGAGAATGGAGCGAAGGGAATGACTTCAAGAGTGTATCAGTCTGTAGTGGAAGGAAAGGGGGGTAGGAGTCGGCCTAGGAAAGGTTGGAGGGGGGGAGTAAAGGAGGTTTTGTGTGCGAGGGGCTTTGGGCTTCCAGCAGGCATGGGGTGAGCGTGTTTGATAGGAGTGAATGGAGACAAAAGGTTTTTATACTTGACGTGCTGTTGGAGTGTGAGCAAAGTAACATTTATGAAGGGGTTCAGGGAAACCGGGAGGCCGGACTTGAGTCCTGGAGATGGGAAGTACAGTGCCTGCACTCTGAAGGAGGGGTGTTAATGTTGCAGTTTAAAAACTGTAGTGTAAAGCACCCTTCTGGCCAAGACAGTGATGGGTGAATGATGGTGAAAGTTTTTCTTTTTCGGGCCACCCTGCCTTGGTGGGATAGGCAGTTGATAATAAAAAATAATCATGAAAAAAAAAAATATGTTTAAAGTATAAGAGAAAAAATTTTAGAAAGGACCCTTTAATTTTTAAAAGAGTTCTTGTAATTGACCAGTTTTACATATTCGGCACGACATATATTATATATTAATTTTTATTTATATATATATTTATATATATATATATATTTTATATATATATATATTATATATATTTTATTTATTCATTTTTAATTCCTTAATATACAATAACATTCAGTTATCCTGTACTTATGATACTCAGCGACTGGGACAGTATGATGCTACAAACTGTGTGAAACCTGCCTTCCCCGGAGCCAACGTGAGTTTTAAAAGACGCCCCCTGTTTCAATGCTAAACCAAA
>NC_069413.1:69016215-69021450 GCF_026875155.1 Cherax quadricarinatus | reverse complement strand
CTATTTGGCCCCTACCCCTTCCTGCACTAGTGGGTAACCCTAGTGGTTCCCCCCATCCTACCCCCACTAGTTGGTAATCCTAGGGTCCCCCTCTTCCCCACTAGTGGGAAATACTAGTGGTCCCCTCCTTCCCATGTTGGTAATACTAGTGGTCCCCTATCCTTCCTCCACAGTTGGTAAACCCTTTAGTGGTCCCCCACCCTTTCCCTTTTATAGTGGGTAATACTAGTGGTCCCCACCCTTTCCCTCCACTATTTGGGTAATACAGTGGTCCCCAATCCTTTCTTCCACTAGTGGGTAATGCTTGTGGTACCCCATCCTCCTCCACTAGTTGGTAATACTAGGGGTCCCCCATCCTTCCTCCACTAGTGTGTATGCTAGTGGTCCCCCATCCTTCCTCCACTATTGGTATCCTATTGGTCCCCCATCCTTCCTCCCCTGGGTTGGTAATCCTAGTGGTCCCCTTTCCTTCCTCCACTATTGGGTAATGCTAGTGGTCCCCCATCCTTCCTCCACTAGTTGGTAATTTCCTATGGTCCCCACCCTTTTCCTCCACTAGTGGGTAATACTAGTGGTCCCCATCCTTCCTCCACTAGTGGGTAATACTAGTGGTCCCCATCCTTCCTCCACTATTTTGGTAATATCTAGTGGTCCCCATCCCCCTCCACTAGTGGGTAATACTAGTGGTTCCCATCTTTCCTCCATAGTTGATAATACTAGTGGTCCCCCATCCTTCCTCCACTAGTTGGTAATACTAGTGGTCCCCATCCTTCCTCCACTAGTGGGTAATGCTGTGGTCCCCATCCTCCTCCACTAGTGGGTAATACTAGTGGTCCCCATCCTTCCTCCACTAGTTGATAATGCTAGTGGCCCCCCATCCTTCCTCCACTAGTTGGTAATCCTTGTGGTCCCCCACCCTTTCTCCACTGGTTGGCAATCCAAATTTGGTCCCCCATCCTTCCTCCACTAGTTTGGTAATCCTAGGGGTCCCAAATCCTTCCTCCAGTAGTGGGTAAACCTAGTGGTCCCCCATCCTTCCTCCACTAGTTGGTAATCCTAGTGGTCCCCTACTTCCTCCACTAGCTGGTTAATACTAGTGGTCCCCCATCCTTCCTCCACTAGTTGTAATACTAGTGGTCCCCTATCCTTCCCCATAGTGGGTAATCCTAGTGGTCCCCCATCCTTCCTCCACTAGTTGGTAATCCTACTGGCCCCATCCTTCCTCCACTATTTGGTAATCCTAGTGGTCCCCCATCCTTCCTCCACTAGTTGGTAATCTAGTGGTCCCCATCCTTCCTCCACTAGTGGCCCCCCATCCTTCCTCCACTAGTTGGTAATGCTAGTGGTCCCCATCCTTCCTCCACTAGTTGGTAATAAATAGTGGTCCCCATCCTTCCTCCACTAGTTGGTAATACTCGTGGTCCCCTACCCTTTTCCTCCAAAGTTGGTAATCCTAGGGGTCCCCTATCCTTCCCCACTAGTGGGTAATACTAGTGGTCCCCATCCTTCCCCCACTAGTTGGTAATACTAGTGGTCCCCCATCCTTCCTCCACTATAGGTAATGCTAGTGGTCCACCATCCTTCCTCAACTAGATAAGTAATACTAGTGGTCCCCCATCCTTCCTTCACTAGTGGGTAATCCTAGTGGTCCCCCAAATCCTTCCTCCACTAGTGGGTAATGCTAGTGGTCCCCTCTCCTTCCTCCACTAGTGGGTAATCCTAGTGGTCCCCCATCCTTCTTCCACTAGTTTGTAATACTAGTGGTCCCCTATCCTTCCTCCATAGTGGGTAATCCTAGTGGTCCCCCATCCTTCCTCCACTATTTGGTAATCCTGTGGCCCCATCCTTCCTCCACTAGTGGGTTAAATGCTAGTGGTCCCCTCTCCTTCCTCCACTAGTTGGTAATCCTAGTGGTCCCCCCATCCTTCCTTCACTAGTGGGTAATTACTAGTGGTCCCCTATCCTTCCTCCACTAGTGGGTAATCCTAGTGGTCCCCCATCCTTCTTCCACTATTTGGGTTTAATACTAGTTGTCCCCTATCCTTCCTCCACTAGTTGGTAATCCTAGTGGCCCCCCCATCCTTCCTCACTAGTTGGTAATCCTAGTGGTCCCCCTCCTTCCTCCACTAGTGGGTAATGCTAGTGGTCCCCTCTCTTTCCTCCACTAGTTTGGTAATCCAAAGTGGTCCCCCTTTCTTCCTCCACTAGTGGGTAATACTAGTGGCCCCTTATCCTTTATCCTTCCTTCACTAGTGGGTAATCCAGTGGTCCCCTATCCTTCCTCCACTAGTTGGTAATACTTGTGATCCCCCTTTCCTTCCTCCACTAGTGGGTTTAATACTAGGGTCCCCCATCCTTCCTCCACTAGTGGGTAATCCAGTAGTCCCCTATCCTTCCTCCACTAGTGGGTAATTGTAGTGGTCCCCCATCCTTCCTCCACTAGTGGGTAATACTAGTGGTCCCCCATCCTTACTCCACTAGTGGGTAATCTAGTGGTCCCCCATCCTTCCTCCACTTTTTGGTAATCCTATTGGTCCCCATCCTTCCTCCACTAGTTGGTAATCCTAGTGGTCCCATCCTTCCTCCACTAGTGGGCAATACTAGTGGTCCCCCAACCCTTTTACTCCACTATTTTGGTAATCCTATTGGTCCCCATCCTTCCTCCACTAGTGGGTAATCCTAGTGGTCCCCCACCCTTTCCCTCCACTAGTTGGTAATCCTAGTGGTCCCCTAACCCTTTCCTCCACTAGTTGGTAATCCTAGTGGTCCCCCATCCTTCCCTCCACTAGTTGGTAATGCTAGTGGTCCCCATCCTTCTCCACTAGTTGGTAATCCTTTGTGGTCCCCATCCTTCCTCCACTAGTGGGTAATCCTAGTGGTCCCCCATCCTTCCTCCACTAGTTGGTAATCCTAGTGGTCCCCTATCCTTCCTCCACTAGTTGGTAATCCTAGTGGTCCCCCATCCTTCCTCCACTAGTTGGTAATGCTAGTGGTCCCCATCCTTCCTCCACTAGTTGGTAATCCTAGTGGTTCCCATCCTTCCTCCACTAGTGGGCAATACTAGTGGTCCCCCATCCTTACTCCACTAGTTGGTAAACCCTATTGGTCCCAATCCTTCCTCCATAGTGGGTAATCCTAGTGGTCCCCCATCCTTACTCCACTAGTTGGTAATCCTAGTGGTCCCCATCCTTCCTCCACTAGTTGGTAATCCTAGTGGTCCCCCATCCTTCCTCCACTAGTTGGTAATGCTAGTGGTCCCCATCCTTCCTCCACTAGTTGGTAATCCTAGTGGTCCCCATCCTTCCTCCACTAGTGGGTAATCCTAGTGGTCCCCATCCTTCCTCCACTAGTTGGTAATCCTATGGTCCCATCCTCCTCCATAGTGGGTAATCCTAGTGGTCCCCCATCCTTCCTCCACTAGTATGTGGTTCTGAGTCCTCCATCCCCTAGTGAAGTTACAGGTCTGCGATGTTGGTATTCTTTTCATAATACCGGCGTCGTTTGCGAACAGATATGTAGAAATTGGTAACAGAAGCATCCTTCAAGAGATGTTTACGATGCTGGTGAAGGAGGTTTACTCCATCTAAGGAACTGAGGCTAGTTTTAAACCTTTTCAGGTTAAACTTGATTAAAGCTCCTTTCTCTTTGTCCCAGTAGCTGCTGCATAATGACAGAGCACCCAAAATAATTAAATAAATCAGTGGCGGACCTACTATTTTGGGGCAAAAAATAACAAAACAAAAAGGCAAAATTTCCGTGACTGGAACAATACACAAATAACCGCCATAAAAGAGAAGCTTATGACGACGTTACGTCCGATTGGACCTTTAAAGTGTGACTTTGTAAATGGTCCAGTCGGACCGAAATGTCGTCATCAGCTGCCCCTCTTCTATGTGGGGGTTATTGGTGTATTTTTGGGGCGTTGAAGCTTGAAATCATGGGGTCACCATGGGAACCAGGCAGCGGCTACCCTACATCATACTTTAATAACTTTTTAATTTTTATTTTAATTATTATTTTGCATTGAATTACACTATACTATTAGTATGATTATGTTTTAAAGAACCTTTCTCATACAGTAGACCTAAATTTTTTTAAGTGGCTTCTGGAGCCCCTCGGGATCAGGGGCCCTAAAGTTTAAGAGGCACGTAAGTTCCACCGTCTTCTAATAATATGTTAATTTTCCACTATAATCTACCTTATACATAATTACT
The DNA here is from genome assembly GCF_026875155.1 of Cherax quadricarinatus. Lineage (NCBI taxonomy): Eukaryota > Metazoa > Arthropoda > Malacostraca > Decapoda > Parastacidae > Cherax > Cherax quadricarinatus. The sequence goes on along the minus strand of NC_069413.1, from coordinate 69,017,236 downwards.
ATCGCATTTACTTTGTTTCGTAAGGTGAAGTGTAAGATCTTTCTTTAATTCATGGTATAACTTAAGAGATCTTTGATGACAATTGTGTTGCAGAAGTCTGAATTAAAGAAAGATCCCAGACTTCACCTTACCAAACAAACAAACCAAATGTGATAATAATTATGGACAAGGTAGATTATAGTGGAAAAAAAACATGTTATTAGAAGATGGGGGAACTTAGTGCCTCTTAAGCTTCATTTTGTTTTAAAAGTACATCCGTCCCTGATAATATTGCTAGACCCACTAGCATGTTTTATATATATATATATATATATATACATACATATTCTTCTTTCTTCTTTCAACAAACCGGGCCCTATCCCACCGAGGCCCGGGTGACCCAAAAAGAAAAACAAAAGTTTCTCGTTTCAAATTTAGTAATTTATACAGAAGGGTTTTACTAGCCTCCTTCTCCCGGTATTTTAGTCGCTTCTTACAACACGCAATGCTTACGGATATGAATTCTGTTCCACTCCCCCATGGAGATAAGAGGAAAATAAACAAGACACAAGAACTAGAAAGAAAACAGCAGAAAACCCCAGAGCGTGTGTGTATGTAAAATATATGCTTGTACATGTATGTGTAGTGTGACCTAAGTGTAAGTAGAAGTAGCAAGACTTACCAGAAATCGATGTATGTATATGAGAACAGAAAAAAAGACACCAGCAATCCTACCATCATGTAAAACAATTACAAGGGCTTTCGGTTTACACTCATTTGGCAGGACGGTAGTACCTCCCTGGGCGGTTGCTGTCTACCAACCTACTACCTGCAATATATATAAAATATATAATATATATATATTATATATATATATATAGATATATAGTATATTATATATATATAAATTAAATTCTGTACCTCCTAAAACGACACCTTGAAAGGAACCTCAGAGGTGACTGTCCTGGTCATCTTTGGAGATCATTCTCAACCATGAACTGTAATGTCTTGTTTCACTGGTGGTATTCCTTTACATCATGCT